>CM031235.1:869999592-870504592 GCA_018340775.1 Taxus wallichiana var. yunnanensis | reverse complement strand
ACTTCTTATTCTATCACCCTACCACTCGAGACATTTACATGACTAATGTAAATTATCATAAACATATCTTACCTCTCCCCAAAATTACATTACAACTTCTATATTTTGGACACTATCATCCAGTAGGGCAGCGCGATTCCAAATGCTAGTATCCAAGCATGGGCGCTAGTGTTCTTTTATCTTGGACAATCAAATGTATTATGTTTTTATCCTAATTCCCCTTTCTAGGCCATCCTTAGTTTGAAATTGTATCCCATGGAAAGGTATAAACATTAACCAAACACTCTCATTCACTCACTTGGAAATTTGGAAATAATCTAGCTCCTACTTGGAAATAACAAGGCACACTTAATCTTCTTCTCCAAATCTATAGAAAAGTTTTCATAAACTTCCCTAAATCAAGAGTGGACATTCTAAGAGAATCCCAAGGTAAGTTAAAATAATTCCAAAGTATTATCAATTGTTATTAAGAACTATACACCAAAGGGAACTTCAAGGGTTTCTATTTACAAGCACTCTACTTAGGCACTTTACTTCAACACTCTATTACACCACTCTATCTATCACAAAGGGTACATTTTATCTATAGTTACACTCATTATTTTTGTTGAGGAATGACACCACACACAAGGGAGTGGCTTTATGGATTGCATTTAAAATTTCATGAGTATTGGGTGAACTATATGGATTTTGAGCCTCATATTTGGGAATGTAGTACATTGTTTGGTCAGAATCAATAAGGGGGTTAACCACCAAGGGTAATCCAACCCAACACACATTGATTTATTTTTTCATCTAATGTACATTTGAGTGATATTATATGAGGCTATAGTTTAAATCACACAAGTGCATGTACAAAAAAATTATATGAAGCAAAAGTGTAGGAAGCAATTCAAGAACACACATATAGATAAACAATTCCATCAAAAAATATTCAAGCATTAGAGGTTAGTATCCAATATGAAAATATTGTCTAAAAGGGTTATAAAATTCCAAATTAGAGACAAAAATTAGTTTATCTAATTACAACATATTTTCCCTAATTCCCAGGATCCAAACATTTGCAAAGCATCCATAAATATAAGTCAATCTATCTTCTTGTGTATTATTTTATTTTGGCATGTGCTTAATCAAATACTATTTATTTATTTCATTTATATTTTATTTTAGAGCCGAATGTTGGAGAAATTATTTATAAAATATGATTGTACATAATACACTCTAGATTCAAATCCAATTAGGATCTTATTATTCTAATTTGAGTTAAATCACACTTAACAAATATTATTCAATATGACTACACTAAGCTCTTGGTGTTTTCTTAAGACCATACAAATATTTATTGAATTTGTATAATTTGTTCTCATGAAAAATAATCTCATAACCTAGTGTTTGATTCACACATGCTTCTTCCAATAATCCATTTAAAAATTCCATACTCTACATCCATCGATTAAATTTCCACTTGTTTTGAGCTATAATCTCTAGAATTGGTTAGAGTGTACTTGTTCTTGCTATAGGTGCAAATATCTTATTGAAATAAATTATGGGATGATATGAATATCCCTTTGTAACCAATATTTCTTATTGCTTCTCATTATTTCCATCAACATTAAACTTTGTCTTATAAACCCACTTAACTCCAAAAAGAACATCCTTTCCTGCAAGAAGATATATTAGATCCCAATTTTTATCTCTTAATACATGGTTTTTGTTAACTCTCATTTTGAATTACTTCTTTAAAATATATAGATCAAATCAATGAATAATACAAATTCATCATTTTTTATTTTCCATATATTTCTTTCAAACCTCGTCTTTTGTGAGTTCTCACCGAATGAGATCTTAGAAAATATGAACTTGAATATATTCTGAGATATATCCTATGCGATATATTGTTGAATATATTATTTTTATTTTGGATATTTTGTTGCTTGATATCGTATAAGTAAATAGCCCTAAGATCCCTCATAGGAGACATCTTATAGGAAACTAATTAACATGTGTAAAGGGAGATGTTGTTGCAATGATATCTGTTGGGGTTAATCACACTAGTTGTATAGATATATTATTTAGATCCAAGCATACCAACAATAAATATGGAAATAAACCGAAGAGAAATACACAAGATATAATGTGGTTGTGGGATACATCCACTAAGAAACAACCAATATATTATTCGAGCTTTAACGAGAGGATATACAATGAAGATCTGTAATCTTCCACACCTCTCCCAGGATGTACAATACTTTCTTCCTCACAAGCTTCTCTTTTCTCTCTCCAAGAATTCTCTCTTTACAATTCTCAATTCTTAATGAGTTCTCACACTTCTAACCCTAGCTTTCTAGCTTATATATGCATATACAAACTTAGGGCACTTTAGCTATGCAATTACAACAATTAGATCAACTTTATATTAAAGATTAGATCTAATTCCCATGAGTTAAATAAAACAATCATGCACGATAATTGATGTTGTTTACCCTAACCGATGTCGGTTCCTCCTTACTTTGACCGATACCGGGTCCCGAGCCGACCGACGTTGGTTACTTTGTGTATTCCAACAAGTTAATAAAGCATGCTAATGTGAAGCAATTAAGCTCCACAACTCAACAATATCCCACTTGGAGATAAATTGTTGCACTATACCGTATAACTCCATTCTTGGATCCTTTCCTTGGCATGTTTCTTCCTCTTCAAGTCTCAAACTCAAAGACCAACAAAAGTGGAGTGTAGCTCCAACTTATCCTTTTCCAGGTGACTTCATTAGCATATCCGTAGGGTTCTTATTTGTATGAATTTTCTTCGATTTCGGATGCCCATCCTCCAGACTGTTGTATGAAGCGATATCTCAACTGAATGTGTTTCGTTCTTGAATGAAACATTGAGTTCTTTACTAGATGAACTGTACTTTTACTATCACTGTACAATCTGCAATCCTCTTGCTCCTTTCCCAACTCTTCCATGAACCTGCTCATCTATATCATCTCTTTTCTAGCCTCTGTAGCCACAACATACTCGGCCTCTGTAGTAGACAAGGCCACGACCTTCTGCAATCTAGAAATATAGCTAAGTGTCATCCCACCTACTGTGAATACATATCCAACGGTGCTTCTCCTACCATCCAAACCACCAACCATATCTGAATAAACATAGCCGCATAAATAAATATCTAACCCTCCATAGCATAATTGCATGCCGGATGTCCCTCTCAAATACCTGAGAATCCATTGGACTTCTTTCCAATGCTCTTTACCTAGATTGGCCATAAATATTCTCACAACTCCCACTTCCTATGCAATGTCTAGTCTGGTACAAACCATATCATACATGAGACTTCCAACTGCTTTGAAGCATATGGAACTTGTGCCATGTACTTGACCTCCTCATGTGATGTAGGACACTGATCTTTGCTCAATTTGAAGTGTCCAGCCATAGGTGTACTTACAAGTTTTGAATTCTGCATATTAAACCTTTCCAACACCTTATTGATATAATTTTCTTGAGACAAATACAATTTCTTGTTCTTCTTGTCTCTGTGAATTGGTATGCCAAGGAGTTTCTTTGCAACTCCCAAATGCTTCAATGTAAATGTATGAGATAAATAATAAATACGGAAATAAACCGGAAAGAACACACCATTTATACATATATATTATTCAGATCTAAGCATATCAAAAATAAATATGGAAATAAACTAGAAGAACAATACACAAGATATAATGTAGTTCACCTAGTGTGGGCTACATCCACCAAGAAACAACCAATATATTATTCAAATCTTTAACAAAGGATATACAATGACTAGCTACATTCTTCCAAACCTCTCCTGGATGTACAATACTTTCTTCTTCACAAAATTCTCTTTTCTCTCTCCGAGATTTCTCTCTTTATAATTCTCAATTCTTAATGAGTTCTCACACTTCTAACCCTAGCTTTCTAGCTTATATATGCATATACAAACTTAGGGAACTTTAGCTATGCAATTACAACCATTAGATTAACTTTATATTAAAGGTTAGATCTAATTCCTATGAGTTAAATAAAACAATCACGCACAGGTAACCGATGTCGGTTACCCTAACCGATGTTGGTTCCTCCTTTCTTTGACCGATATCGGTCCCCAAGTGACCAACACCGGTTATTGTGTATTGCAACAAGTTAATAAAGCATGCTAATGTGAAGTAGTTAAGCTCCACAACTCAACAATATCTTGTAAAAATGGTCTTCCATTTGATGAAGATATAAATGGTTTGATATCGTGGGAGGTAATTAATGCCTTATTCTCATTTGTTTTCTCATTTTAAATTGAAATACTTTTTGTCATGGATAATTATTTTTTTCATTACCGATACTTGTTGCCACTTAACAAATTTGTTTTTCAATGCTTCCATCCCATGTTTCTTCTTTAATAAACTGAACATCTCTATTAATTATGACTTGTTTTATTATACAACTTGTATACTTTTGAATCCTCATTGTATATTGAAAAAATACATCTTTCTCCTTTATCATCTAATTTCTTCCTCCTTTTATCTTACACATGAGTATATGCTACACAACTAAAAAATCTTAAGTGATAAACTATGGGTTTTTAATTAATATAAGCCTCTTGAGGAGTTATTCCACAAAATACTCTTTATAGGACATATATTTGGAAGATAAATTGTGTAATCTACTATTTCACCCCAATATTGATATGCAAGATGTTTTTCCTTCATTGTGTTTTTGGTCATTTCCATAATTCTTCTATTTTTCCTTTTTGCCACATTGTTTAGTTCAGATGTATATCTTGCCATGAACTATTTCTTAATCCCACACACACACACACACACACACACACACACACACACACACACACACACACCTCACCTCCTCTAAATGTTATGAACATTTTTATGGAGAGTTCTCCTTATTTTTAACCAATTATTTAAACTACAAAAATATACAAAAGCTTCTAATTTATGTTTCAAGAAGTATACCCATGTCTTTTGATTGAACAACCATCAATAAATGTAATGAAATATAGGCTTCCCCAATATAGGGAGTTTTTCATATGTCCATGCAAGTATTAATGCACAATCTCAAGATGAGATCTTTCTCTATATGATTTTCCAATAGAAAATACCTCTCTATGTTGCTTTCCTAGAATATGCCCTTCACAAACTTTGTTCGAATGCTCTATTAAGGTAATTCCTTTTACCATGTTCTTCTTATACAAAAATTTAAGCCACTAAAAATTAAATAACCATACATAATATGCAACAATCATAAATGACCTTTATATAAATGCTTTATAAGAAATAAACAATTCATTTTTGTATTTTTGAGAAAAATCATAATCTTTGTCATTGAAAATCGAGCAAGTAACCTATCTTGAGCACTTTATCAAGAATCAAACATGTTCCATTCTCAAAATAGACTCAATATCATTTTTGTAATAGATACCCAATATTAATAATACCGTGTTTAATGATGAGGATTTTGAATTCCCATTCCAAGCCCCATTTTTTCCATTATTACCTTGTATTGAACTGATATTAGCTTTATTGTAAATAATACTTTTGTTGACTTAAAGAGAAGTTTTGTGCATAAATATTGGTTATATTTTATCTTTCATATGATTTCTTGAATTGATTGATATAATTTGATTTTTGTGCTAACAAATGTGAATGTAAGAACCCGCATAAGTCTAACGCAGGACCCGCATAAGCCTAGCATATAACGCAGATAAGCCTAGTGTAGGACTCACACAAAGGAGTGCAAAATCACATAGCGGATCATAGGAATCACTTAGTCAACACAATATTTTCATAACTCATGGAACCACCTAGTCAACATCAATTCCATTTGGGAACTTGGTTTGTTTAGGTGGAAACCACCTCTTTAGACATAAAGATCATTCAAAGTTAACATGGTTTAGGCTTTGCATTAAAATTATAACTGGAAGTAACTAGTCCTTATTTTGTTGAATCCTCCACTATGTGAGGAGTGTGATTACTTGAGTTCATCTAGACTCTAAAGATCTCCAGATTCAATTGAGTGTTGTTTGCAAGAACTCCACTTCCATTCATAAGATGAGTTCAACCAACAATCTACATGCATGATTGCACATCAACTTAATAATTACCAGTTATATTGTTATTCAAATATAAATATATCTAGTTAACTACTACATGTAACTTTTTCTTGTAAGTAGAATAACAAGCTCTCTTGGAAGAAGAGATAGAATTCACATAATATATGAGAGGTTATCATCATAGAATAAGGGTGGTATTTTTCTTAGAAATTAAAAAGTGCATTGTAAAATCATTGATAAATAAAAAGGCCATGATTCTATCATGAGTAAGACAATGTAATTGGATAAAAGGGAAGAAGAAAGAGCCACTTGATCCAACAATATTTCCAAACAGTTATTTTTTGAAGTCCTGAAAATCTATTTTTAGCAGTTTTCAGTAGCTTTTAGTATTTTGCAATTTTTAGGATCTCTGGAGCGTTTTGGAGTTTCAATGATAATGATGATGAGATAAAGTGTACTCATTGTTAGAGATGTAAAATCCAATCTCATTTTTGCTCTTTCCAACACTTATTTTGGGTCAAAATGGGTCAATGGGCTAGAAAATATGACCCCGATAAGGGGGCTAGTAAAATAATAGTAATAATTGGATAAATTTCAGATTTTTCCACTTCTATATTTTCAAATCCATCCCTAAGGTGGATATGAATGGTCTCCATATAGGATGACCTTTTGGTTCCCATCTAGAACCCTTCATATTCTATTTTTAGCAAGTTCTTTTCATATTCTCCTTGTATAGCTATAAAGTAGCTTGTTTTGAATAAAGAGATAGATCTCTAGGCATACATCTCTCTTATGGAGTTTTCCAATTTGTATCCATTTGGAATTGCAATAATAATTATTTGTGTTCATAGCTCTTTCATTGTGAATTTGATTGTTATAACACATTAAGCACCATTGTTAGTGTTGTTTCCATTAGGTTGCACTTTAATCCAGATCACCACTCCTCCCCAATGTGAAGGGAAGTTTTGTTTATTTCTTGTTCATCTATTTTAGTTTGTTTATTTTTAAGCATTACTATGTTTAAATCATTTAAACTATTATTTTACTTCGCATGTTTCAGTTCCTTATAGATTTAGGAGTATTTGTACTTGTTGCCACTCTAAAATTTCCTCCTTTTTCAAAGAAAATTTCCAAAATTTTGAGTTAGTATCCTTTGGAAGTGTTCTGGTAAAGAGAGAAGTTCAAGAAGTTAGAAAATTTTCATTCTTTGGAGTCATTTTTAGTGTTTTGCGGCTAAGTCGGATATTTTTGTCCCATGTGTCCCAAGTGCCGTGGGCCTCTAGTTCACCAATTTTCTGCTTTCTCCACATTACCTTGTATATTGGCTAAATTGGCTCCACGCATCCCACATGTCCCAAGTATTTTGGACCTCTTGTTCACCAATTTACCAACTTACCCGCACTCCTCTCTAATCAGCTAAGTCGACATTTTTTCCCGCTTGTCCCAAGTACTACCGGGCCCTCTGTTCACCGATTTTCCAACTTTCCCACACTACCTTGTATATTAGCTAAATCGGCTCCACACGTCCCGCATGTCCCTTGGACCGTTTGTGCTCTCTAAAACCACTTTTGCGCATTCTTCTTGGATCGGGTATATCGGCTCCACGTGTCCCGCATGTCCCATGAACCATCTGGGCCAAGTTTTTCTGACTTTCCCGCATATCACTTTTTTGAGTCGGCATAGGGTTATTTATTGCACATTCATTATTTTATCTCTCCATTCATTCCAATTCATGGCTATTTAAAGAGAGGTAACCATTCATTCATTTTCACACTTTCTCACTCATTCCCTCCTGCTCATGTTTGCGCAAATCAAGCCATTGCCCGCATCTATGCTTTTGTATTTTCTCTTGCAGGGATTATTTGAGATCGTGGTAATACTCCATTGAAGGTTATCTTCTCTCTACCTCTCATACGATGAAGATGCAATATCAAGGGCACGAACATCTCTCCTCATTGGAAACCTCTATACCTGACATTGGTGATAGTGAAGCTCGACATCTAGACCTTGATGATTTTGGAGCAGACTTGGATGTGATAACCCTACTCCCATCACTCAAATGATAAAAAATAGTGGGATTGCATTTACAGGTGGTTTTCCTATCTCTGTTTAGTGTGCTGACACCGTGCTTGCTTGTGGGGCTTGTTTCAATCCGAATCCAAAGAGATTGTTGATATACATGGTGAAGTAGTTACATGACTGGATTCCGAAGCTATCTGTGTTTCCCTGTGCATCCCAATAGTGGAAGGGGCCAATACTCTCACTCTTGCTCAAGCACAAATTTTTTTATCATGACAAAGATACAAGGCTAGAGTAGCTAAATCATGGCTGAAGAACCCTAAGAAGGGAGCATCCTAACTTTCTAAATCATTGTTCAGGGTTGATTTCAATAAAGAACTCTCAAGACCTCATCACTCTTCTGGATAGGATCATGGGAACGCCTCTACAAATGAATTCCATTTTTGTATGTGTCCCTATATCAACATCATTTGTGAGGGGAAGCAAAATTTGAATTGGGGAGAGATAATCTGTGAAAACCTAACAGAGCAGCTAGTTGACGTTCAGAGAACAAAGACCTTCCACATGTCCTCTTATCTCATGTACACTATTGCAACATCCAGGGAATGGCTTGGCTTCTCTTTTGTTGAGGATATGAGTATTATCCCCAATTCACTCTCAAAGTCAACAATCATCATTTCAGGAGAGTCAATGATGCCTTCACCATGTATATTGTGAGGCTCTTGGAAGGAAATACCACTCGAGGTTTTTGAGGAAGCAAAGACTTTGATATCTGACTATGGGAGTTTCTTCACTCAATTCAGAAAGTTTTCATATCTTAGGCTAGCTAGTTTTGACAGGTTCCCCTCTAAAGCTTCCTATGTTTTGTAATGATAAAATGGCCCTGGTTGAAATTTGCAGGCAATTGGAAAAACTTCATCAAACTTGCAAAGATAAAAAGATTGCTAGCATTCATTTCCCTATCACCTTGGGAAATTATACATGCAAAACAACCCTCGATGCTCAGAACATTGATAGAACCATTGTTCCTCTTACTCTTCATCATTTCAAATCTAGAACTTGTTTTGATATCAAGGGATATATTGCTAAGAATCTTAGATTAGGTTTCATTCACTTTGCTGATACTGAAGATTATTGGGCTGATTGTGTGGATGAATTTGAGGCCAGGAGAAGGTATTTTGGCAGACTTTCTCTTTAGCAAATTATAGATTTAAATCTCTACAAAGTACCTACAAAACTCCATGATGATGATGAAGACCTGCTATTTATTGAATATCGAGAGACCATCAAGCACTCTCCCCTTGAAACCATTGATTGGTTTGTAAAAGAGCAGGATGATTTGAAAGCGGAAATCAACCCATTTTTAGTGAGAACCAAGCTTTGGTTTGATAAGAAAATGTAGAACTTCAGGATGAACAAGGCAGGGTCTTCTTCATAAGGAACTTCCTCTCCTAGGAAAGAAGAACCTACACTCGATGTTGAGATGCCCGAGCAATCCACTCCTTCCTCTTCGACCAAGGTATACATGAAGAATAGCAAGTATATCAAGCAAGAGAAATTGATTGAGGAAAGGGAGGAATTTTCTTTAGAGCAGTCACAGGTTCTGCAGAGTCAGAAGATGTCATTGTTTTGAGTGAGGATAACAGTGAAGAACTGAAGGAAGGGGAAGAAACCCCTATCAACACTACTGAGATGGAGAATAAGGGCCAAATGTTTGAATCTCTAGGTTTGGTGGACTCTTCTTCCAAGGACATTCCTGAGGACATGCCAACCTCTCCATTAGAAACATCTATGGTACAAACATTGAGTGTGATGAGTACACTTGCACTCTGGACCCATTGCTCCTTCGCCTCTTCCTCCTCCTTTGCTTGGGTCCAACCTTTCGTTGATAGTAGGAAAAGAAATTCCACCTCTCAAATTATAGTTCCCAAGTTTGATGTTGTGGCATCCTTGCTCGGTACTACTCCCCCTCCTCCAACAAAGAGAGCAAAGATGACCTCAAGGATAGTGTCAGATTTAAAGGGTCAACAATTCATGGAGATTACAAAGCCTAGGGTGGATAAAGAAGAGAAAGACCTTTTAGTGTCTGATTTGGAACTCACAAGGATTCCACTTGGGGAGTCTATGCACAAAGTGAGGTCCACAACCTCAGAGAGACTGTGACCAGGGTCATTGAATGAGTAGAGAAGGGAAAAAAACTATGGAGCAATTGGAAGAACATAATCAAGTTCTCTCGATTTTATAAAATCCCTATTGGAAAAAGATAAGGTGTTGGATCCAACTCCATTAACCACTCTTCCTCCTCCCTTAGTTCTCAGCAAGGATGAAATTCAGACCATCAAGGATATTCACAAACATGTCACTTATGGAAAGGCCATCGAATCACTAGTTGATGATATGACAGTGGCTGGATTGAACTTCATTGAGGAGGCCTTCAAGTCACATGAGAAGGTATCCAAATTATAGTTGAAATTCAGCACAACACTTAGTGGCTTGGAGAAAGAACTAAAGCTATGGTGTGAATGCATCCAAGATCTTCATTTGATGAGAAAGATAGATGAGTAGATTTTATTGGCAAGCAAAGTGTTTGATGAAGCCAAGAACAACCTATCAAGATCCTGGTTTTCAGTATTTATTGGAAGATCAAGGTTTTGGAGGAAGTAATGGGAGAAATAGAGAATATGTGGCAGAAAGGAGAAGCTTTTAAGACTTGTGTTATGTCTACTTTCTAAGATATTCATTTTCAAATCTAGAATGAAGCCTCAGGTAATCAATTTTCCTTACAGGAAATTAAGGCCTAGTTCAACATATTCATCAAAGAGGATATTTTCAAGGAAGAGTCAATGTCTAAAGAGAAGATGAAAGATGTCTGCCCTCTCCAATCAGCTATCACCGAGGCAAATAAAGAGTTTACGGAAAACATGGTGTTATGTTTGTGGAGCCTATTTTCATGTTAGAGTGTGGTACACCTTCTATGTGTTACACTCGGATATTTTCTGGCAGTCCCGATCGCCGGTGAGCGGGTCGGGGGTTCGGGGTGAAGCCCTCAAATAAATTTTCATGGTGGTTATTAACCCATGGGTAATGGGTAACTATTATGGACTATTTTTGGGCCCATGGTTTTTCGGTACCCATTGTTTTGTAAAACCGTCTCTTCGGCTACCCATAGGTTTATGGGACGGTTTTGTTTTTTGCCCATGGTTTTGATACCCATGGTTTTGTATCAAACTACTTAAGTAATGTCTATTTGTATGGTCTTATGCATATGATATAGAGATAAGAAAATGTATTGCAAATGTGTTTTGAATTGGGTGTGAATTCTGTAGAGTTTGTTGAGCATAGCTCCAAACGGATTTGGGTATTGTATTGAGAGAGTGGAGGCTTGTAATAAAATCTAAGCAAGTGATTCTTGGTGGACGTAGCCCAAATTGGGTGAACCATGTTAAATCTTGTCTCTCTGTGTTGTGTTATTTATTCTACACTTTTATTTGAGATCTGTAATATTTTTTACATATTAGTTTCTACTGTTGCGATTCTATAAGGGATTATTCCACATATTTTATCTCTTATTTCCTAACAATTGGTATCAGAGCCTGGTTTGGTTTGCTGAAGTGTTGAATCACAGGGAAAGTTTTATCTTGAGTGGGAGCTATGGCAAATGATGGAAGATCTAGGGTTGATAAATTCAACGGGTAGAATTTCAGTCTTTGGAAGATGCAGATGGAAGATTACCTTTATCAGAAGGATCTTTATACTCCGCTTATCTCGAGAAGGTGAACAAACCCTCAAGTATGACAGATGCGGAATGGGATTTGTTGGATCAGAAGGCACTTGGAACGATCCGACTGTGTCTTGCATCTTTGGTATTATTTAATGTTTCAAAGGAAAAGACTACAAAAGAACTGATGAATGCATTAGGGAAGTTGTATGAAAACCCCTCTTGCCTCTAATAAGATATTTTAATGAAAAAGTTGTTTAATATGAAGATGTCGAGAATAGTTCGATGTGCGAGATCATTTAAATGATTTCAATACGGTTGTGAATATGCTAGCTTGATTCTGATAGACTTTGATGAAGAAGTTAGGTCTTTATTAATTACGTGCTCTTTGCAGAAAGTTGAAATAGCACGGTAATGGCGGTAAGCAACTCGGTTCAGTGACTCGAAGTTGAAGTTTGAGGATGTTGTAGAGGTGATTCTAAGCGAGGAAATGTGAAGAAAAAGCTCGGGGAATCTTCTACTTCAGGGAATGCTTTGACAGTGGAAACTAGAGGGAGACAGAAGAATAGAGGAAACCGTGGAAAATCAAAAGATCGGGCAAGGTCAAAATCCAAGAGCAAGATTGTATGTTGGAACTGTGGAAAGTCAGGCATGTAAAGAAGGATTGTTGGGAGCTTCGGGACAAGAAGAAACAACAAGAAGAAAACAAGGAGGCAAATGTGGCATCGGGTAATGTATGCCAGGATGCTTTGATTCTTTCTTTACATAATATTATTGAATCTTGGGTTTTAGATTCAGGGGCTTCTTTTCATGCTACTCCACATAGGCATTATTTTGTTGATTATGTTCAGGGATTTTAGGCATGTTTTTCTTGGTGATGATGAGCCTTGCGGTATAGTTGGAAAAGGTTTTATTCGAGTTAAGATGCGAGAATGGGAATATATGGCTATTGACGGATGTCGAGACATGTGCCTACATTAAGGAGAAATTTGATATCGGTGGGGCAATTGGGAAGTGATGGTTGTATTGTGATATTTACAAATGACTCTTGGAAGGTTACCAAGGGTGCTCTTGTGGTGGTAAGAGGTAAGAAGGTTGGAACCTTGTATTTATCCACTTGATAGTACTAATGATTGTAATCTTGTGGCTTGGATGTAGATACAACATTATGACACTATAGGCTTGGTCATATGAGCCATAAGGGCATGGAAATCATAAAGAAGAATTTTCCTGGATATACAAAAATAGGTTTGGAGTTCTGTGAGGACTACATATATGGGAAACAGAAGCGAGTAAGGTTTCTCAAGGTTGGACCTACAAAGAAAGAGAGTAAGTTAGAGTGGTGCATTCTGATGTGTGGGGGCCGGCTTAGGTATCATCTCTTGGGGTTCAAGTTATTATGTTACTTTTATTAATGATGCAACAAGGAAAGTTTGGGTTTATTGTATTAGAAACAAATCTAATGTATTTGACACTTTTGTTAAATGGAAAGCCTTGGTAGAGAATGAAACAAGTCTTAAGCTAAAATGTCTCAGGTCAGATAATGGAGGGGAGTATTGCAGCAATGAATTTAATGATTATTGTTCTAAGAATGTAATCCGCAGCAAAATATGGTTCCAGGAACTCCCAGCAGTGAGAATGTGGTATCGAAAAGGATGAACAGAAAAATAATGGAACGTCTTAGGAGCATGAAGTTACATGCGGGACTACCTCTTTCTTTTTGGGCGAAGTGGTGAGCACACAATTATGTAATTGATAAACAAAGGACCCTTAAGTGCCTTGGATGGAGGCATACCCGAGGAGGCTTGGTATGGTAAGAAAGTTGATTATTCATTTCTTAAAATATTTGGATGTGATGTGTTTGTTCATATAGACAAGGATGATAGGACCAAGCTAGAGGATAAATCAAAAAAATGTACTTTCATTGGTTATGGTGGTGACGACTTTGGATTTAAATGTTGGAGTATTAAGGACAAAAAAATCATTTGGTCTAGGGATGTGGTCTTTAATGAGAAAGTCATGTATAAGCAACAGTTGCAGGAAAATAGGGAAGAATCCAAGAAAGAATATGTAGTGGTAGAGGATCTTCCGGATGGGACAGTGACCCATGAATCGGTTCGAGAACCGACCGACTCAACAGAACCCCAAACTTCTACAAAGGTGAGGAGGTCTTCTAGGGTAAGAAAAGAACCTGAACGTTTTTCTCCTTCTCTTTATTATTTATTACTCACTGATAGTGGAGAGCCAGAGAGATTTGATGAAGCAATGTAGGTAGATGCTAGTAAGAAGTGGGAGCAAGCCATGGATGAGGAGCATAAGTCTCTCATGGAGAACCAAACTTGGGATTTGGTGAAGCTACCGAAGGTAAAAGAGCATTGCAGAACAAGTGGGTGTACAAAGTTAAAGACGAAGGAGGAAAGAAAAGATATAAGGCCCGGTTGGTGGTTAAGGGGTTTGCACAGAAAACAAGGTATAGATTTTGATGAGATCTTTTCTCCTATAGTAAAAATGACTTCTATTAGAACTGTTCTTGGAATAGTGGCAGCAGAAGACTTGCACTTAGAACAGTTAGATGTAAAGACTACATTTCTCCATGGTGATTTGGAGGAGGAACTATATATGCAGCAACCAGAGGGCTATGAGGTCAAAGGTAAAGAGGAGATGGTGTGTAAACTGAAGAAGAGCTTGTATGGCTTGAAACAAGCTCCACGTCAATGGTATAAGAAGTTTGATAGCTTCATGATGGAGCAAGGTTATATTAGATGTCATTTTGACCATTGCGTGTATACAAATAAATTTGAGGATGGAAGTTATATTATCTTGTGTTTGTATGTTGGTAACATGTTGGTTGCAAGTAAAAACATGCAGGAAATAAAAGTACTCAAGAAACAACTAAGTGAATCCTTTGATATGAAGGATTTGGGGCAGCCAGAAAAATCCTTGGTATGAGGATAACTCGGGATAGGAAGGAACGAAAGCTGACTTTATCTCAGGAAGAGTACATTAAGAAGGTATTGGATAGGTTTAACATGTAGGATGCTAAACCGGTTGGGAATCCTTTGGCAGACCATTTTAAGTTATCAAAGGAGTAGTGTCCCAAGACAGAGCAAGAAAGAAACCAGATGTCCAAGGTACCTTACTCATCGGTTGGCAGTTTGATGTATGCTATGGTGTGCACTAGGCCTGATATTGCCCATGCAGTGGGAGCTGTGAGTAGATTTATGAGTGATCCAGGTAAAGAGCATTGACAAGTAGTAAAGTGGATCCTTCGGTATTTGAGAGGGACCATGGGGACAGTTTTGTGCTACAATGGATCAGACACCACTTTACGTGGTTATGTAGATTCAGACATGGCTGGAGATGTAGACATCAAGAGGAGCATGACAGGTTATATTTACACTGTAGGTGGGATAGCAGTGAGCTAGATTTCACGACTACAAAAGCTAGTGGCTTTATCAACCACGGAGGCTGATATGTTGCTGCCACAGAGGCAAGCAAAGAGATGATTTGGTTACAACAATTGCTTGAGGAGTTGGGGCATAAGCAGGAGGAATGTAAGTTGCATAGTGATAGTCTGAGTGCTATACACCTAGCTAAGAACTCTGCTTTCCACTCCAGGACAAAGCATATACAATTGAGATATCACTTCATCAGGACAGCTTTGGAGGAAGATAAGTTGAAGTTGGAGAAGATTCATACCAGTCAGAATCCTGCAGACATGATGACCAAGGTGGTCACAAGGGATAAACTAAAGCTATGTTCAACTTTGGTTGGCCTTTGCAGATGACAGTGAAGGTTTGAGAAGCTTGCTCAGTGGAAATCAGTCTCCAAGTGGGAGATTGTTATGTTTGTGGAGCCTATTTTCATGTTAGAGTGTGGTACACCTTCTATGTGTTACACTCGGGTATTTTTACGGCGGTCCCGCTCACCGGTGAGCGGGTCGGGGGGGGTTCAAAAGGGTGAAGCCCCCAAGCAAATTTTCATGGGTGGTTTATTAACCCATGGGTAATGGGTAACAGATTATGGGATGTTTTTGGGCCCATGGTTTTTCGGTACCCATTATTTTGTAAAACCACCTCTTTGGCTACCCGAGGTTTATGGGACATGCTTTTGTTTTTTGCCCATGGTTTTGATACCCATGGTTTTGTATCAAACTACTTAAGCAATTGTCTATTTATATGGTCTTATGCATATGATATAGAGACAAACAAATGTATTGCAGATGTGTTTTGCATTCGGGTGTGAATTCTGTAGAGTTTGTTGAGCATAGCTCTAAATGGATCTGGTATTGTATTGAGAGAGTGGAGGCTTGTAATAAAATCGAGCAAGTGATTCTTGGTGGACATAGCTCAAATTGGGTGAACCATGTTAAATCTTGTCTCTCTGTGTTGTGTTATTTATTCTACACTTTTATTTGAGATCTGTAATATTTTCTGCATATTAGTTTCTACTGTTGTGATTCTGTAAGGGATTATTCCACATATTTTATCTCTTATTTCCTAACACATGGAGTTTGAGAAGGATATGGAGAAGTGTCTTGGCATGTGGACCCATGCCACTTCCAACACTACCATCCCAAAGTGCATGGAGATAGTTGAAGCATTGAAAATATTTAGGCATCGGATTCTTAAGATAGTTGGTCCCTCTAAACCTTCTTCGGATGTTTCTGCTCCTGAGTCCTAAGTCACTTCTTTTATTTTGGGGTTTTAAAACCCATGATGTAATACTTGATTAAATACATTCTATTAATGTATTTGTTAAGAAGTATTTAATCTTTAGTTTAAAAGAAGGTGTAACCAAATATAACTATCTTGTAAGCTATTTAATGGGATCTTCATGCCATTGTTAAGGGTTGGACCCTGATACTCTTGAAATGTAATAGATTTGAAAGTAATCAATATAGAATTTTTCCTTATCTCTTATTTCCATCTGCTATCCTTTCTTCTCCTATCTGAAATTTATGAATCATCAATCTTTCATATTAAGAAACTTTGTGTTCTTGTGATATGATTTCTAGAACTTTGTGTCTATGGAATAATATCAGATATTGCCAATGTGAATGATTCTATTATGTATCTCTTTTGCTAAAGTACACATAAGGTTATATTCTGCTATCTATATTACCTAAAAGTATTGTTGTGTTCTTCCCTTTCAGTTTTCTTGTTCTTCTATTTCTATGTATTGATAATATTTATTGGCATAAAACATTTCAAAGTATCAGGAGTCCTCATTAATATGAAAGTTGTATATTTGTATATAAGCTTTTTTGCTCACTTTCAATAAGGGAACCTCTCCCATAAAGAGGAGGGACTTGTTGTCCCCTAACTGTTGATTACTAAAGTACTAATTCAAAACCAATAGTACTCTACTTTTCTCTCATCAAGATTTAATAAGTTAGGATAGATTCTTAGTTATAACAATTGTTTATTCCTCAAATAATTAAGTTGCATGCTCAATATAGTTCCAACCATTATTTGTTATAAATAGCCTTGGACATCACCATGATATTGACAAATATTGAATGATTGAAGTGCTAGTATCAACGATGCTCGTCATTTTTGGTTATGCTATTAGGGATTTCTGAAGGTGTTATCAAAGATTAAGGTACTAGCTTGTGTGTTTTCTAAGAATCGTAAGTTTCCATTTATATTTTATTTTTCCATACTCTTTCTTTTAGATATAAAGGTCTTGTAGTGACAACAAGTATATTTTACTGTGCTTTTGGAGTATGTGGAATAAGATGATCAAATAAGCACTTATAATTAAGGAATTGTTATTTAACATGTCGAAGTTTATGTTTAGACCTAGAGATCATAGAGGTAGATTTGTAAGAATAAACTTGAATAACCCCCTCAAAATTTACTAGTAGAACTAGTTGAGAAATAAGAGAGGATGACAGATGGATTAACAAATCTTATTGGAGGGAACAATGGTGATCCACCACTAGGAAGGAAATTCACTTATCTCATAGAATTGGAACGCAATGACCAAGGCCCTATGAAAAATATATCCCCTTTAATACTATCAACTTTTAGGGTTTATTCTTAGAAGATCCTGATCAATTTTTATTTGAATTCAAAGTGTTATGCCAAACCTATGATTATACCTTTGACACTCAGAAACTGAATTTGTTTCCCTCAACCTTGAAAGATACAACAATGAGATGGTTCATGGGACTAGCCCCCAACTCTATCCATATTTGGGAAGAGATGGAAATAGTTTTTAAACAATTACCATGATTATTGTAGGGTTAGAGACCACAGGAGGAACTCTTTAAGATCCAACAAAAGGAAGATGAAAGTGTAGAAGATTATCTTGATCGATTTATTTTCCTTCATAGGAGGTGTGGCACAAGACAAGACATTACTATTTTGAAAACAATATTTCTCAAAGGATTGGATGAGGACACTCAAGAGGATTTTAACTTAATGGGAAAGGGAGATATGAAAAAACTCGAGTTTACAAACATTATTGATCTCTGTAGGAATTATTCCCGAACTCTCCCATTTGCATAAAAATAGAGGTAAAATTGTCAATGGAGATATATCCAAGCTAAGAGAAGAAATTGCAAACCTGAGAATGGATCTCTTGGTACAACTCAATACAATGGTGGATAGGGAAAAATCCAAGCTCGAGCCATTATTCATATATTGTCCTAGATGCAGAGATAAACATGGAATTAAATATTTCCCATTAGATAAAACCAATGTTTGTCTCATTTGTGATTTGAAACATGCAACTGATCAATGTGGATTATTACCCTTGATTAATAGTCATTTGAAAAAATACACATAGCGAGCTAGAAGTTAACTATGTAGCTCAAAGGCAAGGAGGAAATTTTTCTTCAAATCAAAACCAACAATATGATTCAAAGACCAAATGGTTTCCTAACCAATTGAACACTCCATGGTCCCATCCTCAATATTGGAATCAACAAGTTCCATAACAATGGAATATGCAACAAATGTTTTATTAGCAATCATGGACTTAGGAACCAACAAATTTCACCACAATTCCAACAATTTAACCTCAATATCAACAATAATGGAATGCTCCTCAAGGTGATGGTCAACCATTTTACAATGAAAGGAGGCCATAGGGACAACAAAAACAAATAAAAACTTCAACTTGTACAAGTTTTTCAAATAGTTACACTCAAAATTGGAAGATGTTGTAGAAATATGAATCATAGAATTTTGAGTCTAGTTTCTAAGCTACTAAATTTTATTGAAAACGAATAAGTTTAAGTGGGTCAAATAACTAAAATACCAACAGTGCTCCTATTTTTGTTAAAAACATAATAGAGTGACTTTCGTGCCCCCACCATTTTTTGAGCACCATTTAGTATTTTTGAAAACCCTTTGGTAGAAAGATAGCTAGGAGCATCTAGTTTGTGTTAGATTTTTTTTAGATTTTTTTAGCAAGTATTTTTTTTTTTATGATTTTTCTAGTACAAAAATTTTATGTTTTGAAAAATAACAGAGCTCCGACCGTGCCCCCCCTAACTACCTCAAAAATATCAAAAATTAGTTTTTTTAATATGTATAGAATTACACCTAGTTTGTGCCTAAAAACTTTTATTCAATTTCATGAGTCAAAAAAAAAGATACACGACAAAAAGATAGACATGTTTAAACTTCAAAAATAGCTATAAAAAGGCATAGTTAGAAAATAAATAATATGGAAACCTTGTATTTGTTAGAAAAATTGAAAAATAATATTTATACAAAGAAGAAACTCTGCTTTACGTCATGGTATAATTTTTTTAAAAAAATCAATCATTTGATGTTGATTTATCATGGCGGAAGTTGGATTTTTGTTTTTCTGTAAAAACACGTGGTTTGTTGTGTTTGTGCAGGTCCATGCCTCAGGCTTGGGGATCCAAACCGGATCCCAAGCCTTGAGGCATGTGTTGGAAAAAGGTAAAAATCATAACGCGTATGTGTTATGCTTTGTTTATATATTGTGGTCCCCCAACGTCCCTTTCATCTCTTTCACGGAATTCTGCATACATTCTATTTGGTCTGCAATTTTCTCTACATTCTTGCATGATTTTTTAGTAGTTCATTTTGTCCCCTACCCCACTAGTTGATTTTTTCTAATCATGGGTGATAAAAGTTGAGCTAAGGACAAGAGGAAAGTCAAGAACAAGACACTGAGCAATTGGAAGAGATGAGAATAAAGAAATTGAAGAGAATGCAAAAACTTTGTGCAGGGCAAGGTACATCTACTATATCAAATGTAGCTAATGTATTAGAAAATGGGGATGAAATACATAATGAAAATGTAGAGAATAATGATTTTGTAATGAATAATGATATTGAATTGAATGATAATGTTGGTATGGATGAAGAAATTGATATGAATCCAATTGTTGAACCCTTACCTGAGAATCCAAATGTTAACCCCAAAATTTGTATGAAAACACTAAATGAAGAAAGTAACCTTGTAAATGAATCTTCACCTCTAAGAACACCTCCTTCCATTTTGTGAAGAAAACCAATTCACTTAATTGAAATTGATGAAAACATTATAAAACCAATGCCTAACAAAATGTCTAAAAGAAATGCGAGAAGAAAAGCTAGTGGAATTTGGGATAATTACTTTGAGAATTTAAATGACACACAAAGATGTCAATTATTTGTTACATTGATGAAATTAATTAAGATGAGACCTATAATGAAGACCCTAGGGTTAAGAACATCTAATGTTGTTGATCAAAATGCGTCAATTGTTGAAAACATACATAAAGCATACCAAATTGTAGGTGGAAAAAGACACACCAAAGATAGTAATGCTACATGATGTGCACTTACTAATTGTATAGTAAGTGATAAAACAATTAATAAACGCTTGATTAGAAAAACAAGCAGTGCTTTGAAGCTAAATAGAAAAACACTAATGAAAGCAATAGAGAGACGTAAAATCTTGAGTCACTCAATAACACTGACTATTGGGATTTCTCTAGCAGACTTCCATGAAAAGACAAGAATACATCTGATATTCTAAAAGAATTAATTGTAAAATTTTGGAATGAGAACACAAGGGTGTCACCAAATAGAAGAGATATAGTAAAAAGAAGAATAGGTTCTCGTAATCGTGAATCATGTGCAAAACATTTCTTAGATATGACTCAAACACAATTGTTCTCTAAGTTTAAGAATGAAAATCCACAAATTAACATTAGCCAAAGATTCTTTGAAATGAGAAAACCCTTTTATGTGAAAATCAATCACTCACGTACCACTTGTTGTTGCAGGCATCATGTTGAATTTTCAATGCATTATGATGTTTTTTCAAATACGTCATGTTTTTGCATACTAACATCATGTTGCAGGAGTGTGGATTAAATGTCCCACCAAAATCTTCAAGGGAATTTATTTCGAACAATATTTTGTGAAAAATCAACTAGACAATTTTTTTATAACAAAGCATGTTTGGATGGAACGTGCAATGTATGTGGTGGCTTGCCAAATCTGAAAATTTGTATCCATGAGGAGAGTACAAATTCAATAGGAAAAGAATTGGTTGGTTTCAGCAAATATAAATCGGTGGCATATCAATTAAAATATGGAAAAGAATCTAAGAGGTGTGAGCTTGTTACAAAACAATTACATGTATCAGAATATATGGTCAAATTCAGAGAGAAATTGTTTATGAGTATGCAAGGCACACACATAGAGCTCGATGGTTGGATGAACAATTCAAGTTAAGTAAGGACACATTCCCACTTGGTACTATTGTTTCAGTAGTTGAATTCGTAGAGAATTACACATTGCAGCCACAAATGGAGGTTCAGTCTCAATATTATAACTCAATGTAAGTTTTATTTTCATGCATATAACATTCATGCACTCTCCGAAACTGAGCAAGATCAAAAATATTAAGAGAGTATCATTTCTACATCAGTGATGATCAGACACATTCTACAGAATATGTACAAGGGTGTTTCTAGGTGTTTTATGAACTTGAATGAGAGGAACATTAGTTTCATCAACATTACATTTGGTCGACAATTACACATCACAATTCAAGAATGCATGGATGTTTTATTGGCTAAGAAATGATGCACAAAGAAACAAATGTATAACATATCTAGAGTTTTACTAAGGTAGGGCATGGAAAAGGAGAGCATGATGGTGCAGAGCATGTGTGAAAAGAGCACTTGCAAGAGAAGAGTTAAAGTTCAAGGATGGTGCTAAATTTACAGATGTAAAAAACATTGTTGATTGGTGTGTCAAGAATATGGGCCATGAATCTCAAGAGAGATCAACGGTTCATAGATATTTTTGGTTGATAGAGGAACAACATCTGGAAAAATTTGAAGATTGTATGACAGTTGCAGGATCAAGTGATATGCACTCATTCCGTAGTTCAGATGCAAATGCTTGGACTATTTATACTAGGTGCATGGCATGTTTTTGTATATCATGCATTGATTTTACATGGAATGAATGTGAGTCACAATAGTGGGTGGATGAATGGACTTGTAGACCTCTAATTCCACTTGACACACATCAAGTTCCACGAGCATTACAACTTGTAGGGTCTTTAGATCAAATGACAACATCACTTGACTTTGACCAAGTCTCTGATTTAGTGCAACAAGGTACATACATATATGTACATGCCATGTTTTAGATTTATAAATTATTAAATGGTCAACTCTTAATGTATTTTAAATTTGACTTCAATTTTTACTTTGTGATGTAGGGCACATTTTTGTAGTTATTGCGATGGAATTTAATAAAGAGGGAACATACTACTTCTTGTCTCATTGTGTAGAGGGGAAAAAATTGACTTCCACAGTCATTGATGGTGAAGACCTTGAGTATCCCACTTGGGTCAATGGTAGTCACTGAACTTGGCTTCAACGATATCCTATCAAAAAATCAAACATTTGGTTGTTTGAAGACTATGAAGTACATCGAAAGATACTTCACTATTCACATTTGGTCCTTGCAAAAAATATTAAATTGATCAAATATCGAGGTAGGCCATTAAACAAGAATCTATGGAAGGTTCGTGAATCAGATCATGAAGAAATTCTTGCTACTGTCAAGAGTAGAGTTGATCCTTGTGGTTCATTGGATTGAATTTACAAAGGTATGTTCTTCATGAATTTAATTTGAATATTTACTTTAATGATTTTGTTTAAATTCTGTATGATTTAAAATTCTATTTAATTGCTTACTAACATGTTTATGTAGGTTAGTGGTGCCAAAAAAAAGCTTCCACCTTCACGTGGTTGGCACTATTAGTAGAGAATTTATTATTCTCAAAGCCAATTCAATTCTCAGAAAATTAAATATTAGAAAGGAACAACAAACATTAAATTCTCATTTCACCACCTATATTGTAAAAATATCTTATTCAAAAATCTCATTTCACACACCTATATATATGAACCACCTATATTATTCAGTGATTGGAAATGGACAACCTTACACTTGACTTTACTATTATTTCAAAAACAATAGGACAACGAGAGAATCAAAAGGATATGGATAAAATTGAGAGGATTTTGTAGAGGGGCCTGAATGTGGAGGTTTTAGATCTACGAGATGTCTCTAGGTGCCACGAGAGTTCGAGAAATCACTGTCAAGATATATATGTTTTTTGGTCTCAAGGCTCTTAAGGACTACGACTACGCCCTGAGATAGGTAGCCCAAAGCACAGAGGAGTGTAGGAACCAAAAAAATCCTCCACTAGCATTCACTTCAGGGCATCCTGAACATGTTGGCCTAGATGATTTGGTCCCACGAGCTATCGTTTGCAAAAATATAATCCAAAGATCCTTATCCTTACACTAACTCTACTACACTATTTTTCATGTTTGCAAACAATAGACAAGAGAAACCCGAAAGGATATGGATAAAATGAGAGATTGTTTTCAGAGGGCCCTAATGTGGAGGTTTTGGATCTGATGAGACAGTCTCTAGGTGGCATGGAGTCCGAAAATTCACCCGTCGAAGATATAGCATGTTTTGGTCTCGGGGCTCTTAAGGGACTATGCCCTGGATGAGGTAGCCCAAAGCACGCAGAAGAGGAGTTTAGAACCAAACCAAAAAAATATCCACTAGCATTCACCAAGCCATGGACGATGTCATGTTGGTAGATCCAGAAACTTTGGTCCCACGAACAATTTACAAAATATAGTGTTATCCATCTTACACTTACTTCTACACTATTTTATCATGTTTGTAAACAATAGGATAATGTGAGATCACTAAAAGGATATGGAATAAAACCTGAAGATGATTTTTTAGTAGAGGACCCCAACATGGAGGTTACGATCTAACGAGAAATCTCTAGGTGCCACGGAGTCCGAGAAATCACCTGCTCAAAGATATAACGTGTTTTGGTCTCAGGGCTCTTAAGGGACTACGCCCAGACGAGGTAGCCCAAAGCATAGGGAGTGTAAGGAACAAAAAAATCCTCTCCTAGTGTTTACTTGGGCCATCCACCTCGATGTCTTGGCTTACGTTTGGTCCAAGAGCTTCATTTGTAAAATATATTTCTGAATCCTTATTTACACTATCCATATCCTTTCGGTGATTTCTCGTTTTTACACGTAGTTTGCAAACAATATATGACAATAGAGATCCGAATGGAGATGGATAAAATGGCGAGTATTTTATAGAGGGTAGCATCATGGATGATCATATTTTTTCATGATCTAACGAGATGAATCTTAGATGCCATTTTGTCCGAGAAATCACCCATTGCTTGAAATATAGCGTGTTTTGGTCTTAGGGCTCTTAAGAGGACTACACCCAAACAAAACAGCTATATCTTCGAGGAGCATAGGGAATTTCGAAGTCCTCACTAGTGTTCACTAAGGCCATCCGAAATCTGTTGCTATAGATGGTTCATCCTCCATGAGCTACCTCCTTTTTGCAAAATATAGTGTCATGTTTTATCTTACATCATCTCCATTTGTTCAAACTACACTATTTCATTGTTTATAACAAAATAGTGACAATGAGATCACCGAAAGGATATGGATAAAACCACGAGAGGCTATTTTTAGAAAGGGCCATAACATGGAAGTTTTGGATCATGACCAAGACATCTTTAGGTGCCAACATGGAAATCCAAAATCACTAAGACATAACGTTTTTTTGGTCTCAAGGCTCTTAAGGGACTACGCTCTGGCAGGTAGTCCCTAAGAGCCCATAGAGACCAAAACAAATCCTCCACTATATTCACTAGCCATCCAAACATGTTGATAGACAGTTCTCCCAAAGCTACCGTTTGTAAAATATAATGTCTCAAGATCCTTAAAACCTCTAACTCGAGACTCTACTAAATTTCTCATGTGTTTTATCCATCTCCATTTGAGATCTCTTGTTGAAAGGATTTGGAAAAAACAATGAGAGGCTTTCTCAGTAGAGGGCCTTGACGTGAGAGTTTTAGATTTGATGAGATGTCTCTAGGTGCCATGGAGTTTGAGAAATCACCCATCGAAGATATACGTATTGGTCAATAGGGGTCTAGTGAAATGCTAGATGAGATTTTTTTGGTTCGAACAAACTAAACTATTTCACCCGTGCTTTTGGGCTAATACCTCAATCGAGATAGTCCCTTAAGAGCCCTATGAGACCAAAACACGAGAGGATATTTGAGAGGTATTTCTTCGACTCCATGGTTTCAAATCTAATGAGAACGTCTCTCCTCCACGATCATCAAAAATCAATCATCATATCCAAACCTCCACCTCAGGCCCTCTCTAAAATCCTCTCACACGGTTTTATCCATCTCCATTTATTTCTCTCATTTTTTCCTATTGTTTGCAAACATGCAAAAATAGTGTAGTCTAAGTCAGTGTAAGGCTGTCAGATGCTATATTTTGCAAATGGTAGCTCATGGGACCAAACCATCTATACCAACATGTCTAGATGGCTTGGTGAACACTAGTGGAGGCTTTTTTTTGGTTCCCTATGCTCCTCATGCTTTCGGGCTACCTCGTCTGGGCGTAGTCCCTTAAGAGCCTTAGACCAAAACATGTTATATCTTCGACGGTGATTTCTCGACTCCGTGGCACCTAGAGATGTCTCATCAGATCTAAAACCTCCATGTCGGGACCCTCTACAAAATCCTCTCATGGTTTTTTCCATCTCCATTCGGTTCTCTCGATGTCATATTGTTTGCAAATGTGTGAAATACTACGAGTGATAGTAAGTAAGTAAAGGCTATCGATGCAATACTTTACAAACAAAAGCTCTTGACACCAAACCAACTATGCCAACACATCGGGTGGCCAGGTAAATGCTAGGGGAGGCTTTGTTTTGGTTCCCTACACTCCTCATGCTTTTGGGCTACCTCATCTCGGGCGTAGTCCCTTAAGAGCCATGAGACCAAAACACATTATATCTTCGACAAGTGATTTCTCATACTTCATGGGACCTAGAAACATCTCGTCAAATCTCGACACCTCATCCCGGGAGTTCTTGTTTAATGACTAGATTGGATTAAGAATGAATTTGATAGGGGAATGTCTAAGAACACATGGGAGTTATCAATCACCTAGTAAATATTTCTTGTTTAGTTTTGAATGGGAGTCAGTTGGCCTACGGCTTAGTGACCTTCCATTCATTGATAATTTATGCTATGATAAACCCATGGATGCTTTCAAAAGTGCCTTCAAAAGGATAGGGGTAGTCATCAAGCCTAGTGAAGGGTGTGATGTGATTTCCAAATAACTTGAAATGCCTACAGATTTAAAGGTAATAACATGAATTGGACAGATTAGACAATCAAGAATCATTGAGTGTCTGTTCAATCAGAATGTCATTGCATCTGGAGAGACATTCTCAAGCATTGGAGTAATGCATATGGAGAGACATTCTCAAAATATCAACAGATGAAAGGCATCAAATTGTGACTCTCAGGTGTTTTAACAGGGAGAAGACTAAGAAGCATTGAAGAATGTAGTAGGTGCATGATAAGATAAGAACCAATACAAAGAGACCATGAGCAAGAAGAAGCACAAGTAAGGTAAATACACATATACACATTGATAAATTGAATGAATAATTACTCAGATTAGGTAACTCTTTATATACATACATTATATAAATATTGATTTCCAAAGTTTGATGCATATTATACATTGAAAATGCTAGTACATGTACATCACCAATAAATGAAAAAAAAATAATCCATAATGTCTTAAATATTGTCAAGTGCACATCATATTAGTTTCATGTAAAAATAATCTCAAAATGTAAGGTCTCATACAAAAATATCAAGTTCCAAATAGTATTTTAATGTGCATAATAAATATAAAAATGCCCAAATAGGTCATATACCATCAAGTTCAAATGCCATATAGGCGTACATACAATGCCATGCACATAGGCATACAAAAAAAATGTCATGTAAGACATATATATTTCCTAATCATCAAAATATATCCCTCTCTTGGCCTTGCTCAAAGAAGGCCCTCCCTTAGATGAAGATGGAGATCTATGAGATGACTTTGGATCATCCGAGCCCATGCTACGAGTCCTCTTCCGCTGAATACTCACATGTAGATGAGCACATGTAAATGCAAACAATGTTTTTTTGTCAAAACTTAATTTATATATGTTTTCAACATGTATTTAAGACCATGCTAGAATGAAATATTTACATAAATACACAAACTTACCACAAGTTTCGATCATCACGCTGAATTTGCATCTCACGCTCAGATGAGTCATCGAGATCTCTGGAGTATGAATGGGGGTACAAAGATGACGAGATGGAGGAGTCCGTGCCCTCAAAGTCAAAATGGAGGGGGTTGAAGTTCCCTACATACACATAAGATCAGAAAATCTAACATCAAAATTAGCAAAAATAGAACTAAGTACATGTATGTGTAATGACAATATTTTAACTAATTTTATCAATATAAAACTATTGTTTTTACCCCACGCCACACCTATGAATCAAATGAACAGGGTTGCTACTATCGCAGGTAACTCCTACATATACACAATGAAGGACATTATTAACATAATTTAATAATTCTACAATGAAATACATTACTAACATGTAATTTAACATAATATGAATTACACGAGAAATTTAACAAAATTTACATGTTGTTTAATACCTCAGTGAGTTGTTGCACAAATGAAATCACAATGGCAACACCTTTCTCTACTTGTCACAGAGATGGTGGGGTGTCTAGTGAAGTCAACATCTTTATCAAACATGTATCACATGAGTTAGATGAACATACATATATTTGACTTCAAAACTTATATATATATATATATATATATATATATATATATATATATATATATATATATATATATATATATATATATATATATATGAAAATTTTACAAAATTTACACAATTAACATTCTAAATTACCTCTTGTGAATGTATGTGTACGCATGGTGCTCACCTTGGGTCGAGATGAAGATGTGCCTCCCATGCATAATATCAATGCATGTACATGTACAAATACAATTATTTCAAAAATTTAACATATATAAGTAAATCAAGTACTCAACTTTTTTAACACACATAATAAAACATAACAAATACCTATGAAGGTGACACCGATGACTATAATCCAAATGTATCACTCAAAAGGCATCTAACATAGTGACATTATCATGTGCACCCCCAGCACCAACTCCACCAAAATCAGTATGCATGAAAGTATCATCCTCCTTAGGCCCCAAACATATGCTACCACATGACAAGCAAAAGATGTGGCCTCATGCTAGTACTCCCTGAGGGAATACTTTGTGTACCTCCGTGAGCATCTAGCTCAGAAATCTCCCTCGTATGTCGAACAAGGGTCGCAGATAGCCCCTGAAGCACGTGGAGTGTATCAATCTCTACTATCTCCTTCATTGCTGGAGGGACAGTCTCGGGTGAGGGGGATTTTGTGTGGGGACTCTACCCTACTGAATAGGTGCACGTTGTGCACCTGGCGATCCTATGTGCAGATCCTTTTCCTTAGCCCTGAAATCTCGAAATCAAAATAATTTGGGATCTCGTTGAGGATAAACTCGCAATAGAGTTTCCTCAAAAGTATAGTGGCACCTCGTTGTTATTGCAAGGTGGAAAATCAAACACCATCCACCATCGGTCCCAAAAATTATTTTTAATCAAATTATTATTACACCAATGGATGGGAAACCATTTGCATGACAACGAAACAGGAAAATTAGTGCGAGGGTTCGTGAATAAGGCACATATGAGGTATTTTGTAATTTATTTTTTCTTTACATCCACATATGACAATTTTTTGGAATAATAAACCCTACAACCCTCTTTGTAAGTTTTCCAATGATCAATTTTCCCCATTTCCACATCAACTTGAAAGTAATGCCTCCAATGTGTTTGCAAGAGAGCGCGGTGGGGGTTTGTAGATTGTGAATCCCTCATTATTTTGATTAAATCCTCAATTTCAATTTTGTTTTCAACTATGTGGGCTACTAAATCTTCTTGACTACCCAAGGGATGTTGAGAAATTATGGGAGGGTTGGGAGGGATGACAGGAATAAAAGGGTTTGGTTGTGGTTGATTCCTTCGACCTCGAATTGTAACAATAAAAAATGTATTCAATTCAAATTCTACTATATAATTATCATATTTTAATGTATTTTTGAGAAAATAATTGTGCCTACCTCTTCTTCATGGCACCATCATTGATTTAGATCTTCCCAATGATCCAGAAATGATCCTTTGAGCTTGAGATCCAACTGAATGAAAAAACGTGAGGGCATAATTAAGCTCTGAAACTCGTGTTTGAGGGAGATAAAATGATAGAGGCTCGGGCCTCTATTTTTATTTATAGCAGAAATATCACTTACACGTTATGCTTTGGTAAATCCCAAACCTAAGAATTTAAAATGCAATCACATTATAATAGAACGTGTACGCATTTTTCTTTTTCTTTTGGTTTTTGTCCACTTTACTTCGTGCACTTACCTACCCCGCAAAAAATGAGCAGCAATATCATATATTATTATGGAACTCAATGAAATATAATGAGAATGAGCCTTGCTTATATAGGAAATGAATAAAAATCTAAGAACCACCAAGGTCGTAGATCAAGCCATAAATCAAGGAAAGAACAAGTCATCAAAGAACTAGTTAAGACCATAGTTTTAGGAAAGAACTAGACATCAAGGATCTAGTCAATACCGTAGATCAAGAAAAGAACTATACCTAACAACTAGATAATATCCCCTAATATCTAAATAAATAAATAAAAATATCCACACACATAAGTGGGTGAGGATAAATACAATAAAGGTAAATAAAGTACACGGGTGAACAAGAGCTAAGGTAAATACCTACTCTAACAAAATTCCTCCACAATGTGATCGTTGTTAATCCAAAGAATGCTAGGCAAGTCAATCAAGCATATACTATTGAAACTGACAACATCCCTACAATAAATTCCATTGAATGTGATAACATACTACTATGCTCAGAAATATTTCTTCCAAACCCTCTTCACCAATCATAGAAGAAGTTTAAGAGGAAAAAGAATAACAAGATGAGACACAACCTAAACCTACTTTTGAGAATTCATCTGACTCACTTCCAAAAACACCATTCCCATCCAGGTTCTTAAGTAAAGACAATACCCCAAACCAGGAGGGTCTTGAATCAGATCTGATTTAGGGATTGAATAAATTAAGTATTGGAATTCCCCTTTTGCAAGCTCTCAAAGATATCCCAAAATTAAACAAAAAAATCAAAGAATTGTGTTTCAAAACTCCATAGAGGAAGATAAACCAACCAAACACCATACAAGTTAATAGTGAATTGGCCATTTTATTATAAGGAAAGACAATTCCCCCAAATATGGTGATCTTGGAAGTCCTATAGTCACAGTTTGTATTGGAAATGTGAAAATTCCAAATGTTTTGATTGACTTAAGTGTTGAAATTAATGTTATGACTACATATATGTTGTAACACTTGTTATCCATATTTGCACCCCTTAAAAAATTGGACAAATTGAGAATTTTGGACTTGGGCGGTTTATAGAACATTGATGGAGAATCTAAAAGAATCATGTATTTTTCGTGTTTTGGGCACTTAAAATTATCTTGGATGCATTCCCTCCTTTCTCAGAGTTTAAGGATCCCTAAAAGCATCTTCATTAGAAGGGAAATTTTCCCCTCTTTCCAAAAAGGTAAAAATCCTTCTAACTTTGTGTATTTTTTTGAGTTTCGGGATTTCGGAGGTTTTCTCAGCTTTTTTGCCGCAATTACGTGTTTTGGGCCCTAGGAAGTGTTTTGCAAGTTTCGGGCCCGTGAGACTTACTTACAAAGCGGCGGTCAATGTGTAAATTACAAATAGATCCCCGACCTCCGTGACTAATGAAGGTATGCCCATTGCAAAAGTCAAGTCGTCTCATGGGGGAAATTTATAGGTGGAAGTCAAATCCTAATGTAAAGAAATCTCCACCCTCACCGCTAATGAAGGGCGGACATGTGGAAAAGTATTGGGCCCTAAGGACCCTTGCGCATTTTACATTTTGTAGAAGTGCATGTTCGCCATACATAATGCAAATGAATCCCCACCAACTGCCGTCAATGGAGGAACAAAATGTGGAAAGGTCAAATCAAATCCTTGAGGCCAATCAAAGGCCACCACGTGTCATATTTCTATGCTTCCTGACAGAAAATCTTTGAGTGGCTATATATTTCGATCCGAGATCCAAATCAAACAAAATTTATATTTTTGGAAATATCTCCTCGATCCCTTCAATCAAAGATAATCAAATTTGAAATTTGATGGCATTTGGTTGGAGAAAAATAGAAATAGTCATGAGCACGTAAATGGTCAAATCGACGCTCAACCACTTAGAATTGATGAAGCATGGGATCTTCCTTGTTCTACAAGAAAAATAAACATAGGGAGGTGCATTTGACATATGAGGATCCATGTTATAGGGAAATACAAAGATCTTCATTTATGAAAAAAATCAAATCCGATATTTTCCCTCTTATCTTTCTTTCTTGATCTATATATTGTAAAATCTTTCATTTTGAAGAGGGGGATATTCTCGGGATGTGGATAAACTCTTTAAAAAAAAATTCTCAATATCAATGAGTTGTAAGCCTTCATCTAGGCCTCGGAAAGAGTTCTTGTGCCTCCATTCTTCACTTATGATGGTTTGTGCATATTTTGAAAGCAATACAACCTTTGTTTTGTGGTGTTTTCTTCAACCCTAGAATATGTTTTTTTGTATTTGCTTTCCTTTCCATTCTTGTTGTTGTATTCTGTGTATGTATTTCTCATTTGCAGGTTTATTTAATTGTGTTTCATGGAGAACAAAAGGCAAAATGTTGTTTTGGGTCTGTGTCACCTTTTTTTGGCCTCTCCTTACTCCATTTACCTTCTCCTTTCTCTCTCAATAGGATACTTCCACACCCTTTTATGGTGCTATCACCTCTGGCAGCTTTAGGATTTCATTTTCATGCATCTTTCTAACCCTTCCCTCCCTCTCTCCATGGTCCCTTGGAATGTATAGTTTAGGAGTAGATAGTTCCATTTACCTTCCTAGGAGTAGTTTAGTATTAGGATTAGGTAGACTAACCAACCTTCTCTAGAGGTCCATCTCAATTAGCAAAGTCCCACAACTTGAGAGATGGTCCCATGTTAGCAAAAATTAGGGATATGTAATGTGCAAATCCAAGGGTGCTCCTTTTTGTTATAACAGTTTTGGCATGCCCTGTGGGACAAGTATTGAAAGATTTATATTTCACATGTGTTCCATTGAAACATTTTGGTGTACATTCCATTTCATCAAGTTTGATGTTCTCTTGGTGAGATATCAATATTTGGCGGTATTTTCAAACATATCCGTGATTTCACCGGTTCAAACAACCATTTTCTCATCTAGTAGACCATTTCTTTATCCTTTCATAATTTCATATTCATTCCCACTAGGTTGTGCAATCACGAATTCATTTTCTCACTTTGGATTCCGCACTTTCAACAACAATATCATTTGAACCCACCTCCATCCTTCCAAAATCCATCTTCAAGCTTCTATAACATGCCTCCAAATCAGCTTTGTGGACAAAATCAAATGCAAAGATGCATACCCCTATGAGCCAAATGCAAATCAATTTGGTCATTCACCAAACTATGGAGTTGTTCAAGAGCAGGAGTATGCAGACTTTAGAGGCCATTCTACACCTAAAGATTAAGATTTTGAAGGTAGAGTTCAAAGAATGGATCAAATTTTACAAGTTGTTAAGGGAAAACTACAAATATTGTAAGCTAAATAACCTAGTTTTAGGCATCCCTGTCCATGGGGAGGTCCTATACCTAGTTGGTTTAGTCCATAACAAATACTTGAGGTAATGACTTGAGTCTTTTACCCAAATGGTTTATTTTATTGCATATTTGCATGCATTTATGGATGATAAAATTAAGGTTGAGGAATCCTATCAATGGGATGTTCCCACTTACCTTCCTTGTTAGTATCCAATGCCCATCCCTTATCAACCACTCAAGCCTAAGGTCAAAATTCCTAGCTTTCTTAAAGATTCTCCTTCCATTCCCTCTCCTCCATAAGAAGATCCTTCACCTTCCCCTTCATTACAAAAATTGCAAAATCATGTTATAACTACCCACCCATCCTCTTATATTCCAAAACCCATTTTGGGAAGAAACAAATCAAAAAATTAAAGGACAACAAGTCAAGAACCCAACAAAGAATAACTTGTAAATTTTTTTAAGGATTGGGTTTAAAAATTTGAAACTAATTAGATGCCACAACCGGTCAAGCCTTCAATAGAGGTGGAGGTTGAAGAACGAAGGGTTAAGCTAAATTTACAGATCGTGCACAAGAGGGAGATTACCAAATAATATTTGTGTTCGAATGAAGTGTGTGCGTGTAGGCATCATATCATAGCGGTTGTTGATTCATCCCAGCCCAAAAATCAGAAGAGGAGAAAGAGTTAGCTTCAAAGGGAGAAGAACACAAGGAGGATGAGACCCAAGGGGAGTGTGTTGCAGAGCTTGACAATGAAGAGGTTGTTTTTTTATCATATTTGAAATATTGCATTGGTGTGGAAGAGCCCATTAAAATCACTACTTTTGCAGTTCCACCATTTGTCTTCCAACACATAGAGCCTTTTGTTTCTAAGGTCTCCTTGACTGAAAAAGGAGCAAGAAATTCAAGTGAATGCATATCCTTCCTTTCCACTTTTCACAAAGTCAATAATGAAGAAGAGTAAATTAGATTCAAAGGTATTGGACAAAGAGGATATTATTGAAAGTTTCTTACTTTCTTTTGATGATAAGAATTTGGATCTATCTCTTCCTTCATCTTTGTTGGGCCCGATTTTCTTGGTGAACCTACCATGGAGGAGAACATCTAAGAAGAGCCTAGCTAAAATCAGTCCTCATGAAGAATAAAAGGATGAGTTTGATATTTCAAACTTCATGATGGATGATGGGGAAAAGGAGGAAAACAATGATGACACCATTACAAAATCAGAGGTCATCATGGAAGAGACAAAGTTGTTTGTGGAAGCAGAACAAAGTTTAAATCAGCTTGCAGACATACTCAATGATGAGGAAGAGGAAGAAAGTGCTCCTTGTAGCTCCATTCATGGAGTTGCACACAAAGAATATGGGAAAACGCAGAGGGCCAAGAGATTGCCCAATGAGGTATTTGGATTCTTTAGAGTCAAAAATAAAGGAGTTACAACCAGTCATGCTCATTTTAAAGCATGAGGATGATCATCAAAGTACCAACACCAAATTTAGCACCTCAAAAAATTCAGAGAAACCGTAGGAGGTATATATGTTGTTTTTAGTTGATAATTTTAAGAAATAAGGAGTGCAAGGCATACTTTCATTTCCACCATGTGATTTTGTTTCCAAACAGATCATATGGCCACATTTTGTGAGGAAAGGATGTTATTTCTCACAACTAGTTGTAGGATTTGTTAGAGTAGAGTAGGTAGGCTTGTTTTTAGAAAAACAAGTGCTTATGCATACTCTACATGTCTCCACTAGGAACATGTATGATTTTTTTAATTTTGTATATAGTTTTTGCGATGTTTTGTTGATGTTGCATAGTTCATTGGAGGAATAAATGTTCATGGGTGAAAGAAATTGTTTGGGGCAGCCCAAGTGTATGCACTTCATTTCCAAATTAGCATGTGATATAGAACTCTGCAATGCTTCATTATTTGTCAAGGATTCAATTCGATTTTCTTCAAAACTTGGAAAAAATCAGATTTGAGACAATTTTAGATGCTTATTCTTTGTCTCAATAGATCAATTACAGAGGGAGAGAAAGTGAATTTTCATATTCAAAATTTTTTCCACTCACATAAAACCTTATTCAAAATATTTTTATAATGTGAATGGTCAATTCATGTAGTTTAAAGCGAGCTTCAGTCCAAACAAAGTGGTTCAAGGGTGTATTCTTTAGTTTTAGATCAATTTCATCTTTATTAGGCTGACTTCATGCCCAATGAATGATTTAAGGCCATTGATCTCTTCAATCTAGAAGGAAGATTACCTTGTGAGTTGCCAAATTGTTATCCATTTTTGCACCCCTTGCAAAATTAGATGAATTGAGAAATTCAAACTTGGGAAGTTTCATGGCACATTGATGGAGAATATGAAAGAATCAAGTATTTTTCATGTTTTGGGAACTTGAAATTCTCTTGGATGAATTTCTCTCCTTTCTCAAAGTTTAAGGATCCTGAAAGCATCTTCATTAGATGGGAAATTTCCCCCTCTTTCCAAAAAGGTAAAAAAGTCCTTCTAACTCTGCATATTTTTGAGTTTCGGGCTTTTAGAGGTTTTTGTAGTTATAGTTTTGGGCCCCAAGAAGTGTTTTTCAAGTTTCGGGCCCACGGGAGGAACTTACAAAGGGGCGGTCAATGTGCAAATTGTAAATAAATCCCGACCTCCACAACCAATGAAGGGCTTCCACGTTGAAAATTCAAAGGTCGAGTATGTGGGGTAAATATACAGCTAGTAGTCAAATCCTAATGCAAATAAATCCCCACCCCCTGCCACCAATGAAGGGTGGACACATGGCAAAGTCTCGGGCCTTGAGGACCCTTTTCTAGTTTTCCATTTTGCGAAAATGCATGTTTTACGTGCGTAATGCAAATGAATCCTCACCGAACACCGCCAATGGAGGACATACACATGGAAAGGTCAAAGAAAATACCCGAGGACAATCAAATTCCGCCACGTGTCTCTTTTTTGTGCTTCCCAACAGAAAAATATTTGAGTGGCCATATCTTTCGATCCAGAACTCCAAATCAGACAAAACCTAAATAGTTGGAAAGATCTCCTCGAGCCCTTCAAAATGGTATAATAAGATTCAAAATTTGATGGAGTTTGGTAGGAGAAAATGGGAAAATATAGTCTTAAGCACATAAATAGACAAATCAGATGGCTCAACCACGTGGAATTGATTAAGCGTGGGCTCTTCCTTCTACAAGAAAAAAGACATAGGGAGCCACATCCGGGAGTTGAGGATCCATGTTGCAGGAATGACATAGATCTTTATTTATGATAAAACTCAAATCCAATATTTTTCCTTCGTCTTTCCCTCTTCTCTTTCTTCCTTGATCTATATATTGTAAAATATTTCATTTTGAAGAGGGGGGATATTCTGGGAGGTGGAAAAACTCATCAATTTTGTTTCTTAGTATCAATTATTTGTAAGCCTTCATTTGGGATTGAAAATTGTTCTTGTGCCTCCATTTTTCACTTGTGATAGAATGTGAATATTATGAAAGCAATAAAACCTCTATTTTGTGGTTTTTTCTTCAACCCTAACATATGTTTTATTGTATTTCCTTTCCTCTCCATTATTTTTTTTATATTCTATGCATGTATTTCTCATTTGCAGGTTTATTTGATTGTGTTTCATGGAGAACAAAAGGAAAAATGCTGCTTTGGACCCGTGTAACCTTTGTCCGCCTCTCCTTACTCCATTTTCTTTCTCCTTTCTCCCTCAGTAGGATATTTCCACACCCTTTTTTTGGTGCTATCACCTCTGTTAGCTTAGGATTTCATTTTCATGCATCTTTCTAACCCTCTCTCTCTCCCTGGTCCCTTGGAATGTGTAATTTAGGAGTAGATAGTTACATTTCCCTTCCTAGGATTATTTTAGCATTAATATTAGGTAAAGGAACTAGCCTTCTTTGGAGGTCCATCTCAAGTAACAAATCCCACAACTTGAGAGATGGTCTCATTTTAGCAAAAGTAGGGATTTGTAATGTGCAAATCCCAGGGTGCTACTTTTTTGTTATAACAACACCGTCTCTTCCCGATTTACAAGAAACTCGTGTGGTCTTGCAAATGATAGATAAAAATGTATCTAAGACAAAAGGAGTCATAAAAGATGTAACAATTACAATTGAATCATGGGATCACTCTGTAGACTTCATGGTTATTAAGACTAAGAATAAAAAATTGGATATCGCTTAATATTGGAACGTCCTTGTGATTGTTACATATGTTATCACGTAATATTTGATTTCTAAAAAATTATATTTTCATTAGAAATATACTCACCTCCTCTAAATGTTCTCAACATTTTTATGAAGAATCCACCTTATATTTCAACCAATTCTTTGAACTATTAAAATATACAAAAGCTTCTTATTTATGTTTTAAGAAGTATACCCATGTCTTTTGATTGAATAATCATCAATGAATGTCATGAAATATAGGCTTCCCCTAATAAAGGGATTTTTCATATGTCTATGCAAGTACTAATGCAAAAGCTCAAAATTAGATTGTGCTCTATATGATTTTCCAATAGGAAATGCCTCTCTATGTTGATTTCCCATAATATACCCTTCACAAACTTTGTATGAATGCTCTATTAAGGTAGTTCCTTTTACCTTGATCTTATTATATAGAAATTTTAAACCACTAAAACTTAAATAACCATACATAATATGTGACAATCATAAATGATCTTATATAAACACTTTATAAGAAATAAACAAATCTTTTTGTATTTTCAATAAAAATATATTCTCATCACTAAAATTGAGCAAGTAACATATCATGATCATTTTTTTATCAAGAATCAAACATGTTCAATTCTAAAGAAATAATCTATATCCTTTCTGTACGGATACCCAATGTTAATAAGATTGTGTATAATACCTAAAACATAATAAACATATTGGATGCTCCTCCTCTCTCATTTCTTTATTTTAATGTTTATGCTCCCTTTACCCACAACACCTACTTTTTTTTTTATCATTCCCCAACTTTACTTCTGATTTCACATATTCATATATGTTTGCAAACATGTCTTTATTTACACTCATGTGATCACTACAACCATTATTAAATACAATAATTGTTTTTACTTTATTCGGAAATATTACAAGTAATAAACATTGAATTACTATTTTCATTCTCAACCAAATTGACATAGGTAGGGATGGATTCATTATAATATATTTTCAAGTGATATAGGTCAGAAAAGGTAGTCATTTGAGAAATTTTTATCAAAAAATGGGAAAGGAATAAAATGCAAAGTTTATAAAAAGACGAGATGAGATGTTGCGGGAGGCACATATAGCATTCCAAGGCAAGGCTAACCATAAAAGAACAAACATATGCGAATTGGATGTATCATCATGGTTGATAAGATAACACACTTAAGTTAATATAAAAAAATGGTGTTTTGGATCCTCCTTACTTTTAAATTTATTTAACTATGGACATTTGAAATGAGGAGGATATGGATGAATGGGAGCTATAGGATGGATTAGTTTGCAGTAAATTTATCTATACATCAATTTAGGAAGCTTAACCATTGGATTTTACAATTCAAGGTGGCATATGTGATCAAGAAGATGTTGATTAATCATGACATAAAGCTCGAAAATATCTTCTATTGCTACATAAAGATAAGCACAAATTCTAATACACTTTTCTCTTATACAAGATCTTTTATAAAATCATGAGCAACACTAAGTTTGGCCAAAAACCTTCCAATTCCCTAACAATACATATCCCCTCAATAAATGATGAAAGGCCCTTTTACAATATCATGGAAAGCCCAAAGTATCTCCAAGCATCTATGAATAAATATCCTCTAAAAGTATCAAAAAGTAGCTCTTCCAACATGCAAAAATATCTAATTGGTAAAAGTATCCCCAAAATGATTTACAAATACATAATTATATTAGATATCTCCTTATTTTATAGCTACATGCAAGTTTGAATGAACCAACATGCCTAAAATAGAAACTTGCAAATTGATAAAACAAATTTGCACAACATAGAAACTTGCAAATTGACAAATTCAATTTGCACAACTTGTGAATTTGACTAAGATAAGTTGCATAAGATGAGAACAACAAATTTGATGTGAAATTTTTACAATATTAAAGTGACACTCTACATACATGAAAATACACAACAAAGAATTATAAAGTTGAATTTGATAATATACTGACTGAAAATTAAGGATTTCCCTAACACAATTTCTTCATGATCATCTCCTTCCTTCAAATGTATGACCTTATGAATCGATGTGGTTCCATCAAAAATTATATTTTTCCTTTTTTTGTAGTGGGGTCTAGAGTAAGCAACCCCTACAAGGTTGAGGTCCAATACCTCACGAGGTTTGGGGTTATGCACCCTAGGACATGCATAATTTGAGCTTATTGTGGCTTTTAGAACACCTTGATTTTGTATATCTTTGTACCAAAACATGACATTTTCGGATTTAGGGATTAAAGTACAATTCACAAGCTAAAAATATATCGAGACAAGAGAAATTACCTTCTCAAACACCTTTGTAATTTTTTGAATTGCATTTTCACCCCAAATGTCCACCTGCCCAAGTCTAGGTTAGACTTTTGACGTTCTTTCACACCCCAAAAGTATGTCCAAGTATTGGTCAAAATTTCGACATGATTTTGCACCTCAAAAGTATACTCACTCAATTCTTGGTCAAACTTTTGATTGTTTTCACACCCCATAATTATTTCCAACCATTGTTCATACTTTAACGTGCTTTTGCACCTCAAAAGTCTACCACAAACTATAACGGGATTTTGGAATATATAGGCATGTTTGCAATTTACATGCAAATTGTAAATGTTCATGAAAATTCTAAAATTCAAAAATAAAAAGGAGAGAGACCATTTTGGGAGCATATGTTTGGACGTAATTTGTATGCAAATTTCCAACATGCACCAAAATTGTGAACATCTAATTAACACTAAAAAGTGCTTTTCAAAATCGGGGTTTTGAGAGTATTTTGCAACTAGCTTGAAAATGTGCTTGAGAAGTCCGAACTCTAACAAAATTTGATTTTTTCAACACTTGGATGAATTTTTATTGAATTTGATCATAACCAAAAATTTTATGGACTCAATTTTTTACTTGAGTTAAAAATTGGGGACAACATGGACATAGATAAATATGCACTAAAAGATGTATGGGGTTGGTCGATAGATTACTATAGGTGAATATTAGAGGTGTGACCCCCTTTTTATGTAGTAGTGTATGGCTAGATTTGGATCACCTACAAGATGGATTAGTTGATATGAAATCTCCAAATCAATACTACTTAAAACAAAATGGGATTATGCTACCATTGTGAAGAGAAGGACAATTATGGGTTCTTTCATTAAATAAAGTGGATAAAACTCTTCCATATTTGAATCTAAACCCACACAAAAGCACACTTGAAAAATGTTAGTTGTTTTTGGTGGTTAGGGGACCTACCTTGGTCAAATCCCTAACCCTTTTAAGGAGATAAAAGACATTTTATTGATTAAAATGATAAAACAATAAATGAAAATGAAAATAATACTTGACTCAAATTGTAGTTGTGATTCACAAAAATCACAAGCCAATCACAGTTGTGATTCCCACATGTGTTGAAATTTTGCTAAAACAATGTTGCAAAAAGTTGTATCTATCCTTTATGATTTTTCTTTCACTTCTTCAAGACCTACAAAACCGATATATGTAAACAAGAGAGCAAGAAAAATCAAGTATATCCTTAGTGCACAAAGAGTCAAGGGTTGGAATGAAGGGGGAGTGGTATTATATAGTTTTGAGTGCATATGGGAGTGGGAAACATATGGGTGCAATGATAGGGTCCATAGTGCATTGGGCATGCACATGGGTAGGTGGGATGGACATAATTAAATGTGAGTGGGTGAGGGTTAGTAAATGAGTGGTGAGGTGTCATTTATCTCCATTTTGTGGGATTTTATATTTTTTATTTTCTTTTGTGGGATTATTTTATTTTTTGGGATTTTTATGTTTTATGATGTTTTTGGTTTTTTAAATAAGAGACCTTATGTGCAAGGTGCATTTTATAGTGTCTACATTTTTCCCCTTTTGGGTTACGTGTTGCAAAAAGAAAGAGGTAGTGCAAAAACTGAAGACAAGATAGGGGTCGTCTACCCCTATGACATTGGTTGCCACAATCACGAGCTTAGATGGTTGAATGGATAGATAGGAACCTGGAAATGTGATCAATGGGCCACTTTAACAAGATTCTAGGAAGGGATTGATAGGTTGATTTCATAAGGTAGAGACTATTGAATCAATTGATTGAGGTGTTTTGATAATTGGATGTAATATAATTAGATGAGAAGGGTTGTTGTATTATTCCCCTCAACTAAAAGTTTTTGGAGATATAAGCTGCCCCAATGTAACATAGGATGAAAAGTGATGATTGAAGATGAGATAAAATGATCCTTTTTAAAGGCGTGTTGAATAAAAGTGATGAAAAGGTTTCCCAGTCATGTGTAGAGGAAAATTAGATAAAGGGAATGTATAACATTGAGAGTTTTGGGGTGAAGAGGTAAAGTTGATTGGTTGTGAGTTGACGGTAAGTGAGCTAAGCGGGTGAGAGTGAGGCATTGAGTTGTGTGAGCAAAGTGTGGCAAGATGGGTGAGCAACACGGTGAGTTAGATGGGTGGTGCAACGAGCTATGCAAGTGAGGTGACAAGAAATTTGGTAAGTGGGAATGTGAGGTAGGCGGTGAGGTAGCAAGGTATGTAGGAGAGGAAATGATCTATGTGGGTGAGGAAACAATATACGTAGAAAAGGTAGAATACACATCAAGTAGCGGGCTAAGAGAGCAAGGCGACGATCCGGGCATGGGCGAGTTAGGCATGGCAAGGTGAGTTTGGCATGGAAAACTAACACTAGCAAGATGAGAAGGGTGTGAGCGAGAGTGAGCTAGCGAGTCGCATGGGTGACTCACCTAGTGGAGGGGTGATAGTTGGAGTGACTTGATTGGGTTCATGGATTGGAAAGTTGGGTCATTGGAGATGGGTTGATGAGCTAGGTTGGTGAGATGAGAAGAGAAAGTTGGGAAGCTTGGGCGAGTGGCATTCACGGATCAACATAGATGGAAGAGGTTAGCACATGGAATAATGGTGATTAAAAAGGTGTGCAAATTGAGGTTAGGGAGTGAAGGGGGAGTTAGGAAAATATGGAGAGTCACATGAGTGACTCGCCAAGATGGGTAGGGAGTGCATGAAAGAGGACGAGTTAGCAGAGTCGTAAATGTGACTCGGCAAGGTGAGTGGGCTATTTGGAGTTGAGGAATTTGGGGGCGGGGTTGAGTCGGGAGGTATGTGGTGAGTGGGCATGGGGGTGAGGGGGGGGTTGGTGAGTGAGTAGGTTAAGGAAGGGAGTGTGAAGTCGCAGGGGTGTCTCGAGGTGGATGTTATGGAAGGGAGCCCCGTTGCTTGCGGCTGATTAGAGGTCGCCGATTGACCTTCTTCCTCCGTTGCCTCCTTCCTCCATTAAAGATTCTACTTAGAAAATATTTCTTTGAGGCTTAATAACATATTAATTAAAAATTGGACGTCGGTTACCCGAAAATGTGTCCGTAAGATAATTTTTATAGTTTTTAGACTTTTACAATAATATAGTTTTGACAACTTTTGACACTAATGACGACACAAAAATACAACTTTCACCAAATTAACAATACAAAATAAACTTCACTCAACTAATCGCCTAAATAACAAATCAAGACTCAATAATAATTGTTGACTATAAATCTTGACAATAACATTTTACTCTTAAACATAAAAATAAAATAAAAACAAACAAAAATAATCATAACAAAGAACTAAAGTAATATATAATTACTTTTAGCTTTAAAAAATATTAAACAATTAAAAAACTAAAACTAAAATTACAAACCAAAATATTAAAGAAAACCTATTAAGACTTAAAAAAACACGAATTAAAACAAAACTTCAAACCTAAACCTATATGAAGGATTACAATCTAAACATTAAACATAACAAATATGTGAAAATCTATAATGTGAAAACTCATTACGGAATTACTAAAACTACATAACCAAACAAAAAAAACTTTAAACAAACCACTTACAATCAGGAGAAAAACCATGGACCAAGTCAAGAATCCAATACTATATTGGAACAAGTATAAATGCAAGGAAATTGCTTGGGACTGCACAAAAATAGAGGTTAGTTATTTCCTCATAGCTGGAGCGACAAATTATCCATCTTCCTCATGGTTGGAGCGAACTTGAACTGTATACAATTTGACTATGAAAACTTGCAGATTTGTGTCCTTATAACAACTTCACGTCTTGCTCTATTCATCTTTGATAGGAAGATCAGAAATTGCTCTGATAAGTGAATACTCCACATTCATGTGAATTACGATCCCAAATTCCAGAAAATGCTTAAAATGCCATAATCCTTTTCACGTTTTCTCATAAACCGTGATGTGGGTTTGGCTGAAATTTTAACAACCTTTTTCTCAAACAAGCATATTCAAACCCATTAAAAACGTAGAGACCCAGATCGTAAAATAGAAATTATGACCTGTTCTTTACACGGGAATAATTGAATTTAAAGCCACAACAACTCTATTTTCTCAAAGACTGAAATACATACTAAACTAACTCCACTCTCAGATGCACATTAATAGGATTATAACTTGCTCTGATACCAAATAATAAATTTGGTCCAAATTATTACAAATAATCTAACACAATAATAAAACACCGAATATTAGTATATTGAATTTAGAAATCATTTGGGATAAATTTACATAGATAGAGAATACATTTTATAGTGTTTGATCTCCTACAAAGGTGGAGTTAAACTTCATATTCAATTCCTCATATCTCTCTCCATGCATCTCTCAGACTTATCCCCTAATATCTCACACACCAATATAACTATGTGAGTTGTTCTCACAACTCACCCAAATACTAATACTTTAACTATTACAACTATATTATTAATATGAGTTCTATAAACTCATTATTAATAATATTACAATTTATTAATAATGTCACAAAGATATTTGTAATAGAATAATAATATTTTACACAAGACCTAAGGATTTCTCAAGACAGTTCAACTTTTTCAGTGCACCTCGGTGTCACGATCAAAAAGGAGGATATTTTGGAGTTTCGAAATAATTAGGTTTTGAAACCTATTCCATTGATCTTTTAAGGTTCCTTGGAGTCATAATCATATAAAATTTCACCTCAAAATACATTTCCAAGATCTGGGAGTGAAGTTTTCAAGTCTTCTCTAGTGCAAAGTGTGTCAATCACATACTTAGCCTAAGTTTTTATTGCTAGATGTCATGATTTCACTCTTGTCACCTTTTTTCTCTCTTTTCCCTTTCCCAAGGGGATAAAGGAGAAAAAAATGATCACCCCCATGCAATCCCCTATGTGGTTCTTCATGTGACCCTCTCCACTCCATAGGGTGCTTAATTGGCTAAATCATCTCCCTCACACTACACCAAATATCGCCACTTGTCGAATCTTTCTCAAAGTGAAAAGTTATGTCCCTATTTTACCAATTCCCAAGGGGATAAAGGGGACAAAAATGTCACTCAAGTGTAATCCCCTTCTATTGTTCTCCATATGATGTAATGTCCCCTTCTAGCTAGACACCAGTTGTCGGCAGGATTAGCCTATTAATCGACCCTCGTAGGCTAATGGGATTGGATAGAGGGTCTTTTGTGACAAAAACCTAGTCAGTGGATGGTTTATTTCTTCTCCAGAGTTCAGTAAGTTTCAGGGTTGGCCTTTGCAAGGGTTTCAGGACTCATTTTCTCATACTTACTATTTATAGTAAGTCATTCAGTCAGGGTTACTATTTATAGCAGGGCACCTGAATGGGACATTCGGCAGTGTCGATTCCGGTTTTCAGTTGGCTTGGAGAAATAAGGTGTTTTGCCTAAGTTATGATGTTTAATTATTATTAAAGGTCACTTTAATAATAATTAATATTTTAATGTTATAATATAACTTTATATTTGCACTTTATGCTTGAGGGTCATTTCATCATTAAAAAGGGGGCCATTTAATTAATTGTTTGGGGCACCAATTTCAAGGATATATTATAATGTCCAAAGTGCAAATATTATATTATTTTGAATGACATTAAAAAGGCAAAATGGAGGGAATCGACTTCTTGAGGAAATATATAAAGGAGCCAAGGAAAGTTGGAGCTCATTCTATTATGCATTTTGATAACTCATCTCATGTTTTCTATTGGCGTTGGAGAAGAGAAACGAGGGTTTCTGTATTTTCCAGAGCTTTCAGGCATTGGAGAGCGTAGCTCCTTCAGTGTATCAACATTATGAGGTTGTGAGACTATCAGCTGAAGATTTCTTAACAAATCACTTCATTTAGGATTCAAGTTTGTGTAGAGTAGAGAAGTATTTCCGGGGGTTTCAGGGGATTTTCATTTGACAGAGTTTTGTGGTGGAGAAATCTATTTTTGAGTTGCTTTTTGGAGCCATTTAGTGCTGTTTTTTTCATTATCAGACCTGGGAAAGTCAAATTCAGAAAATGGGTATGTTGGAATTAGATATGTAATCACTTTATATGAACTGGGTTGTCTTTTGTTTATTGAAAAAGTGATTGTATAAGCGGGAAATAAAATATGGAATTTTCGGATTCATTGCATGATGAAAAATCAGAACTTTTGATTTATGTGTTTGCTGTTATAATTTATGATATTATGCAAGATTTTGTTTAAATGTATGTGAAGGAGAACTAGGGTTCTTACAAAGTGGCATCAAAGCTTTAATCCTCCCATCTTGGAGGGTTAAAAGCTTCACATGCAGCCACCTGAAGTTGGTCCTCACAGGTATTATACTCGCAGGAGGGATTTATTATAGAGAAATCAGAATTTTGATATTCATCAGGACACAATGGGTGACATGAGAGATGGAACCCCTCCAAGGAATGGAGGTAACAATGAAGACAAGGAAGCAAGAGATATTTTTAGAAATATGGCAACATGGCAGCAGCAGGTTGCAGATGTTGTGAGGGCACTCACTACTATGTTACAACAAATGAACCCTCAAGGGAGACAAAATCCTGAACCAGATGATAATAGGAGTGTAGTTGGGACTCCAGGGGCACTGAGAGCACCCACTCGTACCTCGGATGCCTACACGTCCTACCTTTTGAGAAATGAACCAGAACATGGACACATAAAAGAAGAGGGAGAAGAAATGTTCGTGGATACTCTTATGGTAGTGAATAATGAGTGGGATTTGTTGACACCACAGGTGAGGGAGCACATGAGCTTTGACAGATTTTTGAGTCAGAGGAGAGAGCATTACAGATCCAGGTAGGATAGGAGGCCAAGGAACCAAAACAATGATCTGATGTATGCCACCAGCAGAGTCACATTACCCATGTTTGATGGCAAAGGGAAGGTGGGATCATTTAGGATGTGTGGGATCTTAGCTGGATATAAGATCATTACCCTACTTGATACAGGTGCCACGCATAATTTCATCGATGCTAGGTTGGTTGAGAGGCATGGGATTCAGATAGAGGAATTTGAAGGCATAAGAGTGAAGGTTGTTGATGGCTACACTCTTAAGTGTGACAAGATGATTTCAAACCTCCCCATGCGCTTGAATAATTTTGAATTCAAGGCAGATTTTTATGTAGTAAATATGGGAGATACTGATATGGTTTTGGGAATGAAATGGCTTCATGACATAGGAGAATTTACCCTTAACCTTTGGGAGATGGAGATGAGATTCAAAGTTGATGGGAAGACTCATGTGCTGAAAGCCATCAAAGATAGATTTTATCAGGATGATATCTTTCAGGAGGATGGAGAGACTCATGCGCCATGAAATAGTTTTGTGGGCAGTAGTATGTATACTGATGCCATCATAAGGAGGGTAGAAAAAATCAGATTATCATCCAAACATATAGGAATTGAGGATTAAACTTGGGAAGGTGTTCAGTGACATTCCATTTGGTAGACCTCTAGACAGGGGGATTGAGCACATAATAGAATTGGAGGAGGGTGAAAAACCGTGGTGGTCACTCCTTACATACACCCAAAACGGCTGAAAGATGAAATCAAAAAAACAATAAAAGAGTTGCTGGCCATGGGGCACATTAGACTGAGCAAATATCCTTTTGCCTCATCTGTAGTTTTGGTAAAGAAAAAGGATGGTACCTTACGAATGTGTATTGACTACAGAGTTCTGAATAAGAAAACTATTAAGAACACGTACCCAATTCCTCATATTGATGAGTTGATTGATGAGCTTCATGATGCTCATTATTTTTCTAAGATAGATCTCAAATCAGGTTATCACCAGATCAGAGTCAGAGAGCAGGACATCAAGAACACCACATTCAGGTGTCATTGTGGACATTTTGAGTTTGTGGTTATTTCGTTTGGCTTAACCAATTCCCATGTTAATTTTCAGTCTACCATGAACATGGTCTTCCATAAACAACTGAGGAAATATGTTTTGGTCTTCTTTGATGACATTTTATTTTACAAAGAAATTTGGGAGGGACACCTTGTTCATCCGGATGTAGTATTGAGTATTCTTGATAGAGAGTCCTTATATGCCAAGGAATCTAAATGTGAGTTGGGCATGACAAAATTTTGGTATCTAGGCCATATCATCAGCACAGAGGAGTTCGTATGGACCCTCACAAGATCTAAGCTATCATAGAGTGGCCTACCATGGTGAACCTTACCAGCTCAGAGGTTTTTTGGGTTTATGTGGCTTTTACCTCTGGTTTGTTAGTGGCTATTCATGGAATGTAACATCTCTCATAGAATCGACAAAGAAATGTGCATTTGTTTGGACTCCTAAGGCACGAGAGTGTTTTGAGAAATTCAAATGTTTGATGAATTCATGTCCAGTTCTTGCTTTACCAGATTTCAGTAAGCCCTTTGAGTTACAGTGTGATGCCTTTGGTGAGGGTATTGGTGCAGTGCTTATGTAAGATAACCACCCTATTTATTTTGAGGGAAGGAAGCTTAGGGGATATGAGAGGAGATTTAGTATATATGATAAGGAAATGTTGGCCATAATGCATGTGTTGGTCAAGTTCAGGAAGTACCTTGTTGGCAGAAAATTTTGTGTTAAAACCGATCATAACAACCTGAGACATTTCCTGGACAGCAAGATCTCAATGACCGTCAACAGAAATGGGTAAGTAAGTTGCAGTCATATGACTTTGACATTGCCTATGTTGATGCTTTATCTCGTTGACCTCATTTGAGCTCCATGGTTGAGATTTCAGAGGATTGGAGACACATGATTATGGCAGAGTATGCCAAAGACACTTGGGCTTCAGGCATCGTTGAGGGCTCAGTTCAGGAAAGCAGATACACAGTTGTAAATGATCTTATCATTTTACAAGGGGAGTATTTATTGAACCTAGGATTGGAGATGAAGAGCAGAGTGTTGAGGGCCTTTCATGATCTCCCTATGGCATGGCATCCCAAGTATTTTAAAACTTGTAAGTAGGTACGGGAGCGTTTCACTTGGAAAGGTCTTAAGTCAGATGTTCTTCGATATGTTAAAGAGTGCTCTGTTTACTTGACAAAAAATAAATGGGAGCATACTTATCATGCGGGTTACTTTAGTCACTTCCAATTCCTGATAGGAAGTGGGAATGCTTGTCTATGGATTTCATCATGGGCTTTCCAAAAAGCATAGGGTAGAGACTACAGATATGTGGTGGTTGATCGTCACCGACGAATTATGCACACTTCTTTCTGATTACAACTACATGTTCAACTATACAGGTAACAGAGTTTTTTTTTCTATGAGGTGTTCAGGTTACATGGTCTACCTTAGAGTATTGTTAGTGACATAGATAGTTGGTTCATGAGTCACTTCTGGCATGATTTGTTCAGTCTTTATGGAACTGAGCTTACTCCGAGCACTAGTTACCACCCTCAAACAGATGGTCAGATGTATATTGTAAAAAAATGGGTGGAGGGATATCTCAGGAATTAAATAAAGGGCATCATAAAGCTTGGGTGAAGTGGATTCATCTCTGTGAGTACTTGTTATAATACCACTCACCATATGTCAATTCAGAAGACACCGTTTATGGTGTTGTATGGGTATGAAGCTCCTAGATTTCTTAATTTATTGTTGATAAAAATTAGAGTGCCTAGTGCTGGGGATATTTTGCAGGAGAACCATGATATTATGAGAGATCATAAGGAGAATATTTAGAAGGCTCATAATCAAAAAAATTAGTATGCAAATTAGAAGAGAGTTGAGCATTCCTTTGAGGTAGGGGACATGGTGTATTTGATGTTGTAGCCTATCGTCACCCACTCTCGGGAAGATTGGTGAAGAGAAACTATGGCCCTTTCAAGATTATCAAAGCGGGTAGGTGAGGTGGCTTATGAATTAGATTTACCGATTGATAACATAGTCCATAATGTATTTCAAGTGTCATGCCTCAAGAATTCATTGGGACATCATGTTGTTCCTTATACGCTTTTACCACCCCTAGATGATGATGGGAAATTGATTCTAGTACTGAGGCCATCTTAGATGTCAAAGAGGGACAGTTGTGGAAATGGGTCATCAGAGAATATCTTATTAAGTGGAAGGACTTTCTGGTTGAGGATGCTACATGGGAGAACGAGGAGATTCTGCAGCATCCAAAGTTGAGATTGCTTGGGGACAAGCAATTTCAGGGAGGGCAGACTATAATGTCCCCTTATAACTAGACACTAGTTGTCGGTAGGGTTAGCCTATTAATCAACCCTCGTAGGCTAATGGGATTGGTTAGAGGGTCTTTTGTGACATAAACCTAGTCAGTGGATGGTTTATTTCTTCTCCAAAGTTTAGTAAGTTTCAAGGTTAGGCTTTGCAAGGGTTTTAGGACTCAATTTCTCATACTTACTATCTTTAATAAATCATTCAATCAAGGTTACTATTTATAGTAGGGCACCCGAATGGGACGTTTGGAAGTGTCGATTCCAGCTTTTGATTGGGTTGAAGAAATAAGGTGTTTCACCTAAGTTATGATGTTTAATTATTATTAAAGGCCACTTTAATAATAATTAATATTTTAATGTTATAATATAACGTTATATTTGCACTTTAGGCTTGAGGGTCATTTCATCATTAAAAAGGGGCCATTTAATTAATTGTTTGGGGCACCAATTTCAAGGATATATTATAATGTCCAAAGTGCAAATATTATATTATTTTGAATGACATTATAAAGGAAAAATGACGGGAATTGACTTCTTTAGGAAATATATAAAGGTTCCAAGGAAATTTGGAGCTCATTCTATTATGCATTTTGATAGCTCATCTCATGTTTTCTATTAGTGTTGGAGAAGAGAAACAAGGGTTTCTATATTTTCTAGAGATTTTAGGAATTGAGAGCATAGCTCCTTCAGTGTATCATCATTCTAAGGTTGTGATAATATCAGCTGAAGATTTCTTAATAGTTGGTTTCATTAAAGAATCAAGTTTGTGCAGATTGGAGAAGTATTTCTAGGGTTTCAGGCACATTCGATTGACAGAGTTCTATGGTGGAGAAATCATTGTTTTGAGTTTCTTTTTAGAGCCATTTAGTGCTAATTTTTTCATTATCGGACACTGGAAAGTCAAATTCAGAAAATGGGTATGTTGGAATTAGATATGTAATCACTTTTTATGAATTGGGTTATTTATTAAAAAGTGATTGTATAAGCAGAAATAAAATCTAGAATTTTTGAATTCATTGCATGATGAAAAATCAGAACTTTTGATTTATGTTTTTGTTGTTATAATTTATTATATTATGCAATGTTTTTCTTAAATGTATGTGAAGGAGAACTAGGTTCTTACATATGACATGTTTTCAACCCTCGGGTGTTTTCCTAGCTTTCACATATCTCTCCACATTGCACCATATTGTGACACTTATCACAATCTCTCCCAAAGTTCCCATTTTGTCCCTCTTGTCCCTTTTTCTAATAGAAAAAATGTTCACCCATGTGCAAACCTGAATTTTAACTCAACTTTCATTTAACACGGGTTAAACTATAAATACCAGGAGACATGGGAATAAAGTTAACTTTTTTAGGTTAATGTATTTACATAGCTCAACCTATACACCATTTTTATGCTTAAAACCCTTCCAAAACCTCAATATACAACATATATGCTGGGAAAATTATTCCCGAACAGCCATGGCTTCCGGAAACTAGCTTTTCTCATAACTCTTCAACCAAAAATTTGATTGCACTAAGATTTTTAAAGATTTATCTACTCCCAAGAACCTTTGTGATCATTTTTGTTGCATACTATAGGATTCCCTAGTTTTCTATAGCTACAAATATGAAACCCTCCCCGAAAGTTTATTTTTCACTTTGCAAGTGTTACATCAAAAGGATCACTGTGAAAATTGGAGCACATGACCCCAATGCAGAAATGAATCCAATGAGAGTGTTTTCATTGCAAACAAATACTGGTAAGTATAATTAATAAAAATAGAAATTTATCTATACATTGATTTAATAAAAATAGTAATCCTCCTAAAATAACAAGCTCTCAAAGACTAAGAACATTCAAATCGGTCTGCAAAACAACAAACAAGGTAAAATGAGTAACTTTCCCAAAAAAGTAGTTTCTAAAAAAACAACTTGCTAAAATAGAAAATTTCTAAAAATAGTAAAGAATCATCAATGGAGGTATTCTAAGTGTGATAGGAGCTTCAAAATAAAAAATTTGAGTTAAAAATAAAAATCCCCAAAATAATAGCTCTTGATTCTACTCCCAAAAATAGAAAGTTTTAGTTTTCAATGCAAAAATTTGTTGTTGGCTCTGTTTTCACTCACCTCATTTATTTTTTCCATCATCTCATGGTTTTAAAGTTGTTGAATAGCTCAAACAATAATTTTTTTTTGCAAGGATCGCAAACATCATTCGATCACAAGTGTCAAGGATTAAGACATAACATATTGAAGAATACAAAATGAAAATTAGGAACATGATGAGGCTAGAAAAGAATTTAACAAGAGTCAAGGGCCCCATTAGAATCCAAAACTCATCAAAGGATGTAATCATGGTCATAAGTGAAATGAAAAACTCGTTGGGTAAGCTGAGAAACATCATGTCTTGAATCTATCGTCACCCCTCCAATAAGTAAGTCAAAGTAAGATATTGAAGCCATCCTATATAAAAGAATAAATAATTCATTCTTTTCCATGGGAGCATATTAGTATGAAGTTACGCAATTTTTTCCAAATTTGATTTCATCCAGGAAGTGATTTGGAGTAAAAAAATGTCAATAGGTGATCTTCATGTGGGGCACCTTGTATGTAAGAATGAAAAACCATCTATGCTTCATTTGATGTCATTATATAATAGTATTCTTAAACACTCAATCAAAAACCCGATATTTTGATCAATCCTCAAAGGATGAAACATTGCAAGTGTAACTAAGATACATTTAACATGAACCTTCAAAATGAAGATAATGAAAAGAGAGCGCACATTTGTTCCATATTCCAGGAGGATTCATAAGAAGGTAAGGTTCATCTTAGATCCCATACATTCTCTTGAGTTAAGGAGTGATCCATTAAAGCCTCCTTCTCTTCAAGATCATCCGAGTATGTATTCCCAAAGAGCGAGGACTTTCCCATAATGAACAAGATATGATCTTACAAAGCTCTCCCATGACCAAAATCATGTCAACTCTTGAAGAGCCATTCCCATGGATTCAATAATTGCTCAAAAGTGAACTAATAACAACACAATAATCTAAAATGCCCAACCTTAGAGATATCACAAAAATATTGAGATCCAAGCGAGAGGACGAAGGCGCGGGTGGCTTCTCGTATCTTTAGTGGAACTTCCGGTGAATAGTATGTAGAGATTTCCAAGCCTAAACCAGGTTGAGGAGATGACTCCATCGGACTATGAATTGACTTGCATCTTATTGGGTCAAGCTTCCCATGAGGGTGACTCTTATTTATTTAAGGAATCCTCTACCTACCTCATTTTTCAAAATGAATAGTAAAAACTAACAATTGAGCAATTGCGGGAACATGTGAAAACTCTTAATGATTAAATTCAACCTATCTTAAAGCCCAATTCAATACCTACTCCATGTGGAAGACATTCCTCCAATTAGTACCTTTGAAACTAAGATTATCAATAAGGAACAAAGTTATATGATGTAAGGGAAGGATAATGACGAGATGAATTGATAATATCATTGAGAAAGGAAAGACATTGCTTCCAGAGGTTCTCTCTCTGATTACGTATCTTCTTACCAGTTTTTGGAAGTGAAGAAATAAAGGGAGGATATTGAAAAAGAGAATATCCACTTGGATGAGTTGTTCCAACTTATGTCCGAGATGATCTCCCTCTAATCTCACACCCTCGTGAGAAAAAATATATTCACATCAATTGCTAACAATTTGTCCCCAGTTTGGGTCTCAGTATCATGGATGTTAGATATGGAATGATAGAAGATACAATATTCGAACTTGACTCTAGTAGAAAAAAATTCCTTTAATATTTTTAATGATGTCTCGTGAATCGTGTACAAAAACTTGGAATCCCTCCACTCACCGAGAATTCATCATCAGAAGAAATCATTGTTTCCTTCTAGGAGATGGTCAAGAAATAGATAGGTGATCCCATTTCCTTCAATGAAGATACCTTAGAGTCCATTTCTAACATCAAAAACTCCATTTCTGATATTGCAAGAGATCACAAAAGATGGCTCAATCAATGCAAGAATATCAATGATGTTCCCTGGACATGGATCAAAGTGTTGAGATGTGTTTTCATTCTAGAAGCAAATAAGGTGGTGCATGTGGTAGATTGGTTCGAAAAAGAATTCAAACGACAAGAGATAATTCTTGGGACTCTCCCTTAGGGATCATGAGTCAGAAAATTCTCTATCAGCAAAGCTTCTCTTCATTAGAATAGTCAACCCTTCCTTCTCTCTCTCTTCCTCTTATCTCTCTATGTTCTAATTTTCAATTATGAATGTACTTTTTGCTATTTCATCCTATTCACTTAAGTGACCCCTAGATAAACATTGTAAGATTCATTTTTCTAATAATAAGAAAAAGACTCACTTCCTAGAATATGAAAGGTCACAAGTGATGAGGACAGGTGAAAGGTCATGTGGAGGGTATATGAGAGGAGAGTTTGTTATGCTATAAACCTGGAATGACTTCTCCATTTCAAGGGCTGACAATTTTTATTGAATGTGTATTATTGAGATTACCACATCTACATCAAGAAATAAAATATGCAATTCTTATATTTCTTGTCTTATGTTCCTCTACTCTCTCTTTCAAACTTTGCATACATGATAATATTGAAAAACCAAGAAAGGTGTCTATTGCTTTGATGAATGTGTCAATGGAATTCTGTTTCTATGATTTATTGGTCTTATCATTGTTTGTGTTATTGTGTTCTTCTAATTGAATATTTACCTACTCTAGTTATTGTATGTGAAATCTTCTAGTGCCCACTCACAACAATAACCCTCTCCCTCATTATTTCGCTAATACCCCTTTACCTCTCTTCATTGCAAATTCTTCCCTTGTACTTTGTAGAAGAATTTTCCACGTGTACGATGGAGGGTTCTTGTGTGATCCATGTCCTATTGGCCACCCCATAAATTTATTTAGTTTACATTCAATAATGGGATCCTCCCCATATACAAGAAGGAGGGGTGTAACCACCGTGACCGTGGGTGAAAACTCAATAATTTGCAACACGAAAAATTAATTTTCCCACATTTTTGTCAACACATGGGGAGAGATCAACCCTCATGCACTCGTAAATATCTCTAGAATATATATATATATATATATATATATATATATATATATATATATATATTCCCAAAAACAAAAATTAGGTTTTAAAGATAAATCAATGACTCTATCAAGGAACAAATCCATGTCACATTCATTTCTCGCATCATGGCAATGAAGTTTCAAGATTGGTGTTTAACACTAATGAGTGACAACAACAATGAAGAAGAAGATGACCACCAAGATCTATAAATTTTTGATCAGCCATCATTCTAGACCAGCTCTTACAAAAGTAAATATTCTACTACAACAAGGAGGTCTCATGCTTCAAACAAAAATATGTAATCGATAAGGGAAATAAGGTCGATTACATTTTTGTAGTAGTCATTTTTAGTTGTCAAACTTGCACCCGTGTCTTAGATCTGAAAGAACTGAGTTTTTTTAGATAACAATGGAATCGTCTCCAAGTTGTGGGACCTTACACGCTTGAGATAGATCTCTAGAGAAGGTCAATTCCTCTACCTATTTCTCTCACTCTCTTCGCTACTCCTAATGCTGGAAAGGAAACACTAAGCTAAAAATTCCAAGGACCAAGGATAGAAGGATAATAGAAAGGAAAACTAAACTAAAGGAGGCGATAACACCAGAAAAATTGGGATGAACACTATCTGTTCTAAGTGAAAATGAAAGAGAAAGCATGAGGGGAGGCTAGGCACGTGTAGCATAGACCAGAAAGAATTTACACCATTGATTTCATGAAACACAACTAAAAATGGCGATGCAAGGAACTTAAAGTGACACAACAAACACATAATGAAACAATAGGAAAGAAAGAAGAAATAAAACACGTTAAGGCCGAAGATAGCCACAAAACAATGCTTATATTACTTCCAGGTATGCACAGTTAGTTATAATGGCATCTGAAGGCCTATATTCACATGCATGAACTAGATCTAGAGGTTTGTGACTCATAATGCAGAGATAAAGAATCCTTAGCAAACATTAAAGGATGCAAAAATGTCCAACCCTTTACAATGATCCAAGCTCTTACATTTATAGATGAAGTGAAAAGAGGAGAAGAAGAGAAGGAGGGAAATATGACTTGAAAACTCAACCACCAATCATCAATGCCTACAAATCCACCTACAATCTGTCAAGTGTGGTTCTCCATGTTTGTTTGGTGTGTTGGAGAAGGAAGGAAGGTAGATCGATTAAATCTAGGTGGTTGAAGTAATCGAGATCACATATTAATGGTGTGAAAGACATTTTCGATCCTCACTTTGAAAGTTGAATTTGAATGGATTAGCATGTAGCCCATGTTAGCAGTTTTGTGAAAAATTACGGGCACATAAGGATCGAGAGCTAGAATAAAAGTTATGATTGTCATAAGATTTGTAGTGCTAACTGGAATGCAAGACACATGGCACACACTGATTGACTGAAATATCAACCAACTATGCATCATGTTTTGTCATTTCTAGCACATGTCACCTAGTGGTTTGTTGCAATGATTCGCACCTTGTTGGCATGCTTTGATCGGTTGCATGTAGCAAAATCAATGTCGACAATTGATGACATGGCACGAAGGGTGCAAAATAAGGCATAAAGGCATGCACATGGAAGAGTGAGGCATGAGAGGAAAACAAAGGAAGGGTGTGCGTAGAAGTGACGTACGTGAAAGGAAATGGGATAAATACCCAAGGAAGAAATGTATGGGATAGGTGCAATTATTACAAAGATAATATGACGCAACAAGAGAGAAGGGCACATAAGAATACCAAGGACTTAGGTGATTTTAGGAATCAATTCAAGGGCACGCACATGGGAAAATGGAACAAATAGGAAAAGGAAAATGGAAGGAAGGCACAAAAGTGGAGTGCACAAGGCGTGCAAAGAAATGTGCTAAGTAGATAGTTATAGTGTGCACAATCTACGGTGTAGAACCTCAGAGCTATACTGTGAATGTAAGTTGTACAAATAACTATGGGAGTTATTTACATAACAATTTTGGTGATTTTGGGGCCATCTTCTTGCCAGATGAAGGAGATCAGTAGCCTAAAGCATCCATTGGGAATGAAGTCTGCTATGTAATCATGAAATTATGATCGGGTGACCTTGATGAACCACCCCTTGAAGTCACTTGATGAAACATTTCTAAACTTTGTTACGAATCCTTCAAAACTACTGAAACTAATGGAAGATGACTGATACCTTGGAAGTAAAAGAAGAGTGTGTACAAAAGCACGCAAGAAGAAGGAACTATGTACAAAAAAACATTGTGCATGTAGTGCACTTGGAGGAATTGAAACTACTCTAATATATATACAAGATGATGCAACAAACTCAATGAAAGGGTTTGAGATAGATCCCATTCACTAGGATTTGTAGCATGCCTCCATCAAGATGAGTTAACTCGAAAGAGTTAGCCTCTTTGCATGAACTGATTATGTATGGGCCACTCTAAAGTGCATAAAACTTTGAATGGTGCCCAAGTTTATCTCTCAAGACCCAGTCCCCAACTTTGAAAGCTTGAGGCCTATCCTTTCTATCAAACCACCTCTTTGTTGCTTGTTGATGTTATTCTAGCTTGATCATGGCAGCATTCCTTGATTCTTCGAGTTCAACCAGTTCTTCCATTCTAATTTCTCTTTGGTCTGCGCCCTCCAATTCTAGTTGTTGAGTAAGTGCCAATGAATTCAACTCAAGTATCAAAGGAAATGTGGCCTCTTTTCCATAAACTAGATTGTAAGGTGATGTACCTATTTCCTTATTTTTCATGATCATGTCATCCCGGAGCGTGCATGAGACCTTTTTATGCCACTGTCTTTGGTTGATATTCATTATGCACTTCATGATCCTGATCAGGTTCTTGTTTGTTGAATCTTCCAGACCATTGCCTTGCGGGTAATATTTGGAAGAAGTCTTCAAATATATGCCAAGGCTCAACCCAATAAGTGATTCTAGTACTAAGGAAGGATTTTGCATTATCAGAGATAATGGTTCGAGGAACACCAAACCTTGTTACAATTATCTCAAAAAAGTCAAGGATGACTAACTCAGTTGATTCTTTGAGTGTGAAAACTTATGTCCATCTTGTGAAGTAATATGTAGCTTTCAGCACCCACTTATGTCCAACGCTTGAGGGAGGATTGATCATGCCTATGAAGTCAAGACCCCATTGGAAAAAATATTGATCCCCTTGGATTGGTCGGAGGGGAAGTGCTACCAATCTTTTATTTCCTGTAAAGAGAGTGCATTCTTTGCATTTCATGACCCACTTGTGTGTGTCTACAAACAGGGTAGGCCAAAAGAGTCCTACCATTATGATCTTCATTATTATAGACTTGGTAGAGAAGTGTCCACCAAAGAATCCATCATGAAATTATGCTAACATTTTTTCAGTCTACTCATTATCGATACATCTTAACAACACACCATCAAGATTCCTTTTGAAGAATAGATCATCAATTAGAACATATGGGATTTATTTAAGCCTTAGATGTCTTCTTTTTGCCTTGTTTAAACCATGAGGGTATACACACTCAGAAAGGAATGTGATCATATCCTTCATCTAGTCGTGTGCGCTAGGGGCTGCATTCTGTTCAGGTTCTATGTGCGGGAGCACTTCATCTAGGAATAATGAAGTCTCAAATTCATCTTGTGTGTCCTCAACAAGTTTTCTGCATATTGCACTTCCTCTAGCCAAATTTGTGGCTTTAATAGTCACATCATAATCCATGATTTTGGTCACCCATCGTGCTCTCTTCTTGCTGATTTTTTCTCCCATGATGAAGTCTCTCACACTTGCGTGTGATACTAACACCTTAATGTGATTTTTGGCGAGCATGCTCTTGAATTTTTTGAGCGTGCGCATGATGGTGTAGACCCGCTTCTCCATGTGAATGTATCTTAGCTCATGATATTTCAATTTTTTGCTAAAGAAATCCACTGGTTTCTCCAGTCCTTGTTCATTTTCCTAGGTCAAGAAAGTAGCAATACTTGCATCAGCATTATAAGCATAAAGGATGAAATCCTTTAAGTAATCCAGGTTGATGAGTGTTGGTGCGGAAGCAATCTCTTACTTATCTTGTTGAAGCTCTTTTTCCCTTCTACTATTCATCTAAAGGCTATGTCTTTCTTGAGCATGAGGGTGATTGGCCTTGCCAGTCCTGCAAAGTTAGGGATGAATCTCCTAACAAAGATAATTTTTCCAAGAAATGACTCTAAGGCCTTCTTATGCACCGACAGGAAAGAGCCGGGATGGCTTAAACGCACTCAAGATCAATTGCAATGCCATCCTTTGAAACCACATGGCTCAAAAGCTTGCCTTGCACCATAACAAAATTACTCTTCTTAGGGTTAAGAGACACCCAAAACTTTTGCATCTCTCAAATACTTTCTCCAGGTGCGTCATGTTATCCATGCTTTGTCTTGAGAAGACTATGATGTCATCAAGGTAGACCAAGATGAATTCATTGATATATCCTTTGAATGTAATATCCATGCTGAAATATTGTGCTTGTGTTTGAGAGACCAAAGAGCATATTTTGATATGCATATGTTCCCCACTTGGTTGTAAACATCATTTTGAATTGATCCTCTTCCTTGACCAGATCTAATTGAATCTAGAATACCCATCCAACATTGAGAACTTATATGTGCTAGCTGCAATCTATAGAATCTACTCCATAGAAGGTAAAGGATAATGATCCTTCAAGGATTACTTATTCAAATATTTTAAATCAACGCAAATTCTGATTTCACCATTCTTTTTATGTCTTGGAGCCGATTCATGACCCGGTAGAGTAATTAATAGGAAAAAATTATCTTTTCTGGATGAGTTTAGACAACTCTTTCCTCATTAGGGGCTCTATCCTTGGATTTACTGGCCACTGATTTTGTCTGATGGGATTGATACTAGGATCAAGGTCAATAGAGTGTTGAGAAACACTTGGATCAAAACATTTGAGGTCTTCATATTCCCATGAAAATATGTCATTGTATTCATGATAGAGAGATATGAAGGCTTTCTTTTCTTCATGCATGCAAGCTTTATTGAGCAACAACTCCTTGTCGTGTGCAATAACGACTGGGGAATAATCATCTTGCATTGTGTGCATATAATTTTCTTCACTGTTAAACTCATCATCAGGCCTAAAAATTTTCTCTAAGGTAAACAACCATTTAGGAAACGTATTTTCTCTGATTGTATCATTTTGTAACCATAGTTGTCATGTAAATCAACTTGCATGCTTGATGAGAACTCAACTTCATTATAGATGAACTAGATGATCTATGCATCATCATCAAACACTTTCCAACTGATGTTGTTATGCGGAATGGATGATGTAATCACCATATTTATGTGATGTGTGTTCCCTTTGAAAAATTCTTCGGCAATGGAGAATTGTGAACTAAGCATGGCCATCCGATCAACATCCATTTTCATTTTGCACAACACCGCCTACAAGTTTAGAGCATCAAAGATCTTGAGGAGGTCCCAAAATCCATGTTTATAATATTTGAGAAGCTTATTCTTTATAGCGCACTTGTTTTTTACCCGGTGGGTAACCAATTTTGTGTCCCCAAAGATCTGCAACACCTTAATCCTTTTCTTTTCTACAATTAGCAAACCATGCATTGTCAACACTAGAATTTTCCTCCATAATTTCTATTTCATTAATGTATGTATTATTAATAAGGTGTTGTTAAGTATAGTTAGTAGTAACGTCCACTAGAATATAATGGCATTTCCAAAGACAACGCCGCCAATAAAGTACAAAATAGTCGAGTACAATAGAAATGTTGTGGTAAAAAGCAAATATTTAGCATAAGTGTTCCGTAATGTTAAAATTTCAAAGTTAGGGTAAGTGGATAAGTAGGGTCTACATGATTTAGAATTAGAAATATTATATTTGTAATAATGAAAAGGAGTGATGTCATAAATATTTTGTATATTTAATTTTTATAATATCTAGAAAGGTGGAACCCATGTGAAATGATAAGGTTTATCTTATCTTAAAAGATAATCCTGCATGTAAAGATAAGAGTTTAGGCATGGAATATGATTAGTCGGAAGATATTTCCTATCCTATCTTAGAGATAGGGTGGATAAGCCTGAAATTTCTATAAATAGAGAGGCCACCCCCTCATTTATCATAGAATAAAGTTGTAATAATTATTATATGAATAAAGGAGTCATTGTGAAGGTGTGTTAAGGAAGCCATCAAAATGTGTAACTGTGAAGTTTCTCCTAGAGTTACTGTTGGAAGGAAAGTGGAGTTGGTAACACTTGGAGTAATTCATGGGTGAGATTGTAATAATATCATGTTAATAATATAATTTACATTTGTATTTCAGATCTGTCATCATTCCTTTATATTATAGACTGTGGTATTCTTGTGTTATGTCTATTACTGTGTTTCCATATTACTACCACCAAACCAAAAGTTATACATTACTGAAATAATCATAGCACAAGGATTTCCTGGTAAAATATTATCATAGTTTCGGATTGGTGTTGATAACACCAATGCTTCATACTTTGTCACATTATTGGATCATGTGAATCTATAAACTGTTCGTGAAAAATAATTTCTCATCCTTAGGGGAAATGAGAACAACACCTACGCATGTGCCATTTCTATCTGGATCCATCAAAGTATAACTACCACAGACTAGGGTTCTCTTCACTTTGCTTAAGTGTGCATGGCATCAAAACTTCTTATTCAAATTATGTAGTAGGTACCAAGCCCAGTTTCATAAGCTTCTAGATCCTCACCATTTGGATCAAATATACGGTGTCTCTCCGCCCATTCCTCCAACACTAAGTCCAAAATAGGAGGCGCGAGAGGCTGCTCTTCAGAAATTGAAAGTTGTTCTTCTTAGATTAAACAATTGGCTTGGAGAGGGGATGGGACATATGACTCTACATGATAGGAAAATATTGGCTCAGCTTGTATGGTAAATTGGGTACCATACCTTTTTTGAGTAACATATGGGTCCAATCAGAAGATAAGTAACCACCCACTTTAGCAAAGTAAAGTCACTTGACGAAAAAGGGAAACAAAGGGGAAGATCAATGATTGAAAAATCTTGAGTTATTGTTAGGCTTGGACATACATGGAGAGTTAACTCAATATCCTTGATGACTCCTAAAGTGGTGATATTTGAACCATCAAGTTGCAGGACTCATTTTGTCAAGAGGCTATACTTAAGACCTAAGACATCAACAATTTTTTTAGGCATGATAGAAGTACTAGTGTCCAAGTCAATCATGCAGTTATGAAAGATATTTTTTCCTATAATCAAGGACATATATAAGGGTGGGTTTTTAATGACCTTACTGACTTGCTTCTCCTCTTCTTGGAATATATTGATAGAAGCACGTGGTTTTTGAGAAACCTGGTCAAGGCACGTGGCGGTTGAGCGAGCTTCATACAACAAGTCGCACTAAGATGAAATGGTCAGAGCATCCCACATTATGACATTTATGGTGGTCTTCTTCATATTTTCCATAATGTTGAATGGAATTCCCACTAACTTATGCATTTGAGGAACGTCAACATCTTTTCTCTTCTATTCGGCATAACAATAGGTACCTTATCCTGAGTGCGAGAGGCTTGACCTACCAAAGGAGGGGCGTGCACTTCTTCGAAGAAGCATTACATGCATTGGACACCATAATTGCTTCCTTTTAATTTTGAGGATCTGCTTATGTTGTTGGAATAGAAACTTGCATGTCAAACTCAAGAATTTTCTTCTTGTTTCTTATGTTATCTACAACTGGACACATGATCTACTAGCATCATCTACAGTTCAATTGATCACACAGAATTCTTCAGCACCAAATAATATCAAGTTGGATTCGAGGGGAGCTTCTAGATTTTCTTGGTTCTCGGGATCACTTGTCTTTGATAGAAGGCTCACAGTTAGCAGCATTCTAGATCATATAGGCTTGTGTGTGCCCAACATTTCAGTAGTGATATCTTGACGTGAGGCATGTTACAAGGGAATCACCATTCCGATTCTTGCGCCATATTTTTTTGAAGGGACAAGTATATAACTTGTACTTGGGTGCTATAAGAGGTTGTGCAGGAGGGATAACTTGTAATGGAAAGTGTGCATCAGCATGTCATCTATCGTTCTATTGGTTATGCCCATATCTTTGGTTCCAATATTGATTCTACCATGGCTAATTATTTTGGTTATACTCTTGATTAGAATTATTCCTGAAGGCTTGTGCCTATTGTTTCTCTAAGGAAATGACCTTATTTGATAAGTTTCTAATCAGGTCCTTCATATCTTCATCTTCTTTCTACATTGCGTGGTAGAGTAGGATGTTGATGCAACATGTTGCACGCTCTACACTAGAACATGGGCAATATAAGGCTGGGGTGTTGGAGACATCTCTAGAAAAAGGGTGTGGGAGGTCTAGTAGCTAACTTTCCCGCCTAGATGAGACTATTCTTTGCCCTTATTGCAATGTTATATGCAGCAAGTAAGGTTCTACCTCTCATGGATTGAAGTATGACTATGATGTCACTATTCAAATCCCTTAGATAGTATTAGAAAACATGATGGGTTATATGCCTTACCACTTGAGGAATTCTATCCCAAGTCTTATGGAATCTGGTGTTGAAATCATTCATCTAATTGTTTGACGCTCTCTTCATTGTAGTCACTTTCTCCACCAGTGATAGATGATCTAATTTATCTTCAATGTATTTGCATAGATTTGTTCCAAGCTCATCCCAAGTGGTAATAGATGCATTTCTTAGGCCATGGTACCATTAGAGTGCTTTTCCTTTGAATGAGGCTACAAGGAGCACACTACTACATCATCATGCATGATTAGATAGATAGAGCACACATTTGCTAAATATTGAATATGATCGACAAGGGTGACTTTATTTTATCTCGTGAAGTATAGAATGCTCTTAATCACAATTTTAGGCATGTCATGATATGTATTAAGATTGAGTAGGCTTTCACCATTAAAGCTAGCAAAGTTCCTCGAGAGGAGGTGGTTGCAATGCCATAGAAAGACGTGTGTATCTATTCGAGGAGGATTAGAGAGCTCACAACACAATAGATATGGGTATGTGTGTGTGGGAGCTCTACTTTGGGTAATTCTTAACAAAAGCTGGAGGTACTTGAAGGATCATTTAGCTACAACACTTTGTCTCATGTGCACTCTTCTCATAAAAAGGTTCTCTAACTGCTAAAATAGTAGATCTGAGTGTTGGGAGTCACCATATGTGTTTGAAATGAGCCTCTAAAGGATAGAAATTTCTAATTCACACACCAAACTTAGCAATGTTGAAATCTAAGCTTTCACTACTTGTCCCACTGGCATGCCAGAAACCGTTGGTTGTCAAAAGTACACCTATGTCTCGGATTCGAAAGAACCGAGTTGTTTGAGACAACAATGGAACTGTCTTCAAGTTGTGGGACCTTGCATGATTGAGACGAATCTCCCGAGAAGGTTGGTTCCTCTACCTATTTCCACTACTACTTTGCTATTTCTACTCCTAATACTGGAAAGGAAAAATTAAGCTAAAAATACCAAGGGACTAGGGATAGAAGGAAAACTAAAGTAAGGGAGGTGATAGCACCAAAAAAAGTGGGATGAACATTATCGATCTAAGTGAAAATGAAAGATAAATCATGAGGGGAGGCTAGGCACGCATAACACAGACCAACAAGCATTTACACCATTGATTTCATGAAACACAACCAAAAAATGGTGATGCAAGGAACTTAAAGTGACACAACAAACACATAATGCAACAACAGGAAAGAAAGAAGAAATAAAACACGTTAAGGTCGAAGATATCCACAAAAAAGTTCTTTTATTACTTCCAGGTATACCAATCGATTCAATGGCACCTAAAGGCTGATATTCACATGCATGAACTAGATCTAGAGGTCTAGTGAGTCAAAATGCAGAGATAAAGAATCCTTAGCAAACACTAAAGGATGTAAAAATGTCTAACCCTTTACAATGAGCCAAGCTCTTACATTTATAGATGAGGCAAAAAGAGGAAAAGAAGAGAAGGAGGGAAATATGACTTGAAAACTTAACCACCGCTCATCAATGCCTACAAATCCACATGTAATTTTTCAAGTATGTTTCTCCATGTTTGTTTGACGTGTTGGAGAAGGAAGGAAGGAAGGTCGGATCAAATTTGGGTGGTTGAAGCAATTGGATAACATAATAATGGCATGAAAGACGTTTTCTAGCTCCACACCTACCAAATCCCATTGAAATTTGAATTTGAATGGCTTAGCATGTAGCCCATGTCAGCACTTTATGAAAATTCTGGGCATGCAAGGATATGAGCACTGGAACAAAAGTTATGATCATGTCATAAGATCCATGATGCTAACTAGGCATGTAATACATGTGGTGTGCGTTGATTAGCTAAAAGATCAGCAAACTATGCATCATGTTTTTTTGTTTTTGCCACATGTCACCCAAAAATTTGTTGTAAGGATTACGCACACTATTAGGGTGTTTTGGTTGGTTGTGTGTAGCACACTTAATGTCTAACAGATTGATGATGTGGTACAAAAGGCCTTAAAGGCATGCATGCGGAAGAGTGAGGCACGAGAGGAAAATAGAGGAAGGGTGCAAGTATAAGTGATGTTCATGGAAGGAAATGGGATAAATACCCAAGGAAGAAACGTATGGGAGAGGCACAATTATTACAAAGATAATATGCGCGCAGCAAGGGAGAAGGGCACTCAATAATACCAAGGAATTAGGTGATTTTAGGAAGCAAGTCAAGGGCGCATGTGTGGGAAAATGGAATAAAGAGGAAAATGAAAATGGAAGGAAGGTACATAATTGGAGTGCGAAGGTGTGCGAGGAAATGTGCCAAGTAGATGCCAAGTAGATGCGCGTGCGCGTGCAGTAGAACCTCAGCCGGACTATGCATGTAAGTTGTCCAAATAACTAGGGGAGTTATTTGGATAACTTGATCATGAAAAGAATGTCTAGAATAGAAAAATTACTCCTTATGAAGATCCTACCATCAAATCCTTGTGGCTTCAATTCAAGCAGATCACTACTAGAGGAAAGAGGATGGGAATTGTGTCGATTGATGATCAAGAATCCAAGAACTTTATGAGGAAGATGCGAAGAGATATTAAATTCATTATGAAGGCCATGATGGTGAAGAATCCACTTTGAAGGTAATATTGTCAACTTCATGTAGGCTGAGCGAGAAACTCAAAGCCCTATCTTTTGTCTCTCTTCCTTTGGATGATTTTTGCATATGGAGATGAAGAAATGGAAGCCTTAAAAAGAGAGTTTGTGCAAAGGATTTTGAGCATTGAAGAAGGAAATTCTAATCCCAAAACCAATCTTAAGATTCTGAATTATGTCAAGGCTACGCAAGAAATATTTGAGTAGCTTGAAGCACTACATAATGAAGAGGATGGAGAGATTCATCCTTCCGAAGCTGATTCCAATGATTTCTGTATTATGAGGTTTTTTTTTCTGAAAATACTCCTATGTGTTTCTCATGATTGCCATATCCTTAAGCCTTTTTATGAAATAAAAATCAACACCTTGGAGGATAATGAAGAAAGCATGAAATTTGAACCTCCATTCATAAATTTATTTTGGCTTGAGACACAACCCTTTGGAGAAACAATGTATGGATATTCTTATTCTATTACATTTGATCCATTGTTTGAAAGGACTCCAACGATCATAAAGATGTTCAAGGAAATAACCCTCCTTCCCCACCACAAATTCTTTAGGAGGATGACTTTGAGGTAATCATGGATAATTTTATTTCCAATTTTGAATCTTCAATTGATGCACAAATCTTAAATGATGAATATAGATAATTAAATAATCAAATTCCCTTCTTGAGACAAATATGGATGAGAAAAAAGCGTGGCGATGAAAACTGCGGATGAATGCCCTAAACCTAGTGGATTCCATGGTGGCCCCGCTCCAAAGGATTGTGGATGCTTAGGAAAAGTCACCAGGCGGCATGGGAGGATACGGGCTTGTGATTGCTTGGTGGTGTTGGTGGTTCTACGGGGCGGAACATATGGACCTCTCTGCTATCAAAAATGAATGTCTTCTACAGATTATTGTTTCTTCCCATGCTTCTGATGCGGCAGGGTTTTTTTAAGAATGGTAGTGGTTCTTCAACTGGATCACCTCTAAAGGGCATCTCCTCTGATGTCGATGTGCCAACCTCTCCCTCTCTATCTCAGATCTTACCCTCTGGCAGTTTGGATGGTTTTTTGGATGCTTTGCGAGTTTGGGGGCTCAAGGAAGAGTTAAAAGCTTCACTAATGTGGCTAAATCCTCTGCTCTTACTCCTTCAAAGGCAATTTCACATGACAAATCATCCCCCTCTATGCGTTTTGGCCCAGTTGTTCTGAAAATAGAGGCTTATTTCAAGGAAAAGGGCATTATTTGTAGATTCAACAAATTTTGCCCCATGTTTCGCCCATTCACCATGGCTGGATCTCTTCTTCTTGGAAACCATTAATGGATGGTAAAGTGGATATTTACCCTTTAACTAGAGGTTTTTTCATTGTTTTCTTTGATATTATCTCTGATAGAGACTTAATTTTTGATAGATTGTGGGACTTCCAATCCCACTTTCTACTCATGAAGCCATGGTTTCCCCTGTTTAATCTAGTCACTGAAACATTCCAAATCAGACCTGTTTGGGTCCATCTGCCATATCTTCCTCTACATTTTTGGGATGAGAAATGTTTAATCACCATTGGTGACACTCTAGGTAAAACCTTGGCTATTGACACAAAAATGACTTTGTATGAGTATACTATGTATGCTCGCATTTTAGTTGATATGAACACCTCAACGGATTTTCCTACTTCTATTGATCTTATGGTGGAGGATAGAATATGGACTCAAAACTTGGATTATGAAGGTTTTCCCTTCAGATGCAGAACCTTATTTTCACTTGGACATCTAGCTGTGGATTGCAATAATGGGAAGAAACATGCAAGTAGACACACTTCTTGGTGGAAGAATGTGGATCCAAGTTTGTTGGTTGTTAACAATCATTCTGATTCCGAGTCTGAAGATGGATCTGCAAATGAGGAATTAGCTTCAGTGGAGGAGGAGGTTCCCCCTTTGTCTAACAATGTAGAGGAGAGTTGTGAGGTTGGGACTTCACCCTCTCCTCTTGGTATTCATTCGGACAACAATAATACGAAACAACCTTACCAGTTCACACAACAAAAATGAAAATATGATTTCGGTGATGGTTGGTCTACTATGAATAGAAGAAAGAAAGGGAACATATAATCCCTTAAGATGTACCTTAGATCCCATGGGAAGGGTTCCTAGGGATGATCTTTCATGTTTTTGTTTGTCTTTATTAGTTTGTACTATTAGTTGTGTTTTCCTTGATTTACGGTGCGCTTGGTAGAGGTTGCTTCATTATTTCCTCATCGATAAATATTTTTCTCCTTATTGTATGGGGTAGGTCCCCTTAACCCTCTTTTACCCATAATAAAAAAATATGGATGAGAAAATTGAACATAGATTCTATGAGAATTTTATTTCCTTGTCATCACCAAGGATATGTGATAGTGGTAATAACACCGAGCATGAAGCCTTCCCTTTTCATGTAAAGAAAAAGACTTTCTAAGAGATGTGCAAGATGGAGTACAAGATTATTTTCATGTTGATGCTCCAAAATTTTATTCTCCATCATGTCATGCGGATTATCCGATGGATCTCGAATTGAAATGTGTGCCCTTCCCATTCAACATGGATCTCTTCTCCTATCCGAAAATTATGAAGACCAAGAATTCATAAACTTGCAAGAAGGTCCCCCTAGAAGATAAGAAATTTGGAGTAGGATAACAAGGATTTTTAAAATGAGGAATGGCCATGTGAATACTAGATTTCAAATCAGCTCCCCAAGGCCCAATGCAAATATGCTTTAAAAAATTAACACGTGGCAACTTTTTAGGAGGATTTTATGCAATATATCTTGAATATTGTAGAATGAATTGAGGACCCTTGACTAAGTATTGAGATCTTGACATATTCCATGACAATGAAAGATAAGTATGAGTCAAGTTTTGTTTCTCCTTTTGATGCACAAATGTCTCATAATGGAGTAGAGCATGACGGAAAAAGAGATAACGAGGATAATGCGAATAACATGCACATCAACCGAGTTACACTCGAATGGAAACATGATGAAGTTTCATTGGAAGAAAACATTCAACCATGAAATGTGCATGCAAATAAAAGGGTCTACTCATTCTCATAGATCTGAAAAAAGGATTACAAATAGGAGTGTTGTGTAACTCCCAATGCATGAAAATCATACCTCCACAAGTGGAGAAGAGGAGTTACATTCCTAAAATGGAAAGTAAATCTTATATGAAACACTAACACACACTGATGTGTATGATAGAATCTGAGATGGAATATGTCATACCCTCTAAGACACCTAAGACCTATGACCTCACCTAAGTGATATGACTCACCGCGTGATGTGGAAAATGTCGTAAGATGACAAGGAAACTACACATACCAACACCCCCTTCATCATAACTTAGGATGAGGCCATAAGTCGAAATGAGAAATGGGTCCCACTAGCTACACCTGATATTTCACTCGTGACCAAAATGGATCTCAAATAGTAGAGGGAAACCCAAAGATAAAAACCACCCACTTACAAGAGATGAAAGAATCCCCTAACAACCTAAGAAAGATTCATCAAATGGGTCCTGGTAGCTAAAGGCCTGATAAGGTACCCATGTAAAAATTGTTATATCTTTGGAAGAAGAAGAAGATAAGAGAGGAAGGAGACAAGAGTAGCTAAAAATATGTGAAGTAGCATCCAGATCTAAAATTTACAACTCTAGGATTTCTCCAAGAAGAGTGTCAATGACATGTTCCTTTGCATGTATAATGAAGAAGATCCACCCATATAAAACAATGTTCTTGCCCTTAGGAAGGACAGAAATGGAGTAATCTTGGAATTGTCCACTCCATGCAAAGGAAACTGAATATAGTAGTACAAAGAACTCTAAATCTAGTCCACTAAAATGTGACATAGGTATAACAAATGAGCTCAAAGGAACTGAAGGTAATTCCATAAACGTAGAACTCTCAAAGTGAGAGAGAGAAAACATCTACTAAAAGGATTCCCACATGAAGTTAAGGCAAAGAAGTAACCCCCACAATAGTAGAAAGATGATCCATAAGCAATGGTGGGTCAATGATGGTCTCCAAAAAGGTGGAAGTTATAAGATATCCAAAAGGGGAACTCCCAACAAAGGAGATGAAGGACTCCTCTAAAAACCTATAGAAGGATGAGAAACTCTCTATCTTTTGCATCAAAAGTAGGAAATGTGAAGATATGGCAAATACTCATCCTAAAAAAGGGTGGCTGGAAAAAATATATATCAATTTCTATGAGATATGAATCATCAATGCATGAAGGAGGTAGAGTGGAAATGGCCTCACACACTGGAAGTGGAAGGGAGGTAGATGTAATGATGGTATGAGGTTGGGAATGATATTTTCCAATTTCGATGGGAAGAGAGGAGTGTCAACATTCTATGGAAGGTGGTTGGGAGGAGGAGAGAATTACTCATCTATACTCTTGTCATAAGAACTAGAAGAAAAATCCTTGTCATCATGGATAGAAATAAGAGAGTATGTGTTATCAAAATTGTCATCACATGAAGAAGGAGAGGAGACAAATGTATCAGTAGGAAAATAAATAGTGGTAATCTTTGAAGGGTCTCCAAATAAGGACTAAATAATGCTATTAATAGTGTGAGGAGAATCTATGTGCACCACATGAAGGCAAAGAGTCTTGGAGACATGTAACATCAAGTAACCAAGATGATAAGGATCAATGGGTGCAATAACTTTCCCATACATAAAGGGATAAAGGCCCTCATGAGTAAAGTATTATTCCATACAAGCATGTCATGATTTTTAATTCTCTCTACCAAGAAGAAGTAGCGAGGCTAACAAGAAATCCTACAAAGCTCAATTCTAGAAAAAACATCCTCTATGGTGCACCTAAAAATGGAGCAAGAAAGGAAGAATGCAAGAAAATAAGGGTGCTGAGACACCAAACAAGGTTGCAAGATTTCGACTCAAATCGGTAGAGAATATGTCTACATGTAATACAAAACCAAAGAACAATGATAACCCCCTATTTGTGGCACTTTATAAGTAGTGCGTTGATTACAATAAGGTGTTTTCATGCGACGTGAGACAATTGACCACTCACCTTGCAGTAGGAAAAAAATCACGCAAGAGTGAAGGCTACAATAAGTCTGAGTTAGAAGCAGAGGAACAACACGTAAACATGTATAAAAGGGCGTAAGAAATAAACAAGGGGACAAAATAGTGTTCGGTGTGAGAAAATTGTCTCACGTTGTAAAAGGGCTCTCTTTTTACAAGGATGTGGTGAATGCGCTCACTAGCTCGTAAGCGAAGAAGAGCACTACAATGCAAAACGAGTCAAAAACGAGTCAAAGGGGTCCCAAAACATCAAAAATGAATCCAAAACATGCACAAAGCCACCAAAAATTCCGGAAAGGACCTCCAAGCCACAAAACATGCTACACACTCCCACAAAATGGTTAGTGGAAAAAATGTCCAGTAACCCTAGTTTCGAAATAATTTTTCCCAATTTTGTTGTTTTCAAAAAAGTGAAAAATAAAATAAAAAAGGGCTACGATTAAAAAAATAGATTGCCGATTTAATTAATTTTCTTATAAAAATTAAACGACTCGCTAATTTAATTAAGATCTTACTTAATAAAAAGGAGACCCTAAAAATTAAGACCTAACCTTTAATTATTTCCTCCTAATTAAATTTGATTTAAACTTACCACTGAATAAACCCACATTAGTTTTATTAAATACTTACCTAAAAAAACATACATTTAAAAGGCTTAAAAGGGCGGGTAGGTGGGAGAGGAGGTGGCCGGGAGAGCCACGTAGTGGCTCGGTGAGATGGTGTGACAGACCACATGGGAAGCAAGAGGATTCTAATGTATGGTGAAGGGATGGTAGATATCCTTGATAGCTCAACGCGTGGATGATGGATCACAAATAGTGGTTTGGTCGAGATAGGGCTCGGTGGATAGGAATCTTGTAACACACGGGAAGAGCTAGGAGAGTCGACGGGACATAGGAGACAATCCATTACATGCCAAGATGGGTCGAAGTAGGGTGAAAAAGTGCATGGAAGGCATGGTCAATGCCGAAATGGTCGAACATGGCAACGTTTGCAGGCCCAAGAATGGTCGATACAATGTAAGATACAATGAGTCGGGCGAGGCCAAGGACTAAGGCAAGAGTGACAAGTCCGAATGGAGAATGCAAGAACAAGACAAACCTCTAACATGGCACATCAACCAAAAAAATCTTCATGGCACTACACATGGACAAGACAAACTAGGAAGAGAGTATTAAAGGCGTCTAACATAAAAAAACACGAAGAACCAAAACCCAACTAAATGAAGGCAAATCTCAAAGCAAGGTGAATGTCAAACAAGGAAGAGCCAAACATAAGTGAAGTAGGATGCAAATGTAGCAAGATAAAACCCAACGTAGGTGGATCCAAACAAAAACTCAACTCACCACGGTGAAGACCGAACTCGCCTAACAAAGACCAATGCAAAACACAAAAATCACCTCACAATGCGGAACCAAGACAACTTTCCCGGGGGTAAATAGTTCACCGAGTTGAGTTGGTCAAGGGTGAGATCTCTCGAGCTAGAAGAGATCTCGGGTGAGTTGAGAAGAGCTTGAAATGAGAAAGGAGATGGGTGAAGGGGTGCAAGTAGGTCAAGCAATGAGTAAGTGAAGGATATAAAACAAGGGAATACATTTTTTTTTTTTTAAATAATGAAAAACCATAAATACCTCCAAATGAAGTTTTTCACCAAAGTTGGTTAAAAACAACTAGATTTAGCTTGAAAATCCCTGAAACTACAAAACTCTAGAAAACACTTGCACGTGCACCAAAAAAACACACAAACAAGAAAAAACTCCACACACACCGAGATTATCTAAATCAACGCAAATAACACAAAAATGGAATAATGATTACAAAGCTTACACAAGAAACCAGTAAGAACATGAAACCAAGAGTAGTAGGCAACAAAAAATAGATAGTAGTGCGGATCGCAACAATGTACTCTGATACCATGACAGAGAAAGCAAGAATGAGGATCATGTGGGCTAATGTGCACATCATTTGAGTTACAATCGAACGACATCATGACAAAGTTCCATGAGGAAGCAATCATTCAACCATGAAATGTGCATGCAAAGAAAAGGGTCTAATCATTCTCATAGATCTGAAAAAAGGAGTACAAATAGGAGTTTTGTGTAACTCCCAATGCATGACAATCATACCTCCATAAGTGGAGAAGAGGAGTTATATTCCTAAAATGAAAATTAACTCCTATATGAAGCACTGATGCATATGACGGAATCTAAGATGAAATCTATCATACCCCCTAAGACACATAAGACCTATGACCTCACCTAAGTGACATGAATCACCAAGTGATGTGGATAATGCTGTAAGAGGACAAGGAAAGTACACACACCAATAGAACAAACAAGTAAACTAAATGTTGTCTTCGAAGCTTCAGTAGATGAGTATGAATGTGAAGTTGAGTCTTCACCTTTCCCATTTTGTGAAGAAGACTAAAAATGGAAAGGAAAGAAGATTCTTGAATATCCTGTGGATATTTTCATTCATGAACACAACATCTTCTCCATATAAAATAATATCAAGGACATTGTTGAGTTGGTTTATATAGAAGGTAATTGTTTAGGATAACAAAGTGAGAAATCTACCAGACTCCCATTGCAGCTTTGGAAATGATCTTGTCTCATTGCTATAGGGGATACTTTAGGCTCATGTGCAGCAGTTGATGATAAGACCTCCATTCAAACCCATACTACTTATGCTCGAATCTGGTTGATCTCGATACCTCCAAATGTTTACTGCAAATCAATCTTGATTGGAGCCGTGCTCTGGGTGCGAGAGGATAGAATATGAGAGACTTGCCTTCGATGTAGGCGTTGCTTCCAAACCGGTCATGTTACGATGACTCGTGAACACTCCAAACATAAGACCAAAACAACTTTGGTGGAGGGGATTCTCTACCCGAACATCTTACAATCGACTCAAATCCGCTAAGGATTCGAGTGCCCCCTATGAAGCTAACTCACCCATCATGGTTGATTCACGACCAATACGAGAGAAGCCTCCAGATTATTCTTTACAGGCTGCTGATTCAGTGATTAAAGATATTCCGACCTCCCATTTGGGTCACTCCCCCATCAAACCTATTGCAGTTTTTCCGACTGTAGTGGATGTGGAAAATCAGGAATGGACAGTGGTGGATCGGAAAAAGAAGGGTAATGCCAAATCTAAATCCCCCACCATATCGGACAAGATTTGATTCTTGTCTTTTTGGGCGCTATCATTGCTACATTTTGGCTTATGGCTCTACGCGATTCTTTAAAGCACTGTGTGTTGTTGTTTTATTCTTTGTTTTGTTGCAGCTGGTTTGCTTTTGTTGGTTCCTTCCTTGTCAGTTTTTGTTGGGCTCTTTTGTGATGATCGTCTGGTTGTTTTCTCCGTTAGTGGTCGGCCGGAGTACATTGTTATCATTTTTGTGGCCGGACCACTGCGTGTTTGCTGTTTGATCACTGTCCAGCAGGTGTTTATTTGCTGTTGTGTTCTTTGTTGATTGTTTCTTCGCAGATCGCGTTCGCACTTGGTCCTTATTGTTATATCAGGATGTTGATCCTTTTTTTCGAGCTTTATTTTCCTATTCTCGCTTCCGAGCCTTGGCTGCATAAGGGTATAGTCCCTTTCAAAAACTATTTGCCAATAATAAAAAAACAAAGTGAGAATGTGCAAGAGGCTTATGAATGGGAAAAGAATAAAATTTCTCTCACCACTTCCAGATTTCTTGGTGATTTTGGTAATGATTTCATGCTGCAACCTTCATTCAAGGATGGTGAATATCTTAATGAAAAAATCATATATTCCATTTTTGAGAACATGAGGGAATTTCTTCTTATACTTATAAGTCCTCAAGATGAGACCACAAAAGGAAATAATTTCAAACATGTTACAAAATGGTCACTAGATGTAAAGGAGTTTTCAATTAAATATCAATATGAAGGTGTAATTTTGGCATCTTTCCTTCTTCTCAAACCATACATAGCCATCACAAGAGTGTGTCATGATCGATAATGATCTTCAAGCTCTGCAGTTTGAATTTAGCAAAATATTATGTGATGGTACATACTTATCTCAACCCGTGGTTAGGTGTGTGTACATTATTCTCCTACCTCAATGAATTTCCACCTATAACATAGTTTCCATTTCCATCATGTGTTTACTTTCCTTCTTTTATGTGTTTCCCCTTTCTTTTGTGTGTGTTCTAGATTTTCCTTTTGTGTGTTTTTTACTTGTGTTAGTAGTAAGGAATTGAATCTATCGCCCAACTTGAACAAGGAATTGGTCTGCTCACCCAAGATAAATCTAAGGTTGTCTATTTCCTCTAAAAATCCAATTTTCTCGAGTCAAAACTAGTTGTTGTCATGCATTTTTCTAGCCTAAACTTTTGAAATTTGAAACATGACAACTAAGCTAAATGTGAAAATTTGCTCCAAATCCTTCCCAAATCCCTCTCCTAATCAATATGTTTCCTTCTTATGATAATATTGACCTTGAAATTTCTCCTAATGCATTGAATAAACATGTGAAATAAAGCAAAAGGGATTCATAAGGCTCATCATTCCATTCATTAAAGTGCAACAGAAGACTAGTTCTCTGGTAGGCCTAGAAAGGAAAATTTTGGCCATTTCAAGGCATGTGTGCATCTTCTGGAAGGTTCCAAAAGTTGGAGATCCTTTAATGTGTTGGAATTGGTTTAAGAAAATTTAGGTAAGATTTGATGGTTTAGGGATGGTTTCTGCAAAAGTGGGTTCCTGTATAAGAAATGAATGGTCAAAAGATGCACCTAAACTTGTCTGGATGATTCTGGGAGCTTCATAAGGATTTATAATGAAAACAAGTAGGAAATGGAAATCTTATAGAATCCTCTTCATGATGGAAGAATCATATTTTACACAAGACCTAAGGATTTCTCAAGACAGTTCAACTTTTGTAGGTGCACCTCGTTGTCTGATAAAACAGTAGAGATTTTTGAAGTTTCGTGAATAATTAGGTATTGAAACCTATTCCATTTATCTTGGAAGGTTCCTTGGATTCATAATCATATAAAATTTCACCTCAAAATACCTTTCCAAGCTTTGGGAGTGAAGTTTTCAAGTCTTCACTAGTGTAGAGTGTGTTGATCCCATACTTAGCCAAATTTTTGACTGCCACATGTCATGATTTCACTCTATATCCCTCTTTTCCATTTCCCAAGGGGATATATGGGATAAAAATGAGTGCCCCATGTAATACACCTATGTGGTTGTTCATGTGACCCTCTTGAACTTCGAATCGTGCTTAATGGCTAAACTCATCTCCCTCACACTACACCAGATCTCGCCACTTGTTAGCATCTTTCTCAAAGTTACCTTTTATGTCCTTTTGTCTCTTTTCCTAAGGGAAAAGAGGGGGGGGAATGGGTTCCCAAGTGCAACCCCCTTCTATGGTTTTCCATATGACCTATTTTTAGTCCCCGAGTGCTTGTCTAGCTTTCTCATCTCCCTCCACATTGCACCGTTGCAACACTTGTCACAATATCCCCCGAAGTTCCCATTTTTCCCCCTCTTTTCCTTTTTCCAAGGGGATAGAGGGGGAAAAAATAGGTTCCCATGTGCAAACCTAGATTTTAACTCAGCTTTCATTCAACCAAGGTTAAACTGCAGATACCAGGGAGACATGAAAATAAAATTAACTTATTTTTGAGTTAATTTCTTTACACAGGTCGACCTATACATAGTTTTGATCATGAAAAACCTTCCAAAACCTAAAATTACAATGCCTATGCTATAAAAATTGTTCCAAAACAACCATGGCTTCTGAAAACTAGCTTTTCTCATAACTCTTCAACTATAAATTTGATTACACTAAGATTTTAACAAATTTCTCTAATCCCAAGAACTTTTGTGATCATTGTAATTGAATACTAGAGGATTCCCTAGTTTTATAAAACTAAAAATCTAAAACCCTTTCCCTGAAATTTGTTTTTTCACTTTACATGTGTTACAACATGAAGGATCACTGTGAAAATTAGAGCATGGGACCCCGATGTAGAGACAAATCGATGAGATTGTTTTCATTGCAAATGTACACCGATAGATGTAATTACTAAAAATGGTAATTTCTCTATACATTGATTTAATAAAATACTAATCATTCTAAAACAACAAGATCCCATCACTCATAACATTCAAGAAATAGTATAAAACAACAAACAAGGTAAATCAAACAACTTTCCCAAAAAAGCAATTGTTGAAAAAAACAACTTGATTAAAATAGAAACTTTATAAAAATAGTAAATAATCATCAATGGAGGTATTATAAGTTTTATAATATCTTCAAAAGACAAAGTTTGAGCAAAAACTAAAATTCCCAAAATAACAACTTCTGATCCTGCCTACCAAAAATAGAAAGTTTCAATTTTTAGAGAAAAAGTTGTTGTAGCTCCATTTTCACTCACCTTGCTGATTTTTCCATCATTAAATGGTTGTAAAGTTGTTGCATATCTCAAACAAGAAAAATAACTCTCTGCAAGGATCCTAAAGCATCATTTTGATCACAATTGTCTTAAGGAGCAAGATAGATCATATCAAAGTGTAATAGGTGAAAATCAGTAATATCCCGATGTCAAAAATAATTGACAAGAGCTAAGGGCCCCATTGGAATCCAAAATTCATCAAAGGATGTCATCATGGTCATAAGTGAAATGATAAACTCATTAGGAAAGCTAAGAAAACATCATGTCTTGAATCCATCATCACATCTCCAAGAAGCAAGTCAAAGTAAGATAATCATTCATGTTTGAATAATTGTCATTGATGTCAAAGGAAGATGAAAGAGATAACATATTGATTGGATTCATTGATGTCAAAGGATGATACATGATTTAACTTATAGAGAATTTATTTTTGTTGCTTTGGAGTCTCATAGTTTCACTTGAGTATCACTCTTTCGCTTGAGTCTCGTATTGTCGATTTGGAGTTTCATACATAATGCTTGATTTTTTCTAAAGTCTGCTCAAAATTTGTGGTTTTTCTTGGTATGAGACAATCAGTTTTGGATGAATGATTAATGCATCCTTCGTGAGTCTATCTGAAGTTTGTTCTATTTGCTTTGGAGTCTAAACTGAATGATTCAGAGTTTTTCTAAAGTATGTGGTTTGTTTTGGTTTGGGACAAGTAGTTTGGGTCGACTATTGTAATACATTTATAATTTTTCAACCAATTTTTATGATCATGTTTTTTCATCCTTCCAAGGATTTTGAAAGTGGATTTGTGATATTTTATTTCTAGTCAATTTTCTTTGTTTTTGGCACAAAAATGTTCCATATGTTCAACTGTCAGGTCGACTCAAGTTTATTGGCTCACTCTTGTATCTTGGCATTGATATTCTTTGTGTAACTATGGCTGACCTTCATCTTTTTTGGATGAAAATGATAATAATGTGCATATATATAAAAATATATGTAGACTCATCATTTGAATGATGTATGGCAAGAGGAAAAGGTGAATTAAAGAAGGAGGAGATGTGAAAGGAAGAACAAGATGTGAGATTTATTGAGAAAAGAAAATCAAAGCATTATGGTGTTGAAGCTATGGAGAAAATGAATATGTCAAGAATGGAATTGTGAAGGAAGCATGCCTAAATAAAGAACATGAAGAAGGAAAACATAAGGTGATGAAGCAAGTAATCATTATGTGCACAATGAGAAGATGTTCCTTTGTGTCTCAAATAGAATTCTGAGTATGAAGTAATGGCGACATGATGAAGAAGAGGAAGAGAAAACTCAACCAGATTTGAAGATGATAACTTGTTGAAGGAAGAGAAAAGTAGAGCATGAATATTTGAGAAGAGGTGAAGTTGCATTATGAGAGGGAGAACAAGTTCAAACAGATGAAATTATGAACATGATTGAAGAGTAGAGTATAAAGTGATCAAATTTCATTAATTGGAGCAACATCCATATTGGAAGAAGGATCTTATGTGTGTGTATGAAGAGAGTGATTAAAGAGTATAAAGTGATCTAATTTTATTAATTAGACCAGTGTCCATGTTGGAAGAAGGATATGATCTATGTGTATGAATAAAATGATTAAAGAGTATAAATCAACCTAATTTTATTAATCGGACCATCGTACATGTTGGAATAAGGATCTAATCTGTGTGAATGAAGAGAGTGATTGAATTTTCATCATTGGGGTTGATGAAGTAACTACATAGGGTGGATTTGTGTATTTTTGGGGTTAGCACCTCACAATTTAAGGATTGGTGTCTCCAGGTATGTTGGTGCCTATGAATTAGCTGAGTTGGTGCAAAACATTGGGGATTGGTGTCTCTAAGTGAGTTGGTGCTCATGAACTAGTTGATTTCCGATCAACATTAGGGATTGGTATCTACAGAATGTTGGTGCCTACAAATATGTATTGAGATGTTTTGGGTTGGATTTGGATAGTAGATCCAAGTAATATTTTCTCTGTGGTTTTCTCTGAAAGGGTTTCCACATATATCTTGTGTTTTATGGTTTTGTAATTGTTATATCTTATGTGAATGTTTTTATTATGGATGTTAATGTATAAATAAGTAAAATTTTGTATAATACTAATTCACCCCCTAGTATTGTGTGTTCAAATATTAGTATCAAATTTGGTTCCTTTATAACATTTTGACTACTGAAGGTAGATCTTCATAGCACACATGACGTAAAGAAAGAAGGATTATCTTTTAACAAGGATCCATTATTTGATGGAACTAATTATGATTTTTGGAGTATAAGTATGTAAATATATTTAATGTCTCTTGGGTTTGACATTTGGCAATCGATGTTAGTGGTTATGTTGCTCTAGCAACCCCTCCAACAGATCAAGTTGGTAAGAAGGCTAGTGAAAGCAATGGAAAGGCTATGAATGCAATTTTGGGTGGTTTGTCTGAATCATAATTTTTAAGGTGATGCATTCTATATCTTCTAATGAAATTTGAAATAAAATTAAGAACGTATATGAAGGAGATGATAAAGAGAATAAATTAAAGCTCCAAACACACAAAATTCAGTTTGAGGATCTAAAGATGAAGGATGATGAAAACATTACAGCATACCTTCTTTGTGTGGATGAAATTATCAATACTATTATAGGTCTTGGGGAAGAAATTAAAGATGAGGTTATTGTGAAATAAGTGCTTATTTCTCTTCCTTTGGGGTTTGATGTTAAAGTGTCGTGAGCTTAAAAAAATGAAGCACTTAAGTAACCTAACAATGGATGAACTTCATGGGATTCTTACTGCATGTGAGATGAGGACTATAAAAGATAAATAAAATAAGCAAGAGTCAACCTTCAAAGCATAAAATAATATGAAGACAAAAATTCAAAGTCACATGACTACTCTAGTGCTAAATCATATTAAGAAGAAGCTAATTTTGTTAGAAAGCTTTAGAAAGGATCTAGAAAATACAAAGGTGTGTTACCCTTCAAATGTTTTAATTGTGGTAAAGTAGGATGTTTTTCTTCTATATGTCCACATAAAAATAGTGATAGTGAAGAAGATCAAAACTTGGAGGAAGGAAACAAATATTATCAGTCTAAGAAGAGACATAAGAAAGGAAATTCTGAGAAAAGGAAGAACTTCTATAAGCACAACTTATATACCAAGGAATAAATTAGTAGCTTGTCTCGAGGAAAGTGATGAAAACATCCATGATAGTGAAAAGGAAGAACCATTGTTCATGAAAATAGAGACAAGAGAAAACAAAGAAGATTTATTTTTAGAAGATGAAGAATATGTTGAGGTGGATCTAGAAGGAGAGCTCATTAGTTCCCTAGATGAGATCAAGATTCTTAGAAAGAAGAACAAGAAACAAAAACAACAACTTCAAAAATTTGAAGAAGAATATGATGCTTCAAAATCAAATGTGCCAAAACCCTTGAATAATCCTAAAATATTATCAAGTAGCCTAAAGATTCAACTTGAAGAGATGAAGAAGATGAATGAGGTTGTGAGAATTTAGCTGAAACAAAATAATGAAAAATGTGAGAAGTTTGAATCTGAAATAGTTTCTTTGAGAAAGGAACTTGAGAAGACTAATGCTAAATTAAACAATTACCTCAAGTTTGAGAAGAGTACTGAAATATTAGATGATATACTCAGTAATCAGAGATCTCCATTTATTAAAATTGGTCTTGGGTTCAAAGAATATTAGGGGACCTCCAAATAATTTGTAGACAAGTCAATGACATACACATATGCTCTTAAAGGTTCAATCATAAATGAAAGCAATAAAGTGAATGAGACTCATGTTCCTCAAAGTACAAGCAATCCAGAAGAAAGCAACAAGAAGAAGGATATTCATGTTTCTGATAATTCCAACATTCCTCACAGAGATAGCTCATAAATGCGTAAGAACATTTCCCCTACAACAATGTCACATAACCATGTTATAACATTATTTTTATGGTTATTGTTTTTTTATGCAATCAGTTTGGTCATAGAGCAGTAGATTGTAAATATCATACAAGAAGTTTTGATAAGAAGATAAATGAGAAGGAAAGTTCTTTTGGGTTTTAAAGTATAAACTATAATTCATTCTCGAACACGAGAGAATGGAATTGTATGTTATAAATTCCACAACTATGGACATATAACATGTTTTTACAGAAATGGAATATCTTATATGTAATAAGAATGAGGATGGTTGGATCAAACAATGAGTTTATGATGGTTTCTCATATAGAAGATTTAATTATTTTTCTCCTTAATCAGATGATATTGTTTTTTATAATTATGACAAGTGTGGACATAAGGCAAGACAATGTAGAAGAAAAACAAGAAAGTGGATGGATTTTCTAACCTCAAAGGTGAATGCATAAAAGTTTGGAAGTAGAAGAAAAAAAGTGAGTTCCAATAAGGAAAGTAGAGATGAAGAGTGGATTTTCCAAGGGATGGTAGAAGTTGTTAATGATGTTAAGAAAAAACAAAATGAAATGCAAAAAGAGGAGTCTTTGCAGGGTTTGCAAATGGATGTTACCCATGAGAATGAAGAAGAGAAAGGTGATCCAATTTATGGCCATTAGGATGAGGATATATATGAATCTGAAGATGACTTAACATATAATGACGAGGGTGAGATACTTTTGTAGAAATAATTATTTATACTTGCACAAGAGGTGTGTGATGTATTGGAAGGTAGCGCCAAGGATGAAAAATAAAAATAATGATTTTTTAAAGTTGTTTAGTCAAGAGTGAAACATTAATGTGTATACATTGTTTTTATATTGTGATGCATTTAAATTTGTAGATGAAAGTAAGTGACCTCGGTGAAAAGGAGAATCATGAACAACAAGTAAGATGATATGTATTCGAGATGCAAAGGTCAAGTAAAATGTCAAAGATTGAGTTGAAAGCCTACAAAGAGATCAATATTCAATAAAAATAAGAATAAGTTTCGTAGCATTCCATGAGAGAGTGTAATGAGGCCTTCAAGAAAGTAATGTACTTCCAAGAGAAACTATGACAAAGAATTAGTATCCTCGAAAAGTTTCAAGACTTAAGGTAAGCGATTAATGAGATGTTTTAAGTTCACAATAAGTGAAGGAGAGGCACATGTAAAACTGATTAAGAGTGTTGAAAGATGTTACTTAGGAGATCTCATGAAATGAGATGGATTTGTGTCAATTGAAGTCATGCAAGTAGTAGGTTGAGCTAACACTATTAATGACTGAAAGAATTTAAGAGGAGAACCATTTTTATATATTTTGGTAACTTGGTTAAGCAATAAACAAACATCTATTTCCTTATCTAAATTTAAGGAAGAGTACATTGTAGTTGTGTCATGTTGCACACAATTTCCATGGAAAAAGAAAACATTGAAGGACATCAAGGTAGAGTTTGAATTTCCGATTTCCATACTATGTGATAACACTAGTACAATAAACATATCCAAGAATCAAGTTATGCACTCTATAACTAAGCATATTCCTATCAAGTATCACTTTTTGACAAAGAAAGTTTCAGAATAGCATGTTAAGCTAGAATATATTTCCACAAAAGAATATATTATTGATATATTTACTAAGCCTCTTTCAAAAGAAGCTTTTCAATATCTCAGATAAAAATTGGGTGTGGTATATTTCTCATCCTGCCACTAAAAGGAAGCATGAATTCAAGGGGAGAAAATCCTTTCCTTATCATACCGAAGACAAGACAGAAAGTGATCAATAGATACATACTCCAAGAGGGAGAGTTAGAGAAATAGGGTGCAATATCTATTTTTCGAAAATTTAAAGAAAGAGGAAGCAATATAGCAATACATTACAGAAAATGAGAGTTTCGTAGAAAGAGGAGAATTTTTACATTTTTACTCCTCCGCCAATGATAGCAAAGGGGGAGAGATATATCAAGGGGGAACAGTTTACCAACATGTGGTTTTATAAAAAAAGGGGAGAAAGCTACATGCAAGAAAATAAGGTGGTTACTTATATAAGATGGTTTTAACCATCAATGACAAAAGGGGGTATTTTCGAATAATTTTCATTGATGTCAAAGGAAGATGAAGGACATAACAGATTGATTAAAGTCATTGATGTCAAAGGATGATGCCGGATTTAACTAATAAAGTGGAGTGTTGTTTGTCACTTCAAAGTCTCCTTGTTTCACTTTGGAGTATCATATTTTCACTTCGACTCTTATTATTTCACTTGAGTCTTATAGTATCACTTTAAAGTATCATATAGAATAATTTGTAGTCTTTCTCAAGTATGTTCCGAATGCTTTGTAGTTTGTCTGAAGTTTTGGTTTGTCTTGGTATGGGACCAAAAGTTTTGGCCGACTGATGTAATGCATTATTCAGAGTCTTTTCTATTTACTTTAGAGTTTGAAAGGAATGCTCCATAGTTTTTCTGAAGTTTGTGGTTTTTTTGGTTTGGGACCAATAGTTTGGGATGACTATTGCAATACATTTCTAAGTTTGTTGGATCAATTTTTATGATCATGTTTGGTCGACCTTCCAAGTATTTTCAAATAATATTTGTGATATTTTATTGTTGGTCATCTATCTCTATTTTTTTTGCACTAAAATGTTCAATTTTTAGCCTAACCAAAGTTTATTGGTTCACTCTTGTATCTTGGCATTGATCTTCTTTGTGTAACTATGGCCAACCTTCATCTTGTTTGGATGCCAATGATAAGAATGTGCACAGGTATAAAAGGATATGTAGAATCATTATTTGAATGATGTATGGTCTGGAGGAAATGGAAAATTAGAGGAGGAGATATGAAAGGCAGAGAAATATGTGAGAGTGCTTGAGAAGATAAAAGAAACACATTATGGTGATGAAGTTGTGGAGAAAAAGGAATATGTGAAGAATGAATCTGTGAAGGAAACATGCCTGCATGAAGAACATGAAGAAGGAGAGAAGAAGTTCATGAAGCAAGTAGGCATTATGTGCACAATGAGAAGATGTTCCGTTATGTTTCAAATAGATTTCTGAGTATGTAGTAATGGTGACATGATGAAGAATAGGAGGAGAAAACTTAAACAAATTTGAATATGACAACTTGTTGAAGGAAGAGAAAAGTAGAGCATGAAGATTTAAGAAGAGGTGAAGCAACATCCTGAGAGGGAGAACAAGTTCAAGCAAAGAAAATAGATGAAATTATGAATATGATTGAAGAGCAGAGTATAAAGTGATCTAATTTCATTAATTGGACCAACATCCATGTTGGAAGAAGGATATGATCTTTGTGTATGAAAAGAGTTATTAAAGAGTATAAATCGATTTGATTTCATTAATTGGACCAATGTCAATGTTGGAAGAAGGATCTGATTTGTGTGTATGAAAAAAACATTTAGGAGTATAAAGTAACATGATTTCATTAATTGGACCAACTTCCATGTTGGAAGAAGGATTTGATTTGTGTGAATGAAGAGATTGATTGAATTTCCATCATTAGGTTGAGGAAGTAACTACAAAAGGTGGATATGTGTATTTTTGGGGTCGATGCTTCAAAATTTGGGGTTTGGTGTCTCTATTAGGTTGGTGCATATGAATTAGATGAGTTAGTGCTTGAAATTAGGGATTGTTGTCTCCAATGAGTTAGTGCTTAGCATTGGGGATTAGTGTCTCTAGTAGGTTGGTGCCTACAAATATGTATTGAGATGTTTTGGGATTGATTTGGACAATAAATTCAAGTAGTCTTTTCTTTGTGATTTTCTACTAAAAGGGTTTCCACATATTTTTTTTGTTCTATGGTTATGCAATTGTTATATCTTATGTGATTGTTGTTGTTATGGATGTTAATGTATAAATATAAAAGTTTGTATAATGTTTAATCACCCCCCTCTCATTATTAGTGTGTTTTTAACAAATCCATCATAGTATTCAATCCATCATATATAAATAATAAAAATGTATCCTTTTCCATGGGAGCATATGAGCATGAATGTATGCAATCTCTCTCGAAATTTGATTTCATCCGTGAAGTTATTTAGACTCAAGAAAGGTGGATAGGTGATCTTCATGTGGGGTTCCTTTTATGTAATAACAATAAACCATATAGGAGTCATTTGATGAAATTTTTATAATAGTGTTCTTAAACACTCAATCAAATACTTGCACTTTGTGGTCAATCCTCAAAGGATGAGACGTTGTAAGTGAAACTAAGAGCCATTAAACATGAACCTTCAAAAAGGAAGATAATGAAAAATACTGCATAATGGTTCCATATTCCAGGAGGATTCATAATAAGGTAAGGTTCATCATACATCCCATAGAGCCTCTTGATTCAAGTAAGACTGAGCCATTGCATTATAATTCTCTTCAGGAGCATCCATGTATGTCTTCCTCAATATCAATAATTTACCATAATGAACAAGATATGATCCTACATCAAGCTTCTGAAAGTGCTCCCGTGACCAATATCTTGTCGAATCCTAAAGATAAATTCCCATGGATTCAAAAAAATATCAAAAGAGAACAAAAACAACACAACAAGGTCAAATTCCTAACCTTGAGCTATCACAAAAATCTTGAGATCCAAGTAGAGGAAGAAGACGCAATTTTCTTCCCGTCTCTTCAATGGAATTTCTCGGTGAACAATATGTGGATATTTCCTGGCCTAAGAATTCAAATCCCGTTAAGGAGATGACTCCATCAAACTATAAATTGACTCACATAGATCATTGGGTCAAGATTTTCATGAGGGTGACTCTCATTTGTTCAAGGAATCCTCTACCCACATCCTTTCTTGAAATGAAGAGTACAAACAAACAATTGAGAAATTTGAGGAACATTGAAACTCTCAATGCTTACATTCAACCTTTCTTGGAGCCCAATTCAATACCTCCACTCCTTATGGAAGACATTCCTCCAATCAATAGCTTTGACCCTAAGATGATCAAGAAGGTACAAAGTTATATGGTGTAAGGGAAGGCTAATGAGAGATGGATTGAGAAGATCATCGAGAAAGGAAAGACATTTCTCTTACATGTTCTCTCTTTGCTCAGTTGTATTCTCACCACTTTTTCAAAATTAAATAAAGGAAGGAGGGGATTAAAAAGATAAGATCCACGTGGATTATATTTTCCCACTTTTGTTTGAGATGAGATCCCTCAACTCTCACACCCTCATGAGTAAAAATGTGTTTCAGCATCAAATGCTGAAAATTTGTCCTCACTTTCGGTATACATCATGGATGTTAGATATGGAATGATAGAAGATGCAATATCCAAAATTGAATCTAGTGGACAAAATTCCTTTAATAATTTGAATGAGGTTTGAAACCGTGTACAAAGGCTTGCATTTCCTCTACTCATTGAGAATTCATCATCAGAATAACTCATTGTTTCCTCCAAGGAGATGGTCAAAAAAGAGGTAGGTGATCCCGTTTCCTTCAATGAAGATACCTTAGAGTATTTTTCTAGAATCAAAAAATCCATTTCTGATATTGCAAGACATCACAAAATATGGCTCATTCAGTCAATAAAATCAATGATGTTCCCTAGACAAGGATCAAAGTTTTGAGTTGTGTTTGCATTCTAAGAGAAGATAAGGTGACCCTTGCTACAACTCAGTTTAGTAAAGAATTTAAATTACAAGATATCATTCTTGAGACTCTCCCTCAGGGATCATGAATCAAAAAATTCTCTATCATCAAAGCTTCTCTTCATCATATCAGTCAACCCTTCCTTCTCTCTCTCTCTCTTCTTTTTCTCTCTCCATGTTCTAATTTTCAATTAAGAATGTACTTTTTCCATTTATTCCTATTCACTTAAGTGACCCTTAGCTAAAAATTGTAAGATTCATTTTTCCAATAATAAGAAAAAGACTCACTTCTAGGAATATGAAAGGTCACAAGTGATGAAGATAGGTAAAAGGTCATGTGGGGGTAGATGAGAGGACAATTTGTAATGCTATAAATTGGAATGGCTTCTCCATTCCAAAGGGTTAACAATTATTAATTGAATGTATGTTGTTGATATTACCACTTCTACGTCAAGAAATAAAAGATATAATTATTCTTTCTTGTCTTATGTTCCTCTACTCTCTCTTTCCAACTTTGCATACATGATAATCTTATAAAACCAAGAAAGGTGTCTGTGCCTTTGATGAATGAGTCAATGCAATTTCACGTTTATGATTTTTTTGTCTTATCGTTGTTTGCATTGTTGTGTTATTCTAATTGAATGTGGACCTAGTCTAGTTATTGTATGTGAACTCTACTAGTGCATATTCATAATAGTAACCATCTCTTTCCTTATTTCCCCAACTTCCCTTTACCTCTCTTTCTAAAACATCTTCCCTTGAATCTTATACAAGAATTTTCCACATGTTTAGTGGAGTATTCCTATATTATCCCCAATATATTGGTCATCCAATAGATTTAGGTAGTTTACATTCAATAATGGGAGCCTCCCCATACACAAGAAGGAGAGCGTAGCCCCGTGACCATTAGTGAAAACTCAATAATTTGCAGTATGCCAAATTATTTCACCAATAAGTTGGAAAGTGTTAACAAATAATGTCTTTGGGTCTTCGAGACAATTTGTTAAGTGTGTAAGTGTGCATGGATCATTAAGAGGACAACATTTCTTAATTCACCAAGGAAGGAGAGACCATGTTCAAGAAATTGTAGTAAAGACTAATGAATCAAAAAATGCGACGACAAGATAATCAAGAGTTCACAAAATGTTGTGAAACAAACCAGGACGTAGAATGTGAATAAATTGTAAATAAAATATGTAGGAGTGAACTGAGAATTGGAATTAAATATGGATGTATGGAGAAAATTTTGAAGAACAACTGTGACTAATCTTTTTATTTGCAATTTTTTGGAATATAGATTTTTTTATTTTTGAAATATGTTTAGTTGTGTGTGTTTGGAAGGCATGTTAATGGTGATAAAAAATGTGCAAAGAATCGAGATCATGTTTCGAATCTAGGATGGGTGAAGAGAATCATAATGTAATGAACATGCATAAAGCAAAGTAGTGAAGAAAATTAAAGTCCCCCAATCTACATAGGGACTAGATGAATTAGGAACATGATGTACGAAGAAATTGATATATGAGGTAAATGAATGAATTGGAATGTAGGATATGAATGATGAGTGAACTGTGAAGCAATGATGCAAAATAAAATCTATATAATGGTATTAGAGGGAGGATGTTATTGTGGAGATGAATTAAATAAGATATGTGTCAAGTGTGATGAATGTGTAAGAATGTCAAGTGGATAAGGACATGAAAATACATCATTGGTAGAATATAAGGTGATATGATGTGTGGTACAAGTGATGATGTCGGGTGGGCAAGGAGTGGAGAACATATGTATGTGTGGAGGAAGCGTAAGAACCAATGGTTTGGGATTGTGATGAATGGGTGTGGTGGGAAGATGATTGTATGGAATAGGAAGAGGTAAAGAAGAAGGAAATTCAAGCAAATGATATTGTGGAAGAAAATTGAAATTATGTGAAGGCATAATTGGATGTGGAGGAGGCTTGTGAGGCACATATATAAGAAACAATGGTTTGGTTATCGTGATAGGTGATGTGAATGAAGAAAGAGGATCTAGTAATAAAAATGGTGCCTAAACGAGTGGTGATGGAGGCAAGAAATTGAATGTGGAAGAAATATCCAAAGGAGAGGAAACGATGAGAGTGAATGTATGTGACTTGTGATGAAGAGATGAATTTACAAGTGAATATAAATTATGGGAAATAGATGCAAGAGGAGTGTACATGAACTTAATGCATGGTATAGGATGTAATGGAGGTGTGGGTAGTAAAACTTGTTCTTGATTGATTAATGATGAAGAAATTGAGATGCATGTGGAAGATGTCTCAGTATAGGTGAAATCATAAGTGGAACAATATATGACGAGTAACTCCTTGTAAGTGTAGAAATGGGTAGCATTCATAATGGGGTGTATATAACCAATACAAGTGACGAATAAGAGACCATGGTAGGAAATATAGAATCACATGATGATATAGATAGTTTTAATCTATATGGACATGGTAATGATGTAAAATTATTTGGAGAGGATAAGGATGATACCATGTCCATATTAGAAGTATATGAAAACAGAGATTGATAAGGGTTTGATGTATATAATGAGTGACTAGGAGAGAATGATGGTGTGGAATAAAATTTGGGAGCATGTGATGATACGGGTTGTAAAGTGGATGAGGAGACACAATTTTTAGTGGGAAATGAGGGGCGTATGATGAAGGTGTTGATTGAGAAACAGGGATGGAAGCCTGTGTAGATTTTATTGATCTCAATCAGTAAAAAATTACAGAGGATGGGCTGCAATATTTATAGATATTGCACAGCCAAATACATCCGGGAAAATGAGTTGCACAGGTGCAACCACAAACCAGAATAAACAAGCTTCCAAATCACCCGGGAAGCAACAATTAAATAAAAAACAAATATATTGTTGAAAACAATATAACAATATGCATACTGACAAATATGGTTGATTAACCATATAACAATATAACTATTTAAAATTAATTAAATAATTAACCTATGCATAATTAAATAATAGGATAATAAAATTTATCCTAACATTCCCCCCCTTAATTGTGCATTGTCTGAAGAGATGAGGAGAGAAATGCTCTGAACAACTCGAACTTGTCACGTGCAAGTGACTTTGTGAAAATATCTGCTCGTTGTTCAAATTGGACAAAATCAAGCCGGATGTTGTGCTTCAACACATGTTCGCGTATGAAATGAACCTGAACTTCAATGTGCTTTGTTCTCTCGTGAAAAACTGGATTGCGAACAAGTTTGAGAACACCTTCATTGTCTACATACATGGTAGTCGGTTTGTCCTGTGGTATTCCAAGTCCTTCCAGTATGCGACGTAGCCAAATCGCTTCACAGACAGCTTCTCCTGCAGAACGATACTTGCTTCTGTGGAAGAGCAAGAAACAAAGTGTTGTTTCTTACTTCCCCATGATATTGGTCCAGATCCCATAAAGAATACAAATCCGGAAGTGGATTTTCTATCATCAATGTTACCTGCATGATCTGAATCCGAATATCCAGTCAAGAAGAAGTTTTCATTCTTCTTGTATTCTAGACCAAGATCCACTGATCCTTTGAGATATCTTAAAATGCACTTTGCTTTGCTTTCCAATGACAAATTTTGGGTTCCTACATGAACCTGGATAGATAGCTCACTGCAAAGCTGATATCTGGTCTAGTGTAGGTCAGGTAAATGAGACTCCCAATCAGCTACCGATAGAGAGTGGCACTTACCTCAGGAGATGGATCTGAACGAGATAACTGTAATCTGTTCTCCATAGGTGTAGCAATTGGTGTGCAATCCATCATCCTAAACTTCTCGAGCGTTGTCTTGGTATATTTCATCTGAGAAACAAAGATGTGATTCTCTTTCTGCCATACTTCCAGTCCAAGACAATAGTGCATAAGCCCGAGATCTGTCATGTCGAATGATCGCTTAAGATCTTTCTTTGTTTCATCAATCATCTTCACTGAACTGCCAGTGATGACTAGATCATCGACATAAACTACAACAATCACCATCTCCCCCCCTTGCTTTTTGAGGTAGAGATTGGGATCGTATGGATTTCTGACGAATCCATGTTATACAAGATGCTCATCAATTTTGATGTACCATGCCCGGGGTGCCTGTTTGAGGCCATACAGAGATTTCTTGAGTCTGCATACCTTTTCTTCTTGACCAAGTACTACATATCCCTCAGGTTGAGTCATGTAGACTTCTTCTTGTAAATCTCCATTCAGGAAGGCACTTTTTACGTCCATCTGATGGACTTTCCAACCAAACTGTGCAACTAGAGCAAAGATCATCCTGATCGTTTTGATCTTAGTTGTGGGAGCAAATGTCTCCTCATAGTCAATGCCTTCTTTCTGTGCATACCCCTTTGCTACAAGTCTTGCTTTACACTTGTCCACCGTCCCCATCTCGCTTTGTACTTAGTTTTGAATATCCATCTGCAACCAATGGGTTTCTTCCCTGGTGGAAGATCGACAAGTTGCCAAGTGTTATTTTTCATCACTAATTGATATTCAGAATCCATGGAATCTTTCCAAGCTTTTGACTGTAGGGCTTCCTGGACTGTAGATGGCTCTGCTGCTTTCAATAACTCTACTCATCAAAGCAAAGTTAACTTCTTCTCTTGCTTTACTGCGAGTCCGTGGTCCAAGGGTGGATGTATCCGGTGGAGCATCCAATCTTGCATCTCATAATGTGCTTGTACACCATTTAGGCATACGTTGAGCTGTTCCCATGGGTTGTGGTTCTATCTGATCAACACCATCATCCCCATCATCACTTTCATCTTCTGAGGGAACATTTGCTTCAACTTTTACAACTGGTGAAAAATCTACATCTTGCGAGTCCGAGGAGGAGTCTCTGCTTCCTTCTTCTCGAAAAACTCAACATCTCTGCTTGTGTAGACTTTTCTGGTCTTAGGATCCATCAACCTATACCCAAGAGTCTCTTCACTGTATCCAATGAAGATGATATTTTGTGACTTCATGTCCAATTTCTTTCTATTCTGTTTGGGTATGTGCATGCTGGCTTTGCACCCGAATACTCTGAGGTGTGCAATGGATGGTTTCCTCTTTGACCATGCTTCTTGTGGTGTAATTCCATCAAGAGTAGTTGTGGGTGCTTTTAACAAATACACTGCTTTTTTTTCTTTCTCGCCCAAAATGTCTTTGCAAGTTCGGAATCATCGATCATGCATCGCACCATTTCCATGATAGTACGATTTCTTCTCTCGACAACACCATTTTGATGCGGTGTGTGTGGAGGAGGCATTTGTCGACGAATCCCGTGAGTTTGTAGATAGTCTCTGAACTCATCACTAGTGAATTCCCCCCCTCGATCTGAGCAGAGAGTTTTGATGTGATGACTAGTTTCTTTCTCAACTGCCACTTTGAACTTTTTGAACGTTTCAAAGGCTTCACTTTTCTTACGAAGACAAAATCCACATTTTTTGTGAATAGTCATCAACACATAGCATGAAGTACTAGAACCCCGAATGACTTGGCTACATTGGACCGCATGCATCGGTATGAACCAGTCAAGTTTACCATGAGCTCGAAAAGTACTCGCTTGGAATGAAACTCGTGTTGCTTTCCCTAAGCAAAGCAGCTGAGGACACTTGTCTGTATCCTTCAAGAGATGGTAGCCCATGTACCATATTACACCAGCGAAGTGTTTCGAGATATTTGAAACTTACATGACCAAATCTCCGATGCCACAACTGAGCTGAGGTGGAGTTTTTAGCCACGAGTGCTTGATCATTTTTGTGAATGAAATCAAGTTGAAACATTCGTCCCACATTTGAGGCTTTTGCAATTATTTTCGAGCCTCTGGATTTATCTCGAATCAAACACATTTTCTTGTCGGATTGACTATCAAAGTCAATTTTCAGGTTGTGATCTAGGAGTTGACTGACCGAAAGAAGGTTCTTTGTCAACCCAGGGACATATAGAACATCTGATAGTTTGCATTTGCATGAACCAAGGGGTAGAGAAATGTTTCCAATCCCCTGAACTGTATATGAAGAATCATCTCCCAACGAAACATGATTTTTCGATGGCGTGTCCCTCATTGAAATAAACCAGTCTCTGTGGCCGGTCATGTGTCGAGTGGCTCCCGAATCAACATACCAGATGTCACTAGATGACGTGGATGGTTCACTTGATCGAGCAGTGAACAAGAAGTCTTCATTGTCTGATCGATTGTTGCTCAAAGAATATTACCTTCTTTGGTGGGGTCTTCTTTCCAGCCCCTTTTTCGCCCGTGATAATTGTTTGAATGTCCCTTGTAAGTTTGTTGTTGTTGGGTCCGAATTGCTTGATGAACCTTTCTTATATGTGTTAAACCAACATTCTTGCAAGTCATGTCCTCTTTTGCAAATTGGACATCGCTTCTTCTGTTGATTGTCCCCATGATACTGATTCTGATGTGGGGACTTCTGATAGGATTTAGGTTTACCTTTACCTTTTCCTTTCCATTTTTGATGTGAAGACAGTGCCTGCTCCTCTTCATCATCCTTGTTGTACATTGCTTCCTCTTGTTGCAGTAGGTTTACTAACTTGTCAAAACTAATTGTCGTATCTGACAAGTTTAGAGTTGTGACAAAAATTCGGTAAGAAGAAGGGAGAGCTCTCAGAACAATGGGAATGAGAGACTCATCTTTGACCTCTTCTCCTAGGGCTAGAAGTGAAGCCCTCAACTCTGCAACTCTTCTTAGGAAGGCTTCAATTTTCTCATTCTGTTTGAATTTCAATGTATGTAACTGACTCTGCAAATTGAGTATGACATTCTTGTTCTTGGCCTCATATATTGTGCTCAGCTTATCCCAAGCTTCTTTTGCTGATGTGGCATCTCGAATGTGGACTTGCACATCGTCGGATACTCCAAACAAGATGATGAGTTTTGCTTTCTGATCTGCTCTATCAAATTGTTGTTGTTGTGTTGCATCCGTTGGTGATCTGGTTAGAGTACCACCACAGCGAGCCGATTTCTTCAAACTCAAGTTGTGTTTTTATTTTTGTCTTCCAAGCAAAGATAGTTGCTTCCTCGAGCAATTGTGAATCCGGAAGAAAAAATTTGGGGCATTGGTGCCCATTTTGCAGAGATCACCGATGTGGTTTGGCTCTTATCACTCTGGTATAAGGTATAAGGTCTCCCAATCTATATACCGTCATCCGATATACCCGTTCGATATACGTGGGAAGAAGCTCGCCCTTTCTATATACCCGGCGAAGTACGTGAAAGAGGCGTTAACGTACGTGAAAGAATTCGATACGTGGTACCAAGATAGTACTGATGGGGTCTGTGCGATTATTGACACCGGCTCAAAGAAATATCCTCATACGCGCGCGTAACTTCGCTATATACTCGGATAATTTCTCACTCTGGATTTATGTCTTGCAATCGTTCACAGACGGATGGGATGGTTCATAGTGTGTGCACTGTGACCTTATTACTCCCCGTCGATTTATAGGGACGATGCCTGGGACGACGCTTGTTGCAGCTATATTAGGCGTTAAGTGCGGTAGTAGTCGCGACGGCTTTACCCGTAAGCGCTTCCCAGAGGCACTGTATATACCGAACGCTGCGAATGAGATCTAGGATCTCGTGAGTGTTACAGAACCAATTTTACTTTTTTTTTATTACAATTCTGCCAGTTTCTGAGCAGTTACAAAGTTTTGCAGTTGACTATGGCAACCTGCAAATTAGTACAATATGCAGTACAATTTTGAATAACAGGCAAAAAATTTCAGTTTTGGGGTCCTGGTGACCTCCTGAGCCCTAAATGCTAAAAATTGCAAAAAAATAGCTGAAAATGCAATTTTTAGGTGGGTCTCCTTTTGCAAAAAATGTCTGGAATGAGAAAACAGACCAAATAGAAAAAAATTTACCCTAAGTTAGGGATTTCTCCGCTAAATTTAGTTAGTCGTAACTAAATTCAAAAAAGCCTGCTAAATTTAGCAGTTCCGCCAAAAAATCCGCCAGATGCAAAAGGAGAGTTTTTGAGTGTTTTTGGTGGGATTTGATCCTCAAACCTCTCACTCCCAAGGCACATGCACTAACCAACTTGCCCACTTGGGGCGCTTGGACTATGGAAGGAAGCAATTTGTATTTATTGACAAATAAATTGACTTACCTCTTGGAAAATGGATGCCACGTGGCGCATGCTGGTGAAGGGGCGTTTTTAGGGTTGTATTTGCCCAAAAATGGATCTGAAGCATTTTCTCCTTGTTCAGGCCGCATTTTCTTGCTCAGGCCGCATTTTCTCCTTCCTTTGGCCGCGTGTTTTAGTGTTTGGGCGCGTTTTTCCTTCGGACGCACTGTAATGCATGTACAGGCCACATTTTTTTGTTTGGGCGCTGTATTTTCTTGCTTGGACTGCGTTTTTTCCTTGGCCACTGTTTCTTATTGCCCTGGCCACATTTTTTCTTGCCTGGGCCGCATTTTTTAATGTTTATTGCTTGTTGTTTTTGCTGGGCGCGTGTCTGATTGTACAGGCCGTGTTTTTTACAATCTAAGCCTTCATTTGCTTGTTGTTTGCATGCACAGGCCGTGGGGGACAGCAAAGGGCGCGGGCGAGAGGAGAAGGGGGTTTTTTAGCTCCAAAAAAATGTTTTTACTTGTGCAGGCCGCGCATGGGACAGCAAAGGGCGCGTATGCTAAAAAAACACTTTTTTTTTCCTTGTACAGTACAGGTTGGATCAAGAAAAACTCGTGGAAGATGTTTTGGCCGCTGTCTACTCTTCTTCCACTGTATATTTTCCAGCGTGGGCGCCTCCTTCTCTTTTTTTTATTTTCTTTTGCTCTGTTTGATTCACTGCAGGTGCACAGACAGACCTCCAAAACAAGCAAAACAACCTCCACATACAGTAGATAAAAAACCTTTATTGGAAAAAAAATATTATTTCCAATACCTGTAGCTAATTTTGCCTGGTGCTGAGTGCACCAGTGCAAAAAAAAATTGCCTTCCAAGTACCTGGAAGGAACAGTGGATGGGGGAGGCGGGGATGGGGCCGGGAGTTTGCACGAGGCCGCATGGCTCTCAAATGCTGCAAATACATCTCCAATCTCTCTCTCTCACTGCTCTCTCTTCCACACCTTCACAGGGCTGAATTTTGCTCTCACGATACCAAATGTTGATTAAGAAACAGGACGGAAGCCTGTGTAGATTTTATTGATCTCAATCAGTAAAAAATTACAGAGGATGGGCTGCAATATTTATAGATATTACACAACCAAATACATCCGGGAAAATGAGTTGCATAGGTGCAACCACAAACCAGAATAAACAAGCTTTCAAATCACCCTGAAGCAACAATTAAATAAAAACAAATATATTGTTGAAAACAATATAACAATATGCATACTGACAAATATGGTTGATTAACCATATAACAATATAACTATTTAAAATTAATTAAATAATTAACCTATGCATAATTAAATAATAGGATAATAAAATTTATCCTAACAAGAAGGCACAACACATGGTGAAGAAGTGGAAATATTCTTGTGGGAAGTGATTGGATCGTTGTTAATAGGTGAATCCAATGGATATGGAGGCTAAAAAAATCCCCCTTGTCAAGAATGTATTGAATGATATTATGGAGTTGGGGATATGAATTATTGGAATGACCATCAAGACGGTGATAGGCACATGTTTCATGCGAGAAAAACCACAATGGTGGGGGTTGGATGGGAGGGAGAATGATGAGATGGGTGTCCAGAAACTTGTGGAGAATATAAGAAAGTGGCTCGGTCATGGAGTGAATTTACGAGGGTATATGAAGAAATGATCTCTCGGTAGAATGTGACAAATATGAATATATGGGTGTAGAATGTGGTGAGATGTGAGAAGGATACACACGGATGACATTGTGAACAAGGGAGTTTGAGGGTGTGGCAGGTGGAGGAGAAGCAAAAATGTGTGGTAATAAAGGAGGATGACCAAAATTAACTTCCTTCGGGCATTGTGCCATGTGTATGTCCTCATCAAATGTGTCTAGTGGATAATTTTTTAAGTGGTGTGAGATGTGGGGGCATAAATTTTGGAGAAGAGGTAAATGAGTTCGGATTTTGGGAGGTGAAATGAAAGGTGGTGAACGAAGGCATGCCAACACGTAACAAAATTAATAATGTACTCACTATGGGATTTCTAAAGCATGTAAAGGTCAACTAATGTTTCTTTGGGTGTGATATGGATGGATAAGTGAGATAAAAAGGTGTCCATAAGTTGTGTGAAGTTGTAAATGTAATGTTGTGGGAGGCATGAGTAGAAATCAAGTGTTTGGATAGCGAGTGAAAGTGGGAAAGTGCGGTGAAGGATAGCATTTTCATGTTGAATGAGGTGGCATGCATAGAGAAGGAAATGCAAGTGGTGTTGGGGGTCCTTGGTACCATCAAATTTTTCATATGTGTGCAATTTTAAATGCAAAGTGGATAGAGGTGATACGGTACCATAGGGTGAATAGGATCATTGAAAATCATGTGATAAGTTGGTGCGGGTGGAAGTCCCCTAAGGTTTGGAACCCAAGCTTGGAAATGTGGTCAAAGAGGTGTTGGTGGAGCAACTTAGGTTGAATATAAACATCTATATTACTAAAATAAATAAAGAATGACGATCACACCAATGACCAAGACTATGAAACATGGGTGGAAAAAGTGAGCAATATGATATGATTGAAAAAAATCGTAGGGAAGTCACGGTTGTTCTGAGTCCTGGGAAAATATGGGATGAAAAATAGAAAGCATAAATGAGTGAACTATGGATTTGGAAGGTTACGAGACCATTCATAGTTCTGCAAACCGCTCTCAGTATAAATAAGGAATCGGGAAAAAATCTAGAATGGATGAGTTATGGAATTTGGGAGGTTACAGGTCGATTGCGGTTTGCAGTTGACTCGACTGGGAAAATTATGTGATTAAAAATCTCATTACTGATCCACGATTGTGACTGAGATTAGAAAAAAATCAGAACTCAAAATTGTTTTCAGAAACAAGTATAGTAGTATGAGAAGGTTTTGTGAAGAACAAAAAGCAGTCTCATGTGTGACTCAAAAATAGTGATGATTGAAACGAAGTGTTTTGATGAATGTGGTGATGTTTATTTGTCTAATGGTAAAATATGGGCTCGGTTTTTTTAGCTTCCTATAAAATTATCTCTCTTTAAATTCCAAAGGTTATACGAATGAGCTTTGTACACTAGAAAATTTATAGTCATGACCTTTACTTTACCCCCTTGATTAACCAAGATTATTTTTATCCCACTCGATCAATAAAACTCGGGGCTTTCACTAAGGATACCCTTGACTCTACCTCATGGGTGAACTAGTAAATCAAGTTGGTTGACCCTTTTCACTTGTTGTTACTCTCAATGTGCTAGTTAGGGGTTCCTGTAGTACTCCTCACAATGCGTTTTAGGGCTTATGCCTAAGAACTTACCTTAGTGATGCGGATGGGTATTTACCCTTATCTAGACCTGTATTTAGCATGTGTGAATTCCTAATTCATTCCCTTAAGAATAAACAAGTATTTTAAATGTTTTTTCAAAAATAAAGTTATAACACGTCATGATTGTGAATCCCATGTAACCATATTCTTAGTTTTTTAGTGCCAAAAAAATCGTAACATAGTCATAATTGCAACTAGCTTTGCAACCAATTTTTTTAAACGAGAAATGCAAAACTAGATGTTGGATCTACAACAGAAATATTAGGAAAGAGTAAAAAAATAAAGAGTACAAAACCCTAAAGAACATATTATTAGATTCAAAAAATTAAAATTGTTTCCCACAACCAAAATGGTCCCACTGTGGTTGCCAAAATGTATGCCTAGATTTAGATCACCTGCAAGATGGATTCGCTGATATGAAATATCCAAATCAATGTTACTTTAAATAGAATAGGATTATGTTGTCATTGTGATGATAAGGACAATTATAGGTTCTTTCATTAAATAAAGTGGGTAAAAATCTTCCAAATATGAATCTAAACCTCGCATTACATTGAAAAATGTTAGTTGTTTTTATTGGTTAGGGGACCTTCCTTGCTAAGATCCATAACCCTTTTAAGGAGATAAAAGACATTTTATTGGTTAAAATGACAAAATAATAAATGAAAATAAAAAATATACATGTTTTCATGTGAAATTACCAACCCAAAAATGCAAAATTTGATCCATGACAACTAAGCCACAAAGTGAAAATATGCTTCAAAATCCCCTTAACCCTCTCTCTGGAAAATTTGTTTTCCATGTCATGATCATCCCAGACTTTTAGATCCTCCTACTATATTTAATAATCATTTTAAATTGTTTGAAGTGATGTAACAAGGTCATTTATTTCATTCAACAAAGTACAATGAAGACTAGTTCTCTAGTAGGCCTAGAAAGGCCAATTTTGGCCATTTCAAGGTAGGTGTGCATATTCCAGAAGGTTATAAAGGATCATAAACATTTGGAGGTATAATTGGAAATAATTCAATGTTTTGGAAGTATTTTAGGAATATTTAGGGAATATTTGGTTGTTTAGGGACAATCTATGCGAAAATAGGTTTTTCAGGTGTAAGGAATAAACAGTTAAATCATGAACTCGAACTTGTTCGGATGATTCCGAGAGCTTCATAAGGAGTTAGAATGCAAAACATTATGCAATGGAAATGAACGCCCCGTTCTCCCCGAAGAAAAAGGATCCATTTTTTGGATTTTCAGGAATAATTAGGTTCTAAAACCTATTCTATTTATCTTTTAAGGTAACTTGGAGTCATAATAATGTAACATTTCACCTCAAAATACCTTTCCAATCTTTAGGAGTGAAGTTTTCAAGTCTTCACTAGTCAAAAGTTTGCAGATCCCATACTTAGCCAAACGTTTTTACCGTCACATGTCATGATTTCACTCTTAGCACCAATTTATATCTCTCTTGTCCCTTTTCCAATGGTAAAAAGGGACAAGATAATCTCCCAAGTGCAATCCCCTTGTGGTTCTTCATATGACCTTTTCCATCTTCGTAGGGTTCTTAACTGACTAACCTCATCTTCCTCACACTACACCAAATATTTTCACTTATCACAATATCTCCTAATGTTCAATTTTGTGTCCCTCTTGTCCTTTTTACCAAGGGGATAGAGGTGAAAAAAATGGGCGCCCATTTACAAGCCCCCTATGTGGATTTTCATATGACCCTTTTTAGAACCCGGGTGTTTGCTTGGCTTTTTCAACCGCATGTGCACTTCCCCAAATCTCTCCACTTGTCATAATCCCTCCCAAAGAAACCTTTTCTGACCATCTTGTCCCTTTTATCTGATGGTATAGAAAGGAAAAAAATTAGTGCCCATGTGCAAGCTCATTAAACCTAGTTCTTTCTCATTCAACTCAAGGCCAAACCATGGTCAACAGGTAAGCAAGAAAGTAAAGTTAAAACTATTTCTGTTCATTCCTTCTACACAGGATTCCTTTCCTCCATGTTCAAATTTTTCACACCTTCCAAACTCCATTAAATGATTACATTCTATATCGGTGAAAGGAAAATGAGACCTTCTTCGTTTCCCAAAGATCCGGTAGGTGAAATCACTTGAAAATTGGAGCAAACAATCACCAAAAAGTCTACTTTCATGCAAGACAATTTTTGCACCATGAAGTAGCTGATTTTTAGGGATATTGAGGACTTATTTTATTATTATAATTATTCATTCCTCAAATAATTTTTCACTTTCCTAAAGATCTCGAAAGCAAAATCATCTCAAACTCGGAGTAAAAACTAGTTTTATTGAAGTCATTTTGTTCGCAATGGGGTTTCTGATTTTTCAAAATATGGAGGAATGATTTTTATTAGTATTCTTCCCCCTATGAGGAAAAAATCATTTTCCCATGCATCTATATGAAGGAATCATCTGAAAATTAGAGTAGGGAATCTTGGAATAAAACCCCAAATTTCAAGACTATTTTCGTTGTAATCCAACATCTCGCAATGCACTTACTAAAATATCTTGTGTTCATGGTGGGGAATTTATAAGAATATAAAGTGGTCAAATGAGGTGAATGTTATCCAAAATAATCCCCTTGCTTATTTCTGGCTAACTCCCTTTCATTCCTTCCTTCCTTGTGTCTTAGTCACTTTTTTTACTTTTCGAGCACTCCAAATTTTCTCGGAAATGGCTTCATTAGATAGAGAATGTCCTCACCTTTCGAAAGGTAAATTTTTCCTTCTAACTCCTTGTATTTTGTAAGTTACAGCTCGGTGGAGTTTTTGAGGGAAATTTTCCCTAAGAAGGTCCGCCAATCAATCAAAACATGCCATGTAGCGGCAGAATGGTGGGGCAGCAGAGGAAAATTTGAAATTTTCGCTAAGGAAGTTTCGGGGGCAAAAAGGAAATATTTTTCCCACGGGCCCGAAAAAGAAAAAGTGATTTAAGGCCCCATGAGCGAATCAAAGTGTGCCATGTGTCCATGAGGCCATTGGGCATCGGGTCGGTGGGAGGAAAGTTGGAAAATTTCTAGTTGGGCACAAAAAGAAATTTTTTTCTAGGGCTTCACAAACCAATAAGGGTCGCCACATGTCCAAAGAGCGAAAAGGTGGAGAGGCAGAGTGGTTTTTGGTTATTTTCCAAAAGCGTCGGGGCACAAAAGGAAATTTTGGCTTGAAAACCCATGTGAATAGGAATCGCACGTGTCCATGAAGCCGGTGGGGGTGGGGCATAGAAGAATTTGGTGAAAATTGCCAAAGTAGTCAAAATGGCCAAAGGGAAAATTTGGCCCGTGAGCCCAGCAAAGGAGAAAAGGAAAATTTTGGCTGGGGCCCGTGAGCGAATCAAAGTGTGACACGTGTCTTGTCCTCGGCGGAGGTCAGAGGCACAGAGAAATGTCAAAATTTTACCAAATTTTTTCCAAAAGGTGAGAAGGAAAATTTTTGCCCGCGGGTCCGAAGAGAGAAAAAAAATGATTGAGGCCCATGCCCAATTGGGGGATGACATGTGGCATGAGGCCAATGGCGGCGGAGAAATTTTATAAATTTTCCAAAATTCAAAAAGGTGTAAAACAGTCATTTGGACCCACGGAGCAATAGAAATGTGACACATGGCATCGAGTGGCAATGGGAGGTGGAGCTTTTTGGGGAAATTTTCCCAAATTCAAAAAGGGGGAAAATTTTGGGTTTCGGCTGCTTAACCTAATTTTCACCCTAATTTTGCCCTAAATCTTTAGAGGGGCATATCTTTCGATCCAGAGCTCATTTTTCCTCGATTTTGGTGTCATTGGAAAGCTATTGAAGTCCTCTACACGATGGAATCTTAAATTTTGTGTTTTGATGGAGTTTGGTGAGAGAAAATCAAGAAACCTCTGACATGGGGAAAAAAGTAGAACCAACGTTTCAACCACCATTTTTAATGCAGTATGGCTTGCATTCTTCTCCAGCATGGTCAAAAATCTTAGGGAATGGACTTTTAAGGGTACCCATGCTGTTTTGATGCATCCGATCATTGGTTAGATGTCCCCTTTTCATTTTCCCCACGTTTCTCCTTCCCGAGCTCAAATTCTTCATTGTTAAAAGCCGATTTGGCTCATTTGGAAAGGGTTGAACATTTTTATGAACTACAAGCTCCCTTCTTCACCCCTGGGCAGTGAATTTGTGGAATACCGACATCTTTTAGAATTGTAACATGTTTTCTACATCTTTGTTGTTATAATGCACTGTATTGAACATGGAAATGACAATGCAAGCTCTGTGAATGAGTTTTCAACCCTTTTCTTGTGTTGTTTGTTTCATTTTGATCCTTCATTACATTTTAGCAATTTGTGCATGATGTTTGTTGCATTTTTATAATCTGTGTCAATTTTTAGAACTAAATGTCCACCACTCCTTTGGTGTATCACCTTGTAAGTTTTAGTTTTGTCTTCTTTCCTCTATACTTGTCTCCTTGGCAACATTAGAGTAAGATTTTTTAGTTAAACCTCTACAAATTTCATGCATACATCTAATCGAGAGGAGTAGAGGAACCAGCGTTTAACCCGGAGAATATTTTCCCATTTTTACAAGTCCCACACTTAGGAAAAGATTCAATGTTGTGCAATCACACCGATGTCCATTATCAAACTAGAAATCTAAGAAACATCCAGAGGTAGCTGCTGATTTTCAATAATAGTTTTGGCATGCCCGGTGGGACCTTAGAGGTCTTCATCTTCATTACAAAAAAATTGATGTGCATTTGTTGTAATTTCTTTCTTAAAAGAGCCGTGATTTGCATATCGGCAACTTCCAAAAGATTAAATCAACCGATTCCAGTCAAGTCTCAAGATTCAGGAGAAGAATCCAAAAAGGTCAAGGGTCAAAGAAGAAGGATTGTTTGAGTATCGTAGTTATCCCCAGAAGAAGATAGAGGAAGAAAAATTCAAAGGTTTCCATCTCCACCAAACAAAACTCTATCAACTCCTCCACCTATAAACATTTCACCCAATCAATAAGGGTTCTCGTGGCCAATCAAAATGGCACAACACAACCTTTATGTCAACTTCACTAGAAGCATCCCTCTTTCTCTTAATGCACAAAACTCAGTTCCAGTTGCAACATTGAAGAACATTCCATACTTTACTAGAGAAAATCGAGACCACTCTGGTGAGCATGTTAAAGATATTGCTAATGTTTGCACAATCCATGAGATTGTTGAGATGCAAATTATTGTCAAATTGTTGGCATATTCATTCAAAGGGAAAGCCTTGTAATGGTTTAGGAGCCTAGGGGCAGGCTCTATCCAAAATTGGAACTAGTTATGCATAGCTCTTCATGAGCAGTTTGGAGAAAAGGGAGATAATTTGTCTCTTTTGGAGTAACTGACAACTATCAAGAGAGCTCCTAATGAGCAACTAACTGACTTCAATTTTAGATTTCAAAGGACCTAGGATAGAATTCCAGTGGCAGTAAGGCCAACAGCTGAAGGTGCTTTCTTATACTATCTCAAATCTTTAAATTCTGATATTTCCATGTTAATTCAATCCATGGGAGGTGAAAATATACCTGCAGCTTATAGTATTGCCATTAGGGATGAGAATTGCTTAATTCAAGCTAGTAAATTAGATCCTAGGCCTCCCATGCCCTTATACCCAAACTTGTAAAGCTCAAGCACTACTCAAGCACCTACTTTAGCTCATATTCCCACTCCTAAAAATTAGAGTTCAAATGAAACTTCTACTTCATCCTCTAGTGCCTCAAATGAGCTTCAAGAAGTCATAAAGCAACTACAAAATTTAGGCAATGACCCAGTTACACTCAAGAGGAAGCAGGCCCAAGGTCTTAGACCTTCTTATCAATCTCAAAATCAGCCTAATAGGCAACTATATCATCCTAATAGGCCACCCAATCCAACTATAAATCAAAATCAAGTAAGGCCTCCTGCCAATAGACCATTTCAACCTTACAACCCCAATGTTGCATCTACCTCTAAGGTCTTAGTGCCAATGAAAAATAACGTAGCTCAAGAGTATGATTGGTGTTTCCCATGCAATGAGCCTCACAACTAGTCTATGTGCTTCAATGGTGCTTTGAATCAAGCTTTGATGGTGACAATAACTGGTGTAGAGGGTGAGGTGAGTCAAGAAACAAACCAGCAACAAGGAACATCTTAGCAAAATATAACTCCAAATGAAAATACACTTGTGAATTGGCAGTCAATATTTTTGTGGTATGAATCAAACAATTTCTCATAATGTAGCAGCTAACACAAGGTCAAAGAAGAGGAATATTGGTGAAGGGAAGTCATTAACTATAGGTGATTCACAACCTTCCATCACTCCACAAGGTGTTGGCAAGAAAAATGTAGTTCCAAACATGCAAGGGCAGCCCAAGCCACCTTCTAGACCAGCTCAATTGCCAGTTGTTACAGCCCATGTGCAAGAAAGGAATGTGCATGCCAAAGGACAGCAAAGAGATATTTCATCCTCATTTAGCATCATTGAGAAAATGAAGAAGACAAATGTGAATATATCTATGTGGGAATCACTATCCATCCTAGGCCAAAGGGATCTACTACAAGTTGTAATGAAGAATTGGTCAACTTCAAATTAGCAAGCTCATAACCAGGAAAAGGTATTCACAAATGTTGAGCATCTTGGAGGACAGAAAGGCAAATTTTTGAAGCCCCCTCCATTCTATGTTTCATTGGTCATTGGGGATAAACTAGTACACAATTACATGATTGATTCTAGGGCAAGTAGTTATGTAATGCCCAAGTAAATAGCTGATCAGCTGGGCCTCCAATATGAAGTCATATCCAAAGGGCTAGTGCAATTAGATGGGACAATAGTAACCACAGTTGGGGTAATCAAATATTTGAGCCTTACTTTGCATGCATGCCCCATGTCACTATGTTTGCAGAAGATGTGTCGGTGATAGATTTACCACCACTTTTTACCCTATGCTTGTCAAGGATTTCACACTAGAATTAGAGGCTACTTATCTACTGATTGGTCACACATGTTGTTCTGGACCAGATATGGAACTAAGGCTACAATCAGGTTTGAACCTATTGCAAACTTTCACATTGAGCCTCATACTCTAAGCCCAATCAACGCTAACTATTCAACATTTGATCAATAAGATTATCCAAGCACAAATGAAGTTGACACCAAGGTTGGAAGCATCCCAGATTTGACTCTTGATGAATGGGAAAGCAAGGTACTGATCCCTACAAAGAAATAGAGGAATCTGAACTAGGAGTTTATTGCATGCATGAAGAAAATCAGCCTTTATCCCTAGTATCACCAAGCCGAGACCACCAAAATGACAATGAAGTATGGTAGTTGTTCTTCGATGGATCAAGAAGTAGACAAGGTGCGGAGGGGGAGCTATGCTTTTTTCACCTCAAGGCATTAAGTATTTTTAGCTTTTAGATTTTAGTTTGCATGTTCTAACAATGTTGTTGAATATGAAGCTTTGATACAAGGATTGCATTGGTCAGGAAAAGGGGTATCAAAACTTACAAGTATTTGGTGTCGAGTGAGTTGATTGTTAATCAAGTTAGAGGACAAAGACATGCTACCAAAAATGATCTACTCAAGTGTTATAATAATAGGGTGTGGGACCTCATTGAGGATTTTGAAGGCTTTGGCATCAACTCCATTCATAGGAAAGAAAAGCAAGTTGTTGATAGGCTTGGGGTAGTTGGGGCAGCCTTTGATGTTGTAGAGAGTATCAAAGAAGATAAAGTGCAGCCAAGCATTCATGTGATTGTGAGATCATCAATGCTAGACAATAATGTAAGTTGGCAAGTGTTTGAAAGTGACCAGCAAATCATCAATTTCTTGCAAGAAGAAGCTGAGTTCTCGGCCAAGAATCAAGAAAAGTTAGAACAACAGTATGGTGATCAAGTGGTACAGTTGAGAACCAACAAACTACCAAAGGGACTTGTCACTTTGGAGTCCATTTTAATCCTAATGATCAATTTAGGAAGGATAAAGCAAACATCCAAGTCAAAGGAGAAGATTCAATTCCCATCTAAGTGGGAGAAGGCCAATCACTTCAAATTGGTAAAGTGACAACCAAGCAAGAAAGGTATGAGTTTATGCAACTTTTTCAAGAGTTCCCAGATATATTTTCTTGGAGCTATGAAGACTTGAGGGGTTTCAACCCCAATCTGCTCAACACACAATTGAGTTAGATCCAAGTGTTAAACCCATCGGAAAAAGAAAAGGCTAGTCAATCCACACACGAGCCTCTCATGAAGAAGGAATTGAATAAGTTAATAGAGGCAAGTATCATATTTCCCATCAAGCATTCAAGTTGGGTTGCAAACTTGGTTCCAATTAGAAAGAAGAGTGGAGAAATCAGATTGTGTGTAGACTTTAGAGTTTTGAATAGAGCATCCCTCAAGGATCATTACCCACTTCCTTCTATGGAGCATATTTTGCAAGTTGTTGCTGGCTTTAAGAGGTTTTCATTGCTAGATGGTTATTCAGGGTATAATTAGATCATGGTTAAGGAATATGATCAGTTCAAAATAGCCTTCACCACTAAATGGGGAACCTATGCACATAGGAAAATGCCATTTGGGTTGTCCAATGCGAGAGCTACCTTCCGAGAGGAAATGGATATGGCATTCAAGGGACTGATCAAAAAAATAGTGTTGATATACCTGGATGATATTACTGTATTTTCTAAAAGTGCAGCAGATCATCTCTTTCATTTGAGACAAGTGTTCCAAATATGTAAAAGATTTGGGGTATCCTGAATCCTAAAAAATGTATTTTTCTAGCTCATGAAGGAAAGCTCCTTGGCCACATTGTTTCCAAAGAATGATTAGTAATTGATCTAGAGAGAGTTGAAGCAATAAAAGCACTGCCATTACCAACCCACAAGAAGGCCCTTCAAAGTTTCTTGGGAAGAATCAATTTTGTTCGAAGGTTTGTGTCAGACTTTGCAGCCCTTGTCAAGCCAATAACTATGATGTTAAAGAAAATTATGGCTTTCAAATGGACAACAGAAGGTAGGGCAAGTTTTGAGGTAATCAAGGAGGCCATTTCACAAGCTCTAACACTCATTAACCCAAATTTCTCCAAGGATTTTATCCTTTATGTATTTGGTGGTGGTGATACTATTTCTATAATTTTAGTATAGCGAGCAACGAAGAAAATGCGAAGCAACCGATTGCCTTCTTTAGCCAAATCTTGGAGGACTATGAGGTGAGGTATTCTTTCATTGAGAAGCATGTTCTTGTAGTGATTAGGAGCTTGAATAAATTTAAGCATCTAGTTTCAAACAACAAGGTTCAACTATTGGTTTCTCATGTGGGAGTTAAGGACTTCCTCCTCAACAAAGACCTAAATGAAAAAGTGTAGGGTGGATTACTCATGTCATGGAGTATGACATTGAGATCAAAGTCACCAAGCTGGTCTAAGGAAAGGGATTGTGTGAGCAGCTGGTCTTGAGCAAATCAATGGAAGCAAGCAATGGGAAAGATGTTGTTTTGGTGCTACAAGACAACCAAGAACAAAGAGGTGTTCAAGAAGAGAATGGTGGTATGCCCACTCCTTGTTAGACCCAAAACATAATACACTTCTTACAAATAGGCCTCTACCCTCTAGAGATGAACAAAACCAAGAGAAGACACTTTAGATTGTAGGTTGTCCCATATGCACTTTTTGATGGTGTTTTGTTCAAAAAGGATATAAGTGGATTAAGCTACTGAGATGCATTGGAACAAATCAAATCGATAGAATGTTGGAAGAGTTCCATGGTGAATCAGTTGGAGGTCATTTTTCTCCAAGAGTGACAGCCTCAAGATTATGAAGGCTGACTACTATTGGCCCAAGGTATTCAAAGTGATTGTTATTCATGGATCAAGAGGTGTAAAAATTGTGCATTCTTCACAGGCAATGAAAGATTAACAACCCTTCCATTACACCCAATTTCAGTTGACCAGCCATTCATGCAATGGGGTTTGGAATTCATTGGAGTCATTAACCTAAACTCATGCCAAGGGCACAAGTGGATTCTAACAACAACAGAATACTTCACCAAATGGGTGAGGCAATGGCACTCAAGGAGGCAAATGAATCTAGCATTCTGAATTCTATGAGGAGATAGTAACTAGATTTGGCATACCTACCACTATAATATCGAGATAATGCATTAGCATTCATAGGATCAAAGGTAACCGAATGGGCTATTAAGAATGGGATCTATCTAAGCACTTCATCAAACTATTACCCTCAAGGTAATGGCTAAGATGATTCTACCAACAAGAACTTATTAAGGATCATCAAGAGGACTCTTGATGAAAATCAAAGAACTTGGCACACCAAACTGAGATCAGCCTTATGGGCTGATAGGATAACTCCCAAGAGATCCACAGGTAATTCTCCATTCAAGCTTGTTTATGGAAGAGAGGCAATATTGCCTATGTCTCTTGAGTTGCCAACTTTAGAACTCATGAAGCAATTGGAATTTTTAGTTTTTGAACCCATGGAGGTTAGATATGCAGATTTGATGGAATTCCAAGAAGTTAGAGAGCATGCAGCCCAAACAATGGAGAAGGACCAAGCCTTGATCAAGAGGACCTTTGATAGGAAAGCTAAGGCTAGAACCTTCCAAGTTGGAGATCTAGTATTGAAATGGGATGCGAGACCAAGTAAATCCAGAAGGCATTCAAAGTTTGATGCCATTTAGAGTGGCCCCTACATGGTCACAAAATGTAAGAACAACAATGCCTTCTAATTGTCTACATTGGATGGTGAAGAATTGCAGATTCTAGTTAATGGAATCCATCCAAAGCATTGCTACTTGAAAGGAAAACTCCCCACCTTATACATATTAGCTTAGATTTTCATTCCTCCAAGTGCTTTGGCATGAGATTTGTTGTCCCAGGATGCATCTTTACAGGCCATGTTCCGCACAAGTGATGTTCTACTCTCATAGTCTTCTTTCTATAAATTTTCTAATGAGTTGAGAGTACCAAGTAGTTAAAGTGATGACTCTATGCCCAATGGATTGCTTCACACAACTGGTTACTTCATCTAGCAGGCAGATGACCCTTTGAGTCACCAAAATTGTTATCCAAAATAAGCCCCTTACTTATTTATGGCTAACTCCCTTTCATTCCTTCCTTCCTTGTGTCTCAGTTGATTTTTTTCACTTTTCAGGCACTCAAAATTTTCTGGAAATGGCTTCATTAGATAGAGAATTTCCTCACCTTTCCAAAAAGGTAAAAGTTTTCCTTCTAACTCCTTGTATTTTGCAAGTTATGGCTCGACGGAGTTTTTGAGGGAAATTTTCCTAAGAAGGTCCGCCAATCAATCAGAACGTGCCACATAGCGGTAGAATGGCGGGGCAGCAGAGGAAAATTTGAAAAATTCACTAAGGAAGCGTCAGGGGAAAAAAGGAAATATTTTACCCACGGGCCCGAAAAAGAAAAAGTGATTTAAGGCCTGCGAGTGAATCAAAGTGCGCTACGTGTCCATGAGGCCATTGGGCATTGGATCAGGTGGGAAGAAATTTGGAAAATTTCTAGTTGGGTGCAAAAAATAAAATTTGGTCCAAGGCCCCGCAAAGTAATAGGAGGTCGCCACATGTCTAGCAGTGGCGAGAAGGCAAAGAGGCGAGTGGTTTTTGGTTTTTGCCAAAGCGTTAGGGGCGCAAAAGGAAATTTTGGCACGAAAACCCACAAACGAATAGGAATCGACACGTGTCCATGAAGCTAGTGGGGTGGTGGGGCGTGGAAGAATTTTGTGAAATTTTCCAAAGTAGTCAAAATGGCCAAGGGAAAAATTTGGCTGCGAGCCTGAGGAGAAAAGGAAAATTTTGGAGTGGCCCTCGCGAGTGAATCAAAGTATGACACGTGTCTTGTCCTTGGCGGAGGTCGAGGCACGAGAGAAAATGTCAAAATTTTCCAATGTGTTTCCAAAAGGTGAGAAGGAAAATTTTCACCCGCAGTCCGAAGAGAGAAGAAAAATGATTGAGGCTCGTGCCCAATTGGGGGATAACACATGGCGGTGGACCGCGGGCGGCGGAGAAATTTTGGAAATTTTTCCAAAATTCAAAAAGGGTGTAAAACGGTCATTTGGACCTCGCGGAGCAATAGAAATGTGACACATGGCATCGGGGTGGCGGAGGTAGAGATTTTGGGGAAATTTTCCCAAATTCAAAAAGGGGGAAAAATTTTGGGTTTCGGCCGCCAACCTAATTTTCACCCTAGTTTTTCCCTAAATCTTCAGAGGGGCATATCTTTCGATCCAAAGCTTGATTTTCCTTGATTTTGGTGTCATTGGAAACCTATTGAAGTCCTATACACAATGGAATCTTTAATTTTGTGTTTTGATGGAGTTTGGTGAGAGAAAATCAAGAAACACCTCTAACATGGGGAAAAAGCGAATCGACGTTTTTCAACCACCATTTTAATGTAATATGGCTTGCATTCTTCTCCAACATGGTCAAGAATCTTGGGAAATGGACTTTTAAGGGTACTCATGTTGTTTTGATGCATCCGGTTGGTGGTTGGATGTCCCCTTTTCATTTTCACGCATTTCTCCTTCCCGAGCTTGAATTCTTCATTGTTAAAACCCGATTTGGCTCATTTGGAAAGGGTTGAACATTTTTATGAACTGCAGCTCCCTTTCACCCTGGCAAGTGAATTTGTGGAAAACCAGACCTCTTTTATGACATGTTTTCTACCTCCTTGTTGTTGTAATGCATTGTATTGGACATGGAAATAACAATGAAAGCTTTGTGAATGAGTTTTCAACCCTTTTCTTGTGTTGTTTGTTTGATTTTGATCCTTCATTACACTTTAGCAATTTTCGCATGATGTTTTTGCATTTTTATAATCACATCAATTTGCAGAGCTAAATGTCCACCACTCCTTTAGTGTATTACCTTATAAGTTTTAGTTTTGTCTTCTTTCCCTCTATCCTTGTCTCCTTGGCAGCATTAGAGTAAGATTTTTAGTTAAACCTCTGCAAATTTCATACATACATCGATCGGAGGAGTAGAGGAACCAGCATTTAACCTAGAGAATATTTTCCCATTTTGCAAGTCCCACACTTGGGGAAAATATTCAATGTTGTGCAATCACACTGGATGTCCATTATCAAACTAGAAATATGAGAAAACATCCAGAGGGTGTTGCTGATTTGCATTAACAGTGAATTATTGGCATATGTGGTCCCCTGAACAAGAGAAAAAAATCGGGAGTGGAAACAATGTAAAATTGTTAAAAATGGCATCCTGGGTAGGACATGCTAAAAATATAAAGTTTCCAATTTGATCCCGAGAAAGTTATGGCAACTCTCATTTTTCTTATATTGTTTCTTTTTACCATCATCATGAGGTTAAAAAGATGTTTCATGGCTAAAACAATAAAATTAACCCTCCACAAGCTTTCAAAGGATCTTAAAGCATCATTCTAATCACATTTGTGTTGAGCGGATAAAGAGCACATCAAGATGTAGCATGTAAAACTAGGATCATTATGAAGTTGGAAAAGAGTTTGAAAATATTCGAGAGCTCCATTGAAATTAAAATTCATTAAGAGGATGATCATCATAAGCACGTGTTATCATATGGATTTGCACACATGCAAATGACATGCAATAGTGTGGGAATGAAGTCCCTCCTCAATGAAGGTGAGGTTTCCTTTATTGAAAACCAAAAATGTATTTACATCTGTACATTCAAAATTGTATGTGGGGATGTTTTGGAACATTAATGGAAAGAAAAAGTGAATTAGGGAGATGGAATGGAATGAAGGAAAAGAGTGGAATGGAATGAGTTGAAATAACATGCAAGAGTTAGGTAAAAATAGAGCCTAATATTGCACGAAGAGGAAAGATGAATAACTAACACAAATAAAATGGAGTTTGAGTTAGCTAAACAAGAATGTGTAAAAGGGAACATGTGCAAGCAAGTAGATAATCAAAGCTTGATCACTGTGAACTAGAACAACAAATTAATAACGTTGACAATAAGATCAAAGATAATATTTACATGCAAGATTCAAACATCTAACATCTAATGAACATAAGAACATCAAATTTTACAAGAGACAATGAATGAGACACAAAGTTCATATTTCATTAACTCTAAAATGTTTTCACAAAAGAACACAAAGTTTCTTCTTGAAACAAAGCTTGCACACAAAATTATTTTCTTCTCCTCTCTCAAAGTCACCCTTTACAAATGAGCCCCTGACTTCCTTTTATAACCCAAAAGTTGGTTACAAAGTAGTTAGGGTTTTAAATGCACATTAAATAGGGCACTTAAGTGACTTTGAATTTTTCAACCAACTTTATTAAAAGCAACTAAAAATAGAAACCACTTAAGTTTCTTCAAACGTGAAATCAACAATAACATTATTTAAAATACCACTTTCAAAACATTCACCAAAAACCAATGCCTTATCCATTGGGCATGGGGTCCGCCTATCTCAATTGTATGAGAAATGGACTCTCCCACCCTTGAGGAAATATAGAAAATCATCCTACTATGTTGTTGGCAAAACAAGGATCCTGATTCTTTGCCATTTCATAAGACTTGAGCTTTTGCAGTGTCTGATGCATCTTCTCTTCTTCTGGAAAACAACTCGGGAGAAGACCAGCCTCACAGAGTACCTGCATTTCAAGAATCTTACCTAGTATGGTATGTAGGTCTGCAACTTTAGATTGGATTTCTTCACAAAGATGTTTAATTCTGAAACATTGATCCATAGAAGAAGTGGAAAAAACATCAACAGAGTATACATTTCATGTATCAATTTTGTAAACTGCTCCACCAGGTGTTGTACTGAATTCCTTTGGTTGTGTTTGTTGATGAAGGTGCATGGAATCTCTTTGATGAAGACCTAAATGGAAGAGAGCGTGGTATAGGCTTCGTTGTACAAACCGTCAAACTGAATTACCAAATCTTCTAGGATCATTTTCCTGGACTTAACATGATTTAACCATAGAATTCGTGTCATGCGATGATCGAACTCAAGTATTCCCTCCGAAGCCAAGAAAGTAGATTCCATGCGGGCGAGATCCTGAAGAGTTGGAAAAATCTGATCCAGTGTGATTAATTCTATAATGAGGCACTCCTTGAATGGGAACACTGGATCGAGGTAGGCATAAATATTCTTAGATATTTTTATCACTTCAACAATTGTTTTCAAACCACCACTTTCTATCTCAGAAACCCATGACCTTAGAGTGTGTCCTAGAGTGATCACATATTTTGATTGATTGAGAATTTCTTGATCCGGGATAGCCATCATTTCTAGAATAGGAAAAGAAGACTCAATTGGGCTGATCAAATGCTTGAACATATGAAATCAACTGATTCTTTTCTTCCTTGAGTTGGGAAATTTGAGATTTGTATCTCTCCAACCTTTTAAGCACACTATTCATTGAATCTTTTGCCATAGCAACATCACTTTCAAAAGTGGTCTTACCAAGGGCTATCTTGGATACTTCATAATCGGTGATTGTCATGTCTCCACGATCCTTCTCAGTAGTAGGAACTGCAATTTCTGCAAACTTATCTCTCGCTATCATCAATCACTACTCTGGAGAAAACCTTAGGATTTTTGGGAACCACTTTATTGGAGAGGTAGAAAGTGATTCCAAATCAATGTTGGCCACTTTGACCAATCTTTCTCTTTTTTATTTCAGAGTCAACCCAGGTCGGTGTTTCATTCATTAATTCAACACAAAAATGTCGAGAACTGGAAGAAAAATCCTCTTTGCCTTTTTCATGACTAAAACCAGTAGGCAGTGGTTTTGTGGTCTCAATCCTTGGTGAAGTAGCATCTACAACACATTCTTGATTATCCTCATGTTCTTGTGTAATATCCTTAACACCTGGATGTTTAAAAGAATTAGATATCTGTACTACTGGGATTTTCTTGGATTCTGGTGTATGACATTGATGATTTGGATCTTTGGTAGGTCTATTGGAACTCTCAGTGATGTGAATAGATGAGTTTGGGGTAGAAATACCAGAAACACGTTCTTTTCCTTCCCAAAGATGCACACTCTTTACCGATCCTTGAGACACTACTTCTTTATTAGGGATAGGTTTGGGTAACCACCGGATTTTCCTCTGAGATGCATGTGATGATGTTGGTGGTGACTGGTGTGAAGAAGTTTGCACCACCTTTTTCTGTCACTCCTCCTTTCACTGGAAACCTCTATATTTCTGACATATGTGCCTAAAATGGGAGAGGATTGGCTATCTGATTCTCATACCACTTCATAGTCCTTTTTAACACAGGTTGATTTATAACATCTAGAGAAGTTTCATCTCCTCTACTCCAATCAATACCAGGGAGCAGAGTGAAAACTATTTGATCATAGGTAGGATCCATAAGATCAATTCCACTATCGGAAAGGGTTAAGGGAGGATCCCTCAATCCGTAATTCTCTATTTGAGCCAGTGTGAGATGAGAAAATTGTCGTCATCTTACCTCCCTATCATCCACACATTCCACCCAATAGTCTTCTATGTTTGCCTTGTGCTTATATCTTTCCCCTAGAGATTTTTCCATGGATCCTTTAATATCGAATTGAGCCCTACTTGTGAAAGGATGTATAGTTATAGAGAAAATTCTTTTTCCATAAGTTCTGCACTATGAGAATTTGGACATTTGTATTCCCCAATCTGAATTGGGAAATGAATGCCTTCTTTGCGTTTTTCCACCAATAGGCAATGGATTTTGAAAATCTGACGTGAGAGTTCCATCAACAATATTTTTTCACTGACATATTTAGGAAGCCTGTAAGGAGCTCCCATAAATCCATCAACTCGTATATAGGAGTAAGAGGGAAACTGGATAAACCAAGTTCCCCATTGTTTTATCACCACCTTGGCATCTTCTGAAAAATATTTCCTCCGGGTTTCTTCTTAGTGACCGGATTATATAGAACAAGAAAGCATCATTTACCCTCCGGAAATGATGAGAACCATTCTTGAACTCTAGTTGTGGGTAAAAATGAAACACACTATTCTTGCCAGGACCCATTGCACCTCTAGTTGTTAGCCCTGAAAATATCCTCCTTCTCACTACAACATAAATCAAATATGAAGTCATGTAAAAATGACATGTCATCCTTACCTCAATCAATTGCTTATGTAGAGTATTGCTAACGATACTTGCCCAATCAATGAACATATTTGCATCAAGGATGATACAAATGAACTTGTACATCCAAGGGTGAAAATTTTTGGCAGAAGGAAGACCAAAAACCCTGCTGAGGAGAGTAATCATATCTCCTATTTCTTCATGAAATTCTACCCGAAACAACTCTTTGGGAATTCTTGAAGTGTGAGTCTTTGGTTTGACCAACCAATTTTTACTAACCATCTCAAAGGATTTTCATCCCAAAAATGTTGTGCCAATTCTTGTGTGATGTCAACATTTTCTTCATGGAGTGGCACTCTTAACAAATATTCCATATGATCTAGAGAATTGAGCAAGAAAAGGTTCATTTATGTCATTAAAAATTCCCGACACTTAGGATCATAATGTTCAACACAAGCCAAGACAAATTTAGGGCATTGTATGGAAACGTGAAATGTTACTACTTGAGGTAAACCACAACGATAAATCCTTTTTGAAAAAATAGTTCCCCTTCCCATCTTACCCTGTCACAGAATTGAACCATATCTACGTGACCCATATCGGTATCCAAAATGTTGTCATATGTTAAATTTAAAGACGATGTTGGAACTAATCCTTGGTATGCATATTTCAGTGCCGACTTATTAGAACATTCACCCATTATGAATTTTTTTAAATAACACAGAGAGAATGAAAAGAAAACCAAGACACTGGGAAGGTGTCGGTCTAAGTCTTCGACCACCGTTGTCGCAAGAATAATATGACTCTTTCTATTATTTATTTTTTTAAATAAAAAGAGATTCAGCTGGATGCCGAATTCAAAATGACCATACAACAATATTGAGGTAAAGCTCAAATCACCATCGAAAAATAATACAATTTTAGATCATTGTTACACTTTCAAAGAATGTGTTTTCAATCTTTGATTATTATTATTATTATTATTAAATATTCACTGTGTGCGTGAATATCTCGATTCACCCTTGACGTGAGAAAGCTATCGTCTCCTCAGCATGCGTAGCACCATGAATATATTTAAAAAATAATAATAATAAATAATAAAAAGAAAGAAACCTGCGTTGAACTCCAGTCAATTGTGCATGCGTGAAATCTGAATTTAAGCTTGTGACTATGTGGGCAAAACAAAGTTATTCCTCCTCCTCTCAGCATACACAACTTCTAAGTATTTGTTGTCTCTTCTGCAGGCTGCGTAGAAGCTTCTGGTGATATCTTCAAACTAATTCTTCCTTCTCCCAAAGCATGCGTGGAGATCTAACTATTGTTGCTCCTGCGTGGGAGATGTTGTATCAAAACAAACAAAATGTCTCCTTTTTTATTTGGACTGTTATGTTGTCCCTCCTCCCACGTGGATTTTGGTATTTAGCTTTTCTTAGATGCATAAAACAATGCGTTGAAATATTTATTTGATGTTGTTCCTTTTTCTGATCAGGCGTGGAGATTGTTGCACTAAAACAAAACAAAACAACAAAAAAAAATTCCTTTCCTGCTCCCACGTGAAGATCTCCAAGCTGCTCCTTCTTTCTTCTACAGGTTATGCATAGATTTCCTTATCTTAAACTAGCATGGGATCTACTACTCCTATGTGGGGATCTTACTTCCAAACAAAACAAAAAAATGTCCCTTTTGGAATTGTTATCTTGCCGTGATTTTTCTTTCCTTTCCAAGCATGGGATCTGGATTATTTTTGTTTCTACCTGAATGCATGTGTGGATATTCAACCATGTCTTCTTTCCTCCTTAGGCGTTGAAAATTGATGCTTGCTTTTTATTCCTCCTTCTGTGTGGCACTGTTGCAAAACATCAAACAAAAACAAATATGCATAGACTGTGTTTATTCATTTCCTTGATTTCTTCTAACAGTTGGATTTTCCTCTGCTGGAATGTGGAACTCTGACAAATTGTTAACACATGAATGCATGAAGGATGGAGACAACTACCTAGAACTCTCAAGGTTTCCTGGCTCTAGCTAATGTTTGTGCTAGGATTACAAGTGAAATCCCGATAGTATTTGTAGAATAAGCTTTTCCTTCTCCAGGCTCTGGATATCTGCAATATCTCCTTATTCCTCCCTCTTCCCAATATCTTCTTCTCCTGCAACCTCTTGTAACTATCTCTTCATCAATTCTGGATGATGGAATCAAAATCAAAATTGTTTACGAATTGGAAGCGAAGAAAGATTGCCCATGGCACTTGCTTTTTCACTTACGGCGATTCACGAAAATTATAAAAAGAAGAAAAATTCTCCCAAGTTTGTCGAACAACTTCTATTCAATATTAAAATTAATATTTATTAATTAAAAACCCTAAAATTTAATAAATATTAATTTTATTAAATAACAGGGTAAATATTAATTAAATAATTAAAATATGGTTTGTGGTGTAGCGGGAGGAGGGCTTATTCAAAAAGAATGAAACGAAACCAGAATGACCATGAGAATAAGATGATTGCGATGGAGGAGAAAAATCTTGCAAGATAACACTTTTGAATTTATTTATTTTTTAAATTTTCACGTTTACTAATTTTTGAAGTCAATATTAGGCGATAACAAAGACGATGAGAGAAGTTCACTATGTGTGAAGAGTTGAGAAATCATTCCTTCCCATGAGAAACATGTAAGTATGAGGTATATGAGTCAATCTCAATCAAGGATAATTATAGAGCCTTGATAGGTACGAGGATGATCCTCATACAGAGCATGGTGTATGAAAAATTAGAAACCATCTCAATTCCACTTGATGTCATTCACTGGGAAGTGTTATTAAACATTCATTCAAACCTTGCGGTATGATCATGCCTCAAGAAAGAAGGACAAGCATCAAAAATTTGAGCATCATAGAGTTGTCTCTAGTGATCATTGGGGTAAATTTTAAAATCCTAAGAAGCGAGAAATGGATCCTAAGTCATCCTATCAAAACAATCACGTTTCCATCACAATGCAACAATTTTTACACTTATTTAACACTTTGGAGTATCTCATAATAGAAAGAAATATATGCAATCTCAAAGTGCTTGATTCAACATCCGATCGAGTTCAATATTCTCATCCATGAAGCATTTCCTAAAATTTCTATCAATAGAGCTTAATCTTCATTAAATTAATTAATCCATTCTCTCTCTCCTCCCTCTCTCTCCATATTCTAATTTTCAATTAAGAATTTACTTTTGTTATTTTGTTATATTCACTTAAGTGACCCTTAATTCAACATTGTAAGATTCATTTTTCATCAATAAGAAAAAGAATCACCTCCTAGGAATATGAAGGGTCACAAGTGATGGGGATGGGTGAAAGGTAATGTGGGGAGTAGACAAAGAGACATATTTGTAATGCTATAAATTGGAATGGATTCTCCATTCCAAGGGGTTGGAAATTGTTGATTGAATGTATGTTGTTGAGATTGCCGCTTCAACATCAAGCAATAAATCTACAATTCATCTATTTCTTTGTCAATGTTCCTTTACTCTCTTTACTTTCTAATTTTGAGAGCATTATGATCTTATATAATCGAGAAGGAAATTTGTGTCCTTAATTGATAGATTTATATAACTTTGTGTCTCATGTTTATTGGTCTTGCTAATGGATTACATGATTGTGTTCTTCTAATTGAATGTGGAACTACTCGGTTAATGCTTTTGAAACTCTATTAGTGCTTATTTAAAATACTAACCCTCTCTCCTTATTTATCCTACTCCCCTTTGCATTCCTTCACTGAAATTTCTTCCCTTGTACTTCATACAAGCACTTTGCCACATGTTCAATGGAGTGTTCATGTGTGATCCTCACCTAATGGCTACCCATAACTTTAGGTTAGTTTAAATTCAATAATGGGATACCCCATACAAAATAAGGAGGGGCTAGCCCCATGACCGTTAGCGAGAAAAACCAACAATTTTCCCACATGAAAAATTATTTCTCCAATAGTATTTGGCAAATCCACTTTGGAAGATATGCCCTATGTGTACTCATAAAAGATCTTTCAAAATACAAAAAAATATCGATATTCAAAAATCCAAAAAAATTGAAAAGCTGAAAATTACCAAAAATTCCATTTGAATGTTCAAGAGCCTAGTTGTGATCCTATTGAAGAACCTACATTTTTCAAGTATAGTTCATTTCTAGTGCTTTAAGACAAAATGGAAGAAAGAAGGTACACCCAAGCTGATCATGCAGGTGTGGTGTTGTTGACCCAACATTTGAGGAACAACAAAGAGTTGATTTAAGACTTCCCGTTGTATAGGTAAGATGACAATAACCCAAAACTCATCTTGAAGAAGAAAGAGAAGAAGAAATAGATGAGGAAGAAGATGAAGAAATGGCTACACATACGCCATGGGGACAAAATACTGATCCATTGGATTTGGTTCCTCTACTTCATGAACTTCTAAATGGATCAAAAAGAACTTTCCCAAATTCTTTGGAGATGGAAAATAACATCTTGATGACCATATCACATCATTAATCACATTTTGTGGCATTCTTGGAGTACAACACGAAGATGTCGTAGTGTGGTTGTTCGTGTAAACATTACAATCTGTCATTGTGGACTAGTTTTACTACTTTCCATCATGCTCAATTACTAAGTGGCATGGTATGAAAAGAAAGTTTGAAACAAGATTTAAGAATGAAGAAAACACGCATTCACTCCTTGCTCAACTAAGCTCGGGATGAAGAAAGAACTTTAATAGTCCATGAGATATTTTGTGGTAAAATTCAATAAATTGATTAATAAGATTCTTGATGCTACTCGTCCTACTTTGGATAATCGAAAAAGGTTCCTCGTAAATGCCTAACTTCTGAAGTTAGTTTCATACTACTGATTTCAACCAAACACTTTGACAATGCTCAAGAAATTTCCATTGGAGTGGAAGATGACCTGATCATGTCAGAAATATCAAGAACCATTCAATGAAGGATAAGGCCCAAAGTTCCAAATATGAAATAGTTAATCCATTGTTGCAAAATTTGGCCAATGACTTGACAATTTTGAAGAAGGGAGTTGCTCAATATGCATCACACAAAAAGTAGATTGTAGGATCACCCTAAAGGCTCACCTTGGAAGCTCCACCGATTAATGCAATATACAGGACCAATGAATATGAAGGAGAAGAAATTATTGAATCATAAATTGAAGAGGATGAAGAAGAATAATGTGTCAGGATTGGGTATTTTTAATTCTCACCTTATGAATATTCTAAAGAATCCACTAAAAAAATGCTCCTATGTAATGTTTTCTTCATCAAAAATGGATAAGGAAGGCTCTTGTTTTGCTTCCCAAGCTAATAATTTTGATCCTCAAGTGGTGACTCTATGAAAAAAAAATGAAATGAGGATCATCGATGTCCACTTCCACGAGATCAACCAAGAGGAATCTTGAGACCATCTCAATCTAGAACCCTTATTCCTCTTTGGGTAAGTCTCATTCAACTCCTCTTGAAAAATCAGTGTCTATTTCTATGGATCCTAAAATACAAATCCCACCGTTTTCAAGTCTTTCATATTCCATGATGTGTTTATCACTCCTAAACCCTTTAACATTATTGACCATTACAAGAAATCCAAAATTCAAATTTCCAAGTCTAAGTACTTGAAAACCCATCCCAAGCAATTTGATAGGCTAGTCCAGTTTATCAAAGGAAGTAGTTTAGTTTCATGTTCCAAAAATGCTTTTGCCAAGGAACTACCTCCTGCTCCTCATACCACTCCTTCTCAAAACTATATTTCTTCAGCACTCTCCACCTTCGGGAAGATATAACATTTCTATCTAGCCTTTTTGGTCAATGTGTGCAAACTGGATAATTACATTATTAACTTTGGTGCCTCCAACAATGTTATACCTACAAAAGTTTCTAAATATCTCGGTTGGTATCTCTCTCTCTCTCCTACCAATGGTCATTTCTATTCCATGGAAATGAAAGAAGTGCATCTAGTTGGCTAAGTAAAGGATGCTCAAGTAGCATTTGTAGATTTTCCTGACAATAAGATCACAATGAGAATTCTTGTAGCATGCATGTCAACCTCATATGGTATGTTGTTGAGTCAAATATTATGTCCAAATGTTGGTGGATATATACATATGGATTGGTCACATGCCACCATCTCGTTCAATGGTAAGATGAAGAAACTTCTTCTCATCAATAAAATTAAATACATCGTTCAAAGATCAGATGACCCAAGATTGGATATCATGTTCCAAGATTCAAGGTCTTACAACTTTTTCATAACTTCAGAATAAGATGTTGATCTACCCACGTTGATGGATGAGTATCCAAGTATCATATAGTTGGTCAAAGATCATCATGGTGACTTGACAGAATTATAATTTGAAAGCATGTACTTCCCACTAGGATGTGAGCATGAATGTAGTTTCTCTCTAATGAGTGGTAATGATGGTCATGAAGGTCTTGCCTTAAAAAAAGAAATCATGAGGAGATGAGAAATGTGGGTCACGAATGTAAAATGACGACAAGTAAATTCTCAATTGGTGAGTCAAAATTTTCCAATCATGTTCTCAAAGTTCATCATGAAAATATGTTTAATGAATATAATGGTGAATATGAAGTTTTCTCTTTCCCATTGGGATTGGGTGACTCTTCAAAGAATGAATGCATGAATGATAAGGTAATAAATAATAGGATGAATTCATCACAAAAATGGACTCCCTAGTTATTGGTGTTCGAGATTAGAAAAATGACAATATAAATACTTCATCCCCGATTTTGTTCTCATTCCCCTTTCATGATGATGGAGACATTCTCAATGAAAAATGGACATATGGAATGGTGCTTGATCCCAAGGATGATCTTGTTTGAAATGAAAACCATATCAACAAGGAATGTATGGATAAGAACATTCTTGCATCTTTTAAGGTCAAATCTACTCAAGGAAAAGGTACTTTCACCATGAAAATGGATTTTGAAGCTCAAAATGGACTAGATGAAAAAGCTGATGACTTCCATGTTTCATGCCAAAAATTGTTCTCATTATCTTTCCAATATAATGAATAAATATACACACCACACTATAAAGACAATAAATTCAAGGAAGATCCGGTGCACCAAAAAAAGACAGTTTGGAACAACTTGCAAACATGGGAAATCAAGAGGCTAGTGATAATGTTAAAGCTTCCAAAACATTTTCCGAGAATCAACTTATAAAAATAATGGTCATGAAGCAAATGAAAAATGAAGAACAAATTCCTATCAAATTTCATAGGTCTCAGTATGAAAATAACAAGCCTAAAATTATCAAGACTCATCTTCACAGTAGTAAAGGAGAATCGGCAATTGGAATGAACTTGTGACTCAATGAAAATATGGAAAGAAGGTTCCAAAGTAACAAAGGTAATGAGTTGATTAATCAAGTCATCAATTTCAATAACAACCATGTGATATTTCTCAATAAATTGAGAAAAGGATAAAATTTTAGTGAGCTTGTCAATGGTTTTGTGGAAGAAAGGTGTTCAGTGATACCCGCATACGGGTAAGCATTCAGTTTGAATTGGTGGTATAGTGAAAGCAGTTGTCCCCCTGCATGTAACATTTGTGATTTAGGTTGTTTCCTCATAATTTCCCTTTTTGGGTGTGTCTTACCTTTCCAATTTTGGTGTGTTCCCTTTCTTTTGTGTGTGTGTGTGTGTGTGTGTGTGTGTGTGTGTGTTTATATATTCCTATTTGTTGCTTGTAAATAAGGACTCTATTGCCCAATGGATGAGGCACTATTTTGCTTACCCAGGATAAAGATGAGGTCCTATATTTCCCCTTATGGTCCGATTTCCTTGCATTAGAGCCATTGTTGTCATGTGAAATAAATAGCTCAAAAATTCAAAATTGGATCCATGAAAACCAAGCCACAAAGTGAAAATATGCCTTAAAACCTCCCTAAACCCCTCTCTTGGAAAATTTGTCTTTTGTGTAATGATCATCCGAACCTTTCATGTCCTCCTATTATATTTAACAAGTATGTGTAAGTGTTTTAAGTGATGTAACAAGGTCATTTATTTCATCCAACAAAGTACAATCAAGACTAGTTCTCGGATAGGCCTAGAAAGTCCAACTTTGGCCATTTCAAGGAAGATGTGCATCTTCCGTGAAGGTTATAAAGATAAACAAATATTGAAAAGTATAATAAAAAATAATTTAATTTTTTGAAGTATTTTAGGAATAGTTAAGGAAGATTTGGTGGTTTAGGGACAGTCTGTGCAAAAGTGGGTTTTCAGGTGTAAGGAATGAACAATCAAATCATGAACCCAAACTTGTTCGGATGATTCTAGGAGCTCCATAAGGAGTTAGAATGCAAAAAAGTAGGAAATGGAAATATGGAATAATCCTCTACATTTTAGAATAATTATATTTGATTCGACGCTTGGTGGATTCTTAAAACATTTCAATATTTACATGCACACCCCATTGTCCCAAAGAAAAAGGAGCCAATTTTTGGGGTTTTAGAAAAAATTAGGTTCTCAAACCTATTTCATTGATCTTTTAATTTCCCTTGGATTCAGAATCATATAAAATTCCACCTCAAAAGACATTTCCAAGCTCTAGGGAGTGAATTTTTCAAGTCTTCTCTAGTCAAGAGTGTGCAGATCCCATACTTAGCCAATTCTTTTATTGCCACATGTCATGATTTCAATCTCTGTAACCCCTTTCTATCCCAATTTTCCCTTTTTATAAGGGGATACAGGGAAATTTTTGAGAAACCAAGTGCAATGTCCCTTTTGGTTCTTTATATGACCTTTTCCACTCCACGGGGTGCTTAATCTGGTTAACCTCATCTTCCTCACACTTCACCAAATCTCACCACTTTTCACAATCTCTCCCAAAGATACATTTTGTGTCCCTCTTGTCCCTTTTTCCAAGGGGATATAGGGGAAAATAATGGGCACCCATGTGCAAGCCCTCTTTGTGGTTTTTCATATGACCCTTTTTCAACCCTTGGGTGTTTGTATGGATTTTTCAACCTCATGTGTACTTCACCAGATCTTTCCACTTTACACAATCCCTCCCAAATTGCAATCTCATTAAAATTGGTTCTGTCTCATTCAACCCATGGTCAATAGGTAAGCAAGAAAGTAAATTTAACACCATTTATGCTCATTCATTTTTCATAGGCTTCCTTTCTTCCATGTTTATTGTTATCACACCTTCAAACTTCCATTAATGGTTTTCATGCCACAATATTGAATGGATAGTAAGGCCCTTCTTTGTTTCTGAAGATCCAATGGGTGAAATGACTTGAAAATTAGAGCAAACAATTACCAAAAATTCTACTTTCCCGTTAATTTTTACAACATGAAGTATCTAATTTTTAGGGATATTGAGGACTAATTTTCTTGTCATCATTCTTCCCTCATTGAATAATCTATCACTTTCCCAAAGATTCTGTGGGTGAAATCATCAAAAACTTGAAAAGGAGGATCTTTGAAAAATCTAGTTTTATTGAAGCCATTTCATTCGCGACAGGGTTATTGACTATTCAAGATATGGATGACTAAGTTTTTCTTAGTATTCTTCCCTCTTCGCTCACTCATACAGAAGAAGGAATCATCTAAAAATTGGAGCAGGGAATCTTGGAATAAAATCCTGGATTTCAAGACTATTTTCACTGTAATCCAACATGTACATTGTAATTATTAAAAATAGCATGTGTTTATGGTGGGACATGTCTAAGAATAGAAAAGGGGTCAAATGAGGTGAATTCTAGGCATTTTTGGTCCCCCGAATAGGTGAGAAACATCAGGAAGTGGAAACAATACAAAATTTCTAAAAAAAGCATCCAGGTTAGGACCTGCTAAAAATAAAAAGTTTCTAACTATAGCCCAAAAATTTGTGGTAACTACCATTTTGCTTATATTGTTGCTTTTTTCCATCATCACGAGGTCAAGAAGATGTTTCATGGATCAAACAAGAAAATTAACCCTCTGCAATCTTTCAAAGGATCTTAAAGCATCATTCTGATCACATTTGTGTCAAGGAGCATATCGAGCACATCAAGGTGTAGTAGGTAAAACCAAGAACATTATGAAGTCGGAAAAGAGTTTGAAAAGAGTCGAGAGATCCATTGAAATTCAAATTCATCAAGAGGATGATCATCATAAGCATGATGAGAGAATCTCATTGTGTGTGAAGAGTTGAGAAATCATCCATTCCCATGAGAAACATGTGAGTAGGAGGTGTATATCCATAACTAATACATCATTATACAGTGCATGATAGATCTAGATCTAGGAAAGAATAGGTTTAAACAATAATCATGATAGAAATAAGAACATGCACTACCCAATTACACACATAGAATAACACTTAGGTTTAGTCAATATCTTCCATCTCTTAATTATCACAATAACACATAAAGCTTCTTACAATACTGGAAATCTATGCCGATGCGCATGGATCTGATACGGTAATCCAAAAACATGTACACTATGTTATCTATCTTTCCATATCCATCATCTCTCTACTAGGTAATTCACTACATATATATAGGGTGGGGACTTTCCCTTCACCGCTTATCTATTCCAAAAATAGGCCACATGCTATTAATAGCCACACGTCATTTTCATGCATAGCCACACATGCAAGTGTGCTATCTATAGACTACTGATAGTTAACTGAGGTGACAATCCTATTCTTAGACTGTCTCCATGCAAAAGTGCTCTGAATCTGATCCTCCAGAAATAGACAATGCGTGGCACACGTCTCTGCATCATTGGTGTGTTCTGCACATCATCTTCTAAAAATAGATCTTCATGCCCAAAAATGGCTAAGTCCTAAAACTGAACTTTTGTTCCACGTGTGCGTGTGTTCTTCCTATCCATTCGCACCTTTGTGTATGACTTGCTTTCCCCATGGACTTCTTGTGTGCTTTCTCTGTCAAGTGTTCTTTGATCAACATTACCCCACACTAATCTCATTGTCACCCACGATATGGGTATCTCCAAAAACTAAAGTAAAGAATAGAAGAATGGAAAGAATGGAAAGAATGAATGAATGTATGAAAGAATGTTTTACCTTGCAGTCTCTTCTTCAACTTGAACAACTAATTCAGGATATTCCTATTTTATTTCAGCCTCCAAGGTCTTTCCATTCAATGAGTGCTTGTTCTACTTTTTTTCTAGAATGTCCACAATAATGGACTCCAATTCATCCCTCACAATCTCCCCTTTTTCATTTTGCAAGACTAACACAATGTTGGACATTGAGGTCATTCTTCCCTCTAGAAAATCCATCTTCTACATGAATGAGCTTCCCAAGCTCTTCCAAGTCTTGAGTCTTGTGTGGCTCTTGTGCTTTGCTTGCTCGGGCCTCCTCACTTCTGCTTAACCATTGACAATATTTCTACATGCCCAATGTTTCATCCTTCATTTCTCTCTAGACCTCATTGTTTTCTTCCAGGTCTTTATGTTGATAAGCACCTCTGGAGCTATGCAGATGTTTAAAGCCTAGTCTACTTTCTTCAATTCTTCTTGTAGCACTTGCAGACAACCCCTCATAGGATGTAATCTTTCACATCACTGAAGCTTTCTCTCATTCTACCTCTTGTTCTAGATCCCTTGGTGCTGGCATGCGCAGAGGTTCATCTTCAAGTACCAGGTCCACCAACTTTCCTACATAATGTATCACTGAGGGAAATGTCTGTGGTACCTTGGTCTCCAAGTGTGGCCTAGCTCTTATGACATTGTCACCAATCTCCTCTGTGATGCTGATAAATACAACATTCTTCTTCTTGCTAAAGTCCCTCTCTTGCGTTAGGCACACTATTTCTCCATCCTTAGTTTTAATCTCCTCTCTCGAGAGCTGCTCTAATTTGTAGCTTTGTCCATATTTCTTCTTGACTTTGAGAAACTTTGACCAATGCATTACTCACCTATTCATCCGACATGACAAGTAGGATTTACTATCATATGTCTAGCTTGGGGTGCTTCTTCAACCTCGACATACACATGACTCCTCACATACATCAAATTCATGATCATCCATGTGGGTGTGCATTGACCATGATAATTACTTCCTCATGCACACTATGGCCATATCTTCATCCATGAGCTCCCAGCCATATAAGTCTTTCTATGTTATTGTGCTCTGAAATGGGCACAGAAAAATTTTACCTACGTCCTCTGCATAGCCCATAGCTGGTGGAATGTGTTCTCCACTCATTCTTCTAGACCATTGCTTTGCTTAGGAACTTTAGCTTCCAAATTTGGGACTTGTGTCTCCATGTCTTGAGCAGTCTCTGTAGCTGTCTCCTCTGGTCCCTTTTCTTCCTCTCCTCTTTCCTTTGATTCCTCATCCTTTTGTTCTTCTATGTTCTCTGGAAGTGTAGGAGAATTAGGCACACTTTCCTCTGACTCTTCCACCTCCTCATTCAACTTCAGTTTCCTCCTTCTTTGCATGGTTGCCTCCTTCTGTGGAGAGAGTCTGGTGATCTACGCACCATTTTGGAGTAGCACCTTGGGTCCTTGTTCTCCTAAACACCCTCTTAAATCTGTGCTCCCCTTGGACTACATTCAAGTCCTCATCATCCCCCTCTTGTGGCTGAGGTGGTGTAGTGGCATGCTCAGCTTCATCCTTATTCATAGGATGTCTTCTACCTCTATGCTCCAAACCACCACTATCTTCACACTCATCCTCCTCATCCTCCACTTCAATTGGCTCTGTGGGCTTAGGCATTGGGATGTTCTCCATTGTATGCTTTCCCTTTGGTGGTGCTTGGAAGTGTGAACTCACCTTCCACATACTTGTTATTCTCCATCTTTGGCTTTAGTTGGAGATACACCAGTGTTGCTCCAATATCTCCCACCACCAAACTTATTGGTTTAATGCTCAATACATCTGAAATGAGTCTTTCAACATATGCACCCCACCCTGGATACACATATTTCTTCCTTAGTGTGTGGTAGTCACAATCTACCTTATCCACATTGAATGTCAGTCACATGCATCTGTAAACCTATGTACTATGCCTGAAGTACCTTGTTGAATGCATATGGAAACTTACACCAAGGGCTCCATGCTCCATCTTTCATGGAAAACCACGCTATATAGAAAAATGTTGGTATACAATGAACTGAACTACCTTTCCAACCACCAAAGGCAAGTCCTTGGGGATGCGCCATTCTTCCTCAAAAGCATACACGGAGCCTATCATACCACTTCTCATCCCATTGCTTAACCTACTCTATCATGGATCCCTCACACAAGTACTTCTTGAAGCATTCTACGCAGGTGATTTTTGTTCCATTGGATACTCCCATACCTTCTCCTTTGGTCCATCAGGTACTCCGATCTCCATGAACACCAGTGATAATAAAACAACTCCAAAGCTGATCTTTCCTCCTGCATGCATGCTTCCTCAATGATTTTCTCTACAATATAACATGAAATGTTGTAGACTACTCCTTCAGACATCTTTTTGGCAATGTGCAGCCACATGGTGTTCACTTGTGACCACCTTTCCTAGTCATTGAGCTTTGTAACAAGATGTGCGACCACTTGCTTGCACAACTAGATACTTCTTTAGTTTGTCGATGTCCATACCACATGGACCCTTTGTATACCCCAACTCCTTTCGGTCTCCAATATTGTGGTTTTTTCTATCAGATCATCTCACAAATCATCTCCTGTGCCTTTCAACCCCATTACCATGGAGATGAGCATGGCTGAAATTATGACTCTACGACCTGCAAAGTAGAAAAAATTCCTCATGCACTCTGCTCATGAGCCATTGGTACAAGGGCTCATATTTCCCATAGTAAGGGAGCTCATATAGTTGGTAAAATCCTATCCTCTGCAAGAGCTTCTCACCAACATCATCATACACCGACATGTCTTCCATCGTGCATTTATTTGTCTTCATGTTCAACAACGCATCAAGCTCCTTCTTATTCTCTATGGTACGGTGATTGTACTCACTCACTTTTCTTTTCCTTATGTGAGAATCCCACTCCTGGCCAATGATAACCCCCTCTGGATATTGCATCTCAAAAAAATTACTTTCTGAGCCATCTCTTCTTCTTCTTCTTCTACCACCTTCTTCTTTCCCTTCACTCCTGCTGCAACTACTTTCTTGGGTGCCATTTCTACCTTGCAATCCTTTGTAGATCCTTTCCACTCAAATTTTACAAGGTGCAAAGCAAACCCTAGTTTGATTCAACATGCCCTAGGTGAAATTACATGTGCCCTAGCTCCTCTCTTGTCACCTCACTTTTCACTCAAACCCTTCACCACCAGGGACACAAGCTTCTTCTGCACATAGATCTCTTCATCACATGACTAGGTTACACACCTCTCACACCTTAAAATGATCACTCGGCTCTTCACACTTGGCTTCTTTCAAATACTCTTAATCACAATGGTAAAAATGAACTCACATCCCATCCTTATATAGATTTTCAAATTTTTGATACATTCATTGCTCCTTCACCTACCAAATATCCTCTCATTAATTGACCAATTCCATCCTTTCCACGTGTTACATCCTCATCCCCAGCTATAACCTTCTAGCATGCCTTCCTACCCTCTGGTCACATACTTCTCTTCAAGCATGTGTCCTTGCACCCAGTACCTCATCACTTGTACCTTATCTGGTAGTTATCATGGCCTCTTCTTACCTCACATTATATTGTTCCTTCATTCATCTCCATCCTTGGTCACTTTTGAGAAGCAATGTTTTTACTTTGACAAACACCCATAGCAACTTATTCTTTTCATCTTTCAATTCCCACAATCTTGTACCTAGATATCAACAACCACCCCACACTAAAAGGATGTGCAGTCCTCTGCACATAAACATGCTTCATGTAGTAATTAGCTTCATGCGCATGCAAGCACGCTTATTTCACAACAACAAAAACTAAAGTGACAAAGCATAAGTGAAATGAAGGAAATACATTAAGGAAATACATAATGGAAACCTAATCTAAATGGAAATACTACCTTATTACAAACACCAAGAAGACTTATTTATAGTAGGGCTTCAGCCTACTCCCATTGAAGTAACTAGGTAGCCATGTTCCATCTAGTGCTTCTAACTAGCAAGCACATGTTTCAAGGATGTAAGTAATAACATACGGCCCTAACCAATGTACCTTAAGTTTTCTGGATGGCGCAAGAACTTAGAGTCATAGAGAAGTACCATTTGTCCAATCTCAAACTTCTTATCCCTTATGTTTCTATCATGCCATGCTTTCTACCTGGCCTTTTCTTACTTCTGACTCCATCATGCTATGGCTCATCACTCATCCAGTTGAATCATCTTCTCAATACACTCTTCTAAATCCTACTCATCAGCTAGACCTCCAGTGCATGCAATGCACAAAGAAGGTAACATAAATTCTATAGGAAGAATGGATTCTGCAAACACCAACTGAAAATGGTGTGGCTTTGTTCAATCTCTTATAAGTTGTTCTATATGCCCAAAGAACAAGCTGACACTTTATCATCCCAATCCTTTCTTCCAACATCACAAATTTTTTCAATGTCTGGCTCAAAATCTTGTTGAAAGCCTCAATGTTCCATTTTCCTGAGGATGATAGGGTGTAGTCTTATGGTGTGTGCAACCATAAACTCATCTAATAGGATCTGATTGTCTCATTCAAAAGTGTGTACCCCTATCACTTGTCAAGCTTAAAGGACATCCATATCTTGTAAGAACATTCTCCCATAGAAACCTAGCTTGTTGTAGCCATTGTACAGTCCTTCATAGGTGTTGCTTCTTCCCCACCTTGTGAGATAATCTATACAAGTAATGATATAGCATGACCCAGTCCTACGCGTGCTGGTGAAATAGGTCCTACAAAGTCGATGGCCCATTTCTCAAATGGTTCGGCACTAGTAATTGGTCTCAAAGGCATCTCATCTCTTTTCCTTGGTTTACCTAGATGCAATGACAATGGTCACACGCTTTGCAATACTGCTTTACAATCTTTATACAGTGTCTCCCACCATAATCCAACAAGTAGGATCTTTCGGCGGTTGCATCACCTACATAGTGGCCTCTACAATACCACCATGGGCTTCTTCCATAATATCCTTGCACTCATGCTCTAATACACAACGGCGTAATACTTCATCTCTTCCTAACTTGTAGAGGTCACCACTTGATTAACATAAATGGTGTCCACACGTATAGCAAGTTGTTTCTTTTCTAATGCCTTCATTCCTTTTGGTGCCACACCAGTCCATAGAAAGACAACAATGTCTTCTAATTCTGATGGCATGCATTGTAACCTATATAACTATGCATCTAGGCATGGTTTCTTCAATTGTTTGTGCTTCTTCTCCTGAGTGAATTCTAGACAAGTGGTCTGGTCCAGAGTTACTTTTCCCTGGCTTCACCACAACTGTGAAGTCAAACTCTTGAAATAGGAGTACCCATCTACATATGCACCCTTGTAAGATGGGTTTGTTCACCAAATACTTCAATGCCATGTGATCTGTATAAAACAAAATGGGTTGCTAACAAGTACTATCAAAACTTGTGCAATGCATAGATCATTGACAAAGCTTCACACTCTGTAGTTGTATAATTTTGTTTAGTAGGAGTCAACTTCCTACTAGCAAAAAAAATTGGATGATCTACAATACCTTCACTAGGTTGAGCTAACACAATGCCAATGGCCATGCCAGAGGCATCCACATGCACATGAAATGGTTTATCCCATGAGGGAAAAGCACAGAATGGGCGCGGTAGTAAGTTTCTCCTTTAATATCTCAAACACACTGTTGTGGTCTCCCCAATAAAATGTACCTTTCCCTTTTAGTAATTCTTCCAAGGGTGCAAAAACTTTGGCATACCCTTTGATGAACTTCCGATAATATCCTGTGTGACCCAAAAATCCATGCACCTCACTTTGACTGGTAGGCACTTCCAGGCCTAGAATGACTGCAACCTTAGTTGGATCAACCAACAAACCTTCCTTGATTATATGTCCTAACAATATTCCAAAAGGTGTAGCAAATATGCACTTCTTGATGTTCAAAGAGATACTCAATTATCTACACCATTCAAACATTAAGCACAGATTGTCACAATGATCTTTCACAAGCCCATATATTGTCCAATCATCTAGATAAACCTATAAAAAGTTGTGAATAAAATATTTGAATGCCTAAAAACTATCCGAGAATACAACAGGCATTTTTTTAGTCCAAAAGGCATCACAATATAGGAAAAAAACTACCCCATTCAGTAGTAAAAGTTAGTCTTTTCTTGATCCTCCTGAGCAATCCTAACCTGATGATACCCAGAAAACCCATCTGTGAAGGAATATATTTCACGCCCTATAACTCCTTCTAGTATTTCCTCAATAAATGGCATAGGGAATGGATCTGTTACACATGCAACATTCAGCTCCCTGTAGTCCACACATATTCTAATTCATCCATCCTTCTTGATACTGATCACCATTGGACTAACCCATTCTGACTCATCAAGGGGCTTGATAATTCCATATTTCAACATGTTATCAATCTCTTCTTTGACCTTTTCACAAAATTGGGGTTCATTCTATAAGGCCTCTTTCTAACTAGTGTGCACCATCCTTAAGCTTTATCTTCATTTCCCCAAGTGATTCATGCATGCCTTTAAGTTCATGATACCCTCGAGGGAATAAGTCTTGATAATCCTTGAGTAACTCAATGATCTTTTCCACTTCCGATTCTGACCAATAGTCTCCAATTATGACCTCCTTTGGCTCAGCCTCCAAACCTATATTCACCTTCTTTTTCTTCATGGGTTCATGATAGGCATGTGTATCCTTGTCTACACTATCCAAGACCTCACGCACCCCTTGTGAATGTTCAATATCTAGGTTCTCAACTTCCTCATCATCCACGATGTAAACCATCTTTCCTTTCTCTTTCTCAAGGAAAGCACATTTCAAGTAGTATGGAGTCCATTTCTTCTTCCTTTTCAAAATGCACTCCAGACTCTGTCTCACCAAATAATTCCTGAATATGCTCTTCTACCTTTGCACTATCTCCCATAGTTAAGCACTTGACAAATTTTAATGCTTCTTCTACTTGGAGGTTTAGTCGAGAAGTAGTCAAAGGTCTGAGCATTCCTGTAGTCAAATTCTACCAATTCCCAGTCTCTCGATGTAGTTTACGTGTATACATACCAGGCACATGTGCATCCTTGTAGAGTAGAGTACAATCTATGCACCCAGTGAAGGTGGTAATGCTTCTGTCCCATTGTCTAGAGTCTCTCACACTATGCTTGAATGTGATGTTGAATAGGTTGATCACCATTATAAGTGTAGATCTACGTAGGTGCATTGCTCCTTAAAAACCTAGTAGATAGGGTGATTCCAATCTCCTCCCATTCTATAAGATTATCTCTGGACTACCCACCACACATTGTTGTCTGTCCCATCAAGGTATACACTAACATATCTCTTCTCTTAATTTGATCTGTCCACTTGTGCTTCCATGGCTTTCAAATACAAGGAAGATCTTCTTCCCCTATACCAAGGTACTGTGCTACCTATCCATCAAATAGAATGAAGTCCATTCTTGCATGTGCCACCACTTTTTACCTCATGCCCTACTAGTTCATATGTACCATGAGCCCAATTGTCACAAGCAATACTCATAGTATCACTAATAGAATGAGAATCTTCCCACTATAGGATGCCTTCCTTTGATGGCTCATTGACCTCTGGGTCTGAATAACACATACATAGATTTTTTTTAAGTCCTCCTCACTTAGAGGCTCAACATATGGTGTAGACTTCCCATCTGTCAAAGGTATCACAACCCTTTCCTCCTTGTTCTCAAAGCTGATATACCCCTTATTGAATCTCAAGTCAACATTATTCACATAACACCAAGGGCATCCAAGCAAGGCTGGAAAAATTATCTACTTCTACAAGTGCTAATACCTCAAAATCCCCAATGAACTTGGCCCTTGTATGGTTATAGATGCATCCTTCAAAACTCCTATGGGAGTGGCCTTAGTCTAGGTTTTCCATAAACAACACATTAGATGATGGCTATGCAATGGAGGCCTCCCCATTTGTACCCATGCATCTAATGTAAGCACATTTACTTCCACACCTGTATCAATCAATATGTTGCTCAACAGCCATCCATCCATAACAACATTCAAAGTAATTTCCTTGTCATAGTCAATGCTATCGGGGGAAGATTTGCATGTAGGATCTTCATCTAGTCTCAATACTTGCACATGGAGTGTTCCCTTTTAACCAACTTCCTAATAGTGGAATGATGTTCTCTTGGCGCAACATTTTACACTTCTCTCAGATCATCGATATCATTTTGGACTATCTCTGATGCTTTCTTCTTCTCCTTTAAGTATTGTATCTCACCCTAAAGATTCCTTAGCACTTCCATGGTATCTTGATAAACCTCCTTCTGATAGGTAGGATCTGGGTACCTTGCATGAAAAACCTCATCCTTAGTGATGGTAGGTTTTGGTTAATGCCTCTCTTGTGCGCACCACTTCAGCTCTCATGTAGTAATCTTCACTATTAATGCCTCAGGTCCTAGTGCTATCTTGGGCATCCATGATCTTCTACCACATGGATTCTAACCATCCCAACGCCTTTGTTTTCTTGCTTATGTTTCTTACTCAGATGCTCATATAAGTCCAGGCACTCTTCATAGCTATGGTTCTTTCCACAAGAAAAACATGCAATATTCTGGACATTCACACCTATAGTGGTCGGAGATCCACATGTATAACATGTTCCACATGAGGGAACTCACCTCTTCCTCCACCACGGCCTCATCCTCCATATCCACCACGATATCCACATCCTCTTCCATGACCTCCTTCCTTCAAAATGCCCTCATTCCTATAGCACATTTTGATTATGATCCCATCCTGGTGCTCATTCTTACCCTTAGAATTATCCATTACACTTTTCTGTCATACCCCAATGTCTATAGCATCCTAGGATCTAACCAATCAACAATCTTCTAGTATCATGGGTCGTGGACCGAAAATTTTACAATAACAAGATACATTCTTCCTTATCGTGCGTTGTAACAAAGGATAGTGACTAGCATCATGATTCAAATGATAGATCTCATAGTCCAACAGTAATGAGCGTATAGATCTATGAGGGAAACTATCCTTGGTGTGACCTTCCACTTCACAATCTGTACACCAAATTCTTGAGTGCACGTTTCATGGGCTGAATTTGTTGATAGCTTCTCTAACTATTTTTCCATAGCTACAATTTGTGCCTCTAAGAATGGACTAATGCCAATGTCAATGCTCCCAACTACCTCAACATGTAAAGCTGCTTCCAGTGCTTCACATGGATCAGTGTATGTCTTATGTGACAGTGCTCTTCTAATGGTGTAATCAATCCACCAATGAACCATTGTGCATGTTGGCTTGCATGAATATCATAAGAAAGCTTAGATAGGAGTGTTTTAAAATGGGCATCATACTCACGTACACTCTCAGTAGTGCCTTGCTTGATATCCTTGAGCACACTTATACTCTTCTTACTCAAATTTTGGGATATAGAACTCTTTCAAGAAAGCATCCTTCAACACTTGCATAATCCACACAAGTTTGATCAGGGTCAAACTTCCTATACCAGTGTGTGCACATCCCTTGTAATGTAGTAGCAAATTGACTTTCCTTGCACTCAGAAGTCATGATCCCTTTCACGCGCCACAATATTTCACACATGTGCACATGCTCAACAACATCCTCTATGCCTCTATACTCCAGAAGATGAAGAGACATCTCCATATAAATATTTTGGGGTTGGTGTGGACCTTTCCCACCTGATCCAGAACCTCTTGTGTTTCCCCTACCTCCAGAACCACCAGATCCACTAGAACTAGAACCACCTATACCTCCTGATCCTCCACCTATAGCTGGAATAGGACCTAGATGTACTCCCATGTGCTCTCGATAGTAGTACTATACTTGAACCCCTATAGTCTGTGTGGTAGTTCCACTTCCAGAGGTGAATCCAACATTCGACGCGCTTACATTCTGTGTAGATGATGCACCTAAAATGTTCCTCCAAATAACATTGAAGTCATCTGATCCTACCATTGATGTACTTTCTCTCTGACTTACTCTGGTTCTCTATTTCCCAAATTCACTTGTTGATTACTTGTCATACTAGATACTAGAAAACCAAGCACAAGGGCTAGGTCACCAGGTGGATTAAGATGCACACCCATGGCCCAGGTAGTCTCTACTGGCACACTTCTTGTGTGAGGCCAAGGGGGATCTCTATCATGCTTTCCAAGATGGGGGAGTTCTGATGCTCTGCTCCACATCTTCTACGTGAGCTTCAAATCCTTCACGAGCCATCTCTCTCCTCAACGCCATACTTTCTGCAATGGTACATTGCTTCTCTATCTCCCTCTCACGTGCCTCATTATACTTAAGCCACCTTTCCTCTCTCTACCTTTCTACCACTAGGTCTACCATCTTTCACCAAACTTGTTCCTACCCTCACACGTGGTGAGGTTTAGTTAGCCATCGGTTTACTCTCTAGGTTCAAAGTTACCATCAAGATCTTGATCACCAGTGGAATACCTTGCAGATATGCTCCTCTTGGATATCACAAAACTAGAATTCAGCTACCTCCGTGGAAAGAATACATCAAAATTGAATATTCCAGAATATAACTATTTAGAACACCACAAACCACGTATCCACAATGCGAGTCCAGATCAGATCAACATCATAAAGGGCCTAAATTCTTCCTGTGTCCAGACAAAAGTGCGCGATACCTCCAATTCCACTTAGATGCATAAGCAATCAGCCACTCATATAATTCTACTAGAAAGATGGTGAAAAATCTCTCATATAAGCTGTCATATATATTTTTCTACCCAAGTGCATGTGTTAAACTCAGATCCAATGTTGAACCACCATGCATATTCTTCCTCCAGATCATGTATCCACTCCTCAATACTTGCTAGAGTTAACCGATATGTCTTCATCACGAACCATCCTGAAAACAACTAAAAAGAGGTCCCGAAATGGAACCAATGATGCAGCCTAGAATTCACCAGATAATACCCTAGATGCGTTGGCACATCACTCAACCTAGACTAGTGCTCACCCAAAGTGCGCAAAAGGTACCAGTCCCTCTTTAGGGTTGTTGTAGTAGAATGTTAACATGATGAAGACTTAAAGCATATAGATCCATAACTAATACATCATTATACAATGCATGATAGATCTAGATCTAGGAAAGAATAGGTTTAAACAATAATCATGATAGAAATAAGAACATGCACTACCCAATTACACACAAGAATAACACTTAGGTTCAGTCAATATCTTCCATCTCTTAATTATCACAATAACACAGAAGCTTCTTACAATACTGGCAATCTATGCGATGCGCGCATGGATCTGATACGGTAATCCAGAAACATGTACACTATGTTATCTATCTCTCTATATCCATCATCTCTACTAGGTAATTCACTACATATATATAGGGTGGGGACTTTCCCTTCACCACTTATCTATTCCAAAAATAGGCCACATGCTATTAATAGCCACGTGTTATTTTCATGCATAGCCACACATGTGCATCATGTGTGTTATCTAAGGTATCTATAGATTGTTAGTTAATCTAGGAGGTGAAATCCTTCTTTCTTGGTGTCTCCATGAAAAAATGCTGCTGAATCCTCCATGATCTCCATCCAAATAGACAATGTGTGGTGCTGCATCGTCTCATCATTGTTGGTGTGTTTGCATCATCCATCTTCTAAAATTGAAAGTATATTGTTGAGATTACCACTTCTACATCAAGTATTAAATCTACAATTCTTATATTTCTTTGTCAATGCCCTCTACATTCTAATTTTGTGAGTATTATGATCTTGTACAACCAAGAAGGAACTTTGTGTCCTTGATTGATAGATTTGTAGAACTTTGTGTCTCTTGTTTATCGGTCTTGCTAATGGCTTACATTATTGTGTTCTTCTAATTAAATGTGGACATAATTTGGTTAATGTTTGTGAAATTTTGTTAGTTCCTATTTACAAGATTAACCCCCTCTCTCCTTATTTCTTCTACTCCCCTTTTCCTTCTATTGCTCCAATGTTATCCCTTATACTTCACACAAACACTTTTCCACCAGCTCAATGGAGTGTTTGTTTGTGATCCCCATCCTAAAGGCCACCCATAACTTTAGGTTAGTTTACATTCAATAATAGGAGCCTCCCCATACACAAGAAAGAGGGACATATCCTCTTGACCATTGATCCATTAAAACCAATAAATTTCCCACATGACAAATTATTTCACCAACAATGCCTAACTCAAATTGCAAGACAATCGCACTTGTGCTTCATCGAAATCGTACGGAGATCGCAATCTAATCACACTTGTGATTCCTACATGTTTTGAAATTTTGCTAAATTTTTTTACAAGTTGTATATATCCTTTATGATTTTTCTTTCACTTCATCAAGACCCTCAAAATAAAGATATACAAACAAGAGAGAAACAAAACTCAAATATAGCCTAAGTGCACAAAGAGTCAAGGGTAGGAATGAAGGGGGTGAGTGGTATTATATAGTTTTTGAGTGCATAGGGGAGTGTGATGCATATGGGTGCAATGATAGGGTCCATAGTGCATTAGGCATGCACATGGGTAGATGGGATGGACAAAATTAAATGTGAGTGGATGAGGGTTAGTAAATGAGTGGTGAGGAGTCATTTATCTCCATTTTTATTGAGTTTTGGAGCTCAATTACTTCAGTTTAGCATGTAATAAAACTTGCTAGAAATACAAAGTAACCTTCATCGGTTAGGGGAACTAGCATCGGTCACCCAGAACCAACATCAATCAGGTATGACCAGCATCGGACAAGCGAATGAGGAACCGCATCGGTTAGGGCTAACCGACACATCGGTTCCTTTGTAAGGATGTTTTAATTAACTCTCATGAATGAGATCTATTTTTAGCATTAGAGTATGTCTATTGATTGTAATTGCATGGCTAAGTACCCTAAGTATACAAAAACTATATAAGCATAAAATATAGGGTTTAGAGATGATGATTAACAAAAATTAGAAAGAACTTGCAAAAGTTGGTGAGAGAGAAAATTCTTCGTGGTGAAGTAAAAAGCTTGAGAGAAAGAAATTACTGTACATCTAAGAGGTGTGGAAGATTGTAAATATTCATTGTATATCTTGTCAAATCTTTGGATAATAGATTGGTTTGTTTCTTGGTGGACGTAGCCCACACTGGGTGAACCACATTAAATATGGTGTTGATTTATGTCTCTTGTTTTGTATATTTCTTCTGGTAGAATATTTGCTTTTATTTGCATGTATGCTTAGATCTGATATATTGTTTGTACAACCGTGATAACCCCAACAACTGGTATCAGAGCTTTGTTTGAGGGTTTGTGTGTTGACATATTTACTCACAGAGGGTTTTCTGATTGAGTGGGAGCTACAACAATGGTAGAAGAAAACAAATACAAGGTAGAGAAATTTGATGGCTGAAATTATCAATTATGGAAGATGCAGATTGAGGATTATCTGTATCAAAGAGATTTGTATTTACCATTGGATGAGAAGTCTAGACCTACGAAGATGACTGATGAAGAATGGAAGATTCTTGACAAAAAGGCTTTGGGATCTATAAGATTGAGCCTGTAGCATCCATGGCTTCCAATATTACAAAAGTGGCTTCTACGGTAGACTTAATGAAATATCTTGCTAATTTATATGAAAAACCTAGTGCTTCAAATAAATTTTATTTGATGAAGAAACTATTTAGTTCTAAGATGCATGAAGGTGGATCTACATCTAGTCATTTGAATGATTTTTGATCTATTGTAAATCAGTTAAAATCGATTGTTATACCATTTGATGATGAAGTAAAAGCACTTTTATTCTTATGTTATTTTCTTGATAGTTGGGATAATTTGGTAATGGTTGTTAGTAATACAACATCTGCTAATAATATTTTGAATTTTGATGATGTGGTTAGTATAATCTTGAATGAAGAAATTCGCAGGAAGAGTACAGAGGAATCATCATTTGGAAATGCTTTGAATGTAGAAATCAGGGGTAGGCAGAAGGAGAGATCCAAGAGTAAGAGTAATGGAAAATCAAAGTCAAGGGATAGCAGATCTAAATCTAGAAGTAAGGGAATTACTTATTGGAAATGTGGAAAGAAAGGACATGAAAAGAAAGATTTTTGGTCAAAGGATAAAGAGAACCAACACCTAGAAAAAGGTAAAGAATTAAATCTTGTTGCATCAGAGGTAATGCAAGATGCTCTTATTATTTCTTTAGATAATAGAATTGAATCATGGGTTTTAGATTCAGGAGCTTCTTTCCATGTAACTCCTAATAAGGGTTATTTTAGAAATTATGTCTAGGGTAATTTTGGGCATGTCTATTTGGGTGATGATGAACCTTGCAGTATTACTGGTAAAGGGGAAGTTCATCTAAAATTGTAGAATGGAAATAAATGGGTATTGAAAGATGTGAGGCATGTGCCAAGCCTCAGGAGGAATCTTATTTCTGTAGGGAAACTAGGTGAATCTGGTTGCATGGTTAGTTTTACAGGAGACTCTTGGAAAGTCACCAAGGGCGCTTTTGTTGTGGCAAGAGGTAAGAAGGTAGGAACTTTATAATTATCAACCTGTATTACTGATTCCTTTTCTGCATTATCTACTTCAGATTCATATACATGCATGTGTCATAACCATTTGGGTCATATGAGTCAAAAACGAATGCAGATCTTAAAGACTAAGGGTAAGTTATCAGATTTGAAATATTTAGATCTTGATTTTTGTGAGCATTATATCTTTGGAAAGAAAAAGAGAGTGAGATTTCTCAAATTTGGGGCAACTAAGAAGGAGTAGAAATTGGAGCTTGTACACTCGGATGTGTGGGGACTAGCTCGGGTAGTAGTTTCTCATGGAGGATCCCAGATTATGTTACTTTCATTGATGATGCTACAAGAAAGGTATGGGTTTATTGTATTAAATGTAAATATGATGTTTTTGATACTTTAAAAATATGGAAATCCTTGTTGAGAATGAATCAAATTCTAAGTTAAAGTTCCTTAGATCTCGACAATGGTGGTGAATATTGTAGCAATACTTTCAATGATTATTTTTCAAGAATGGGATACGATGAGAAAGAAAGATAGGTTCCAAGAACACCACAGAGAATGGTGTTGCAGAAAGAATGAACAGGACAATTATGGAACGTGCTAGAAGTATGAGAATACATTCTAGATTTCCCTTATAGTTTTGGGCAGAAGCAATTGATACAACGGTTTATTTGATTAACCATGGGCCTTCAAGTTCACTAGATGGAGGAATACCAGAGGAATCTTGGACCGAAAAAGAGGTAGATCTTTCTTTTCTTAAATTTTTTGTTCATAATCTTTTGTGCATGTTGATAGGGAAAATAGGAAGAAGTTAGATGCAAAATCCAAGAGGTGCACTTTCATTGGTTATGGATCTAGTGATTTCGGTTTCCATTTTTGGGATTTAGAGAATTCTAAAATTATTAGGAGTTGTGATGTTGAATGGAATGAAAATAGAATGTACAGGATAAAATTTTGGTACCCAAGGATGAACCAGTTGAGAATTTTGTGAATGAAAATGAACTCTCGGATTTAAAAGTATTACCTACATGGTTACATAGTAACTGGTGTCGGTTGACCCGACCAACATCGGTTAGATGAACCGATATCAGTTATAGAGGATCCAAACCGACATCGGTTAGTAGAGCTAACGTTGTTTAGAGGTGATCAACATTGGTCACATCGATTTGGATAGGAATGTCTAGGAGGTCCAGATTGAGCCTCCGGTACCCCAAACTCCTATGAGAAGGTCACAAAGGGTAAGTAAACCTCCAAAAATATTTACACCTTCTCTATTTTATTTATTATTGATTGATAATGGTGAACCAAAAATATTTGAAGAAGTAATGTAGGATAAGACTCATATTCAGTGGGAGCATGGCATGGATGAGGAGATGGACTCCTTGGAATAGAACCAAACTTGGGATTTCGTGAACATTGCAGAACAAGTGGGTTTATAGGATTAAGGAAGAAGAGGGTGGATAGAAAAGGTACAAGGCAAGGCTTGTAGTAAATGGATTTACACGAAAAAAGGGTATTGACTTTGGTAAAATATTTTCTCTTATTGTTAAAATGACTTCTATTCGTACTTGTATTGAGCTTAGTTGCATGATGAATATTTACATTTAGAGCAACTAGATGTGAAGACGGCTTTCCTTCATAGTGATTTGGATGAAAATATTTATATGCGCAGCATCCGATTGGGTATGAAGTCAAGGGTAAGGAGAAAATTAGTGTGCGAGTTGAAAAAGAGTCTATATGGGCTCAAACAAGCTCCAAGGTAATGGTACATAAGATTTCAGAGTTTTATGCATGAGCATGGTTACTTGAGATGTGAATCTGACCATTGTGTTTATTTCAAGAAGCTTGAAAATGGGAGCTATATTATTTTGTTATTGTATGTGGATGATATGCTTATTGCAGGATCTAGTATGCATGACATTGGTGAGCTTAAGGAAAGTTATCTCACACATTTTCTATGAAAGATTTAGGAGCTGCAAAAAGAATCCTTAGGATGTAAATACATAGAGATGAGAAAAATAAGAAATTGTATTTGTCTCAAGAGGATTATATCTACAAGGTGTTAGAAAGGTTCAACATGCAAAATGCAAAACCTGTTAGTACACCTATGGTTGGACACTTCAAATTGAGAAAAGATCAGTGTCCTTCATCACATGAGGAGGTCAAATACATGACACGAGTGCCATATGCTTCAGCAGTTGGGAGTCTCATGTATGCTATGGTTTGTACCATACCAAACATTGCAGGCAATGGGAGTTGTGAGTAGATATATGGCCAATCTAGGTAAAGAGCATTAGAAAGCATTCCAATGGATACTCAAGTATTTGAAAGGGACATCTAGCATGCAATTATGCTATGGAGGTTTAGATATTTCATTATGTGGCTATGTTGATTCGGATATGGCTAGAGATTTGGATGGTAGGAGGAGCACTACTGGATATATTTTCACAGTAGGTGGAATGATAGTTAGCTAGATTTCAAGATTGCAGAAAGTTGTGGATTTGTATACTACAGAGGAAGAGTATGTTGTAGCTACAAAGGATAGCAAGGAGATGATATGGATGAGTAGGTTTATGGAAGAGTTGGGAAAGGAGCAAGGTAATTGTAAATTGTTCAGTGACAATCAAATTGCAACTCATTTGGAAAAGAACTCAGCATTTCATTCGAGAACGAAACACATTCAGTTGAGGTATCACTTCATATGGAACGTATTGGAGGATGGAAAGTTGAATTTATAAAAGATTCATATGAGCAATAACTCTACGAGATATGATAACAAATCCATTAGCAAAGAGAAATTGGAGCTACACTCCACTTTCATTGGTCTTGAATTGTAGACTTGAAGAGGAAGAAACAGAGCTAAGGAAGGATCCAAGAATGATGCTATACATGTATGGTGCAGTAATTAATCTCCAAGTGGGAGATTGTTGAGTTGTAGAGCTCAACTACTTCAGTTTAGCATGTAATGTAAATTTGCTATAAAATACAATAACTGTCATCGGTTAGGGGGAATCGCATCTCTGTCACCCAGACCGACATCGGTTAGGTATGACCGGCATTGGACAAGTAATGAGGAACCGACATCGTTTAGGGTTAACTAACATTGGTTACCTATGCGAGGATGTTTTAATTAACTCTTGGGAATTAGATCTATTTTTAGCATTAAAGTATGTCTATTGATTGTAATTGTATGGCTAAGTTCCCTAAGTCTATAAACGACTATATTTTATGCAATGAAAAGTTGTAAAAGCTATGGAATGAGGCTAAAGAACCTCAAATCTTTTCTAACTCAACTATGCACCATGGGATAAGAGATAAACAAGAGTTAATCCTATACATGCATCATAACTTTGACAAAAACATCAAAAAACCTAGCATATATACTACTCTCTACTCTTTAGATTACTTAATTAAGAAATTGAACCTAAAAAGATCAACTTAGCAATCAAAGGTGTGATGTTTGATATGAAACTCAAGCTTTCAAGAATGGAGTCTCACCATTAATGGCTTCAAGGCCAATGGTTCTCTCCATATTACTCAAAACTAGGATTATGGATGCAAATGGAGGTGTTAGCTCAACAATGGAGGAAGGAAAGCTTTAGATCAAATGTCTAATTAGCTTGAAGCTAATACAAATGAGATCCAAGCTTTCTTAGGCTTGTTTTGGCTTTGAATTATGTAAAGTTGTGTGTCTTTGAATGGGTAGGCTTAGCCTTGTATTTATAGTTTTCCACTTGGGAGAGATTGGAATTTGGGTGCATGTGGGACTAAAGCTCAAAAATCACTTTTAGATTAGATTAGGATAAACATGCTTTAGGCTTAGTTAATCTTGGTTTAGGATAGTTAACTAGGGTTTAGGCTAGTTAAACTTGATTAGCAAGTTATTAGAGACTCATTGAGAGTTGCGATGCGAGTGATAGATAGCCTCCGAAGCTAATAGAAGTGGTCTAGAGAGAACTAGGGAGGTTCTGAATGGTTGAAAGGAGGAATGTTTACCTAATAAGAGAGATATTAGCCAAATAAGATGATTATATGAGGAATACAATAGAGAAGGTGTCGTAAATGGGCATCTGAGAGTGGAGCGAAGAAGGGGGAATTAACGAAGTGTCGTCGATTGTTGAATTGGAGGAAATTCTAATAAGCATATTTTATGTGTCTACATATATAAGCATAAAAGCTAGGGTTTAGAAGTTATGATTAACAAGAATTAGAAAGAACTTGTAAAACTTGGTGAGAGAGAAAATTCTTGGCGATGAAGTAAAAAACTTGAGAGAAAGAAAGTACTATACATCCGAGAGGTGTGGACAATTGCATATCTTCATTGTATATCTTGTCAAAGCTTTAGATAATAGATTGTCTTATTTCTTGGTGGACGTAGCCCACCTTGGGTGAACCACGTTAAATCTGGTGTTGATTTATGTCTCTTGTTTTTTATATTTCTTCTCGGTATAATATCTTATTTATTTGCATGTATGCTTAGATCGATATATTATTTCATGCAACCGGTGTGCTAACCCCAACAATTTTTGTGGGATTTTATATTTTTGGTTATTTTTATGTTTTATGATGTTTTTGGTGTTTTTAAATAAGAGACCTTATGTACAAGGTGCATTTTCTAGTGTCTACAACTTGGAGCTTGCATATGTGGTTTAAGAGGTACTATCAAAGCATGGGGGTGACAAAAGTATGTAAGTGCTTGGAAGCCATGATGAGTAACTAGGAATAATGAGAAAGTGGAAAACTAGGAAGAATGAGTAAGTGGGTAACTAAGAAGAATGTGCAAGTGGATTGGAGGGCATAGTGTGGATTGGAGAATGTAAGGGACTAGTTCATGCAAGTGATTGAGGAAAATGAAAGGAGTTTGAAAATACATAGGGGACTAGAAAGGATGTAAGAAAATAAGTAGGATGAGGTGAGGTTGTTATTATAAATGTGATATATGGATTTTATGTATTTTTATGTATGTTTTTTTATTAGCATGGGGGCCAAGTGGGAAGTGTAGAGTGATTGGGGATTTTTACAACAAGGAATTCAGGTCGAAATCGAGAGTGGGTTTGAATAAGGTAGGAAGGGAGAGTGTCACTAATACAAATTATCTAGGAGACCAAGCAACCTAGGTTGGGGGAGTGGGAGATGGATAAGTAGTATAGGCATGGTCGAAATGTGGAAAACATGTCAAAAAAATGAGAGAGGAGACACATGCCCAAGGTTGGAAGAGAGAATTTCCTAGGTGATCGAAGGGTTACCAGGGGTGACCAAAAATAAATGAAACATAGTGAGGTGAAGTTGTGTAGGTGATTATCGAGGGAAGTAGGGTGCTAAGCGTCGAGAAGGGTGAAGTGGAAATGAGGTAGGGCTTGGTGCCGAGAGAGATGGTGGAGCGGGATGGGTGGAAACCGAGAGAGGGTCGGGGACACATTCTCATGAGGTTGGTTTAGGATTGTGAGGTGCTAGGTGAGGTCAAGTTGCAAGGGAGTTATACCTATGTTGTTTTAAACGTTAGATGAGGTAGAATGAGAGGCTTGGAGTTAACACAATTATTAGGGGAGCCAAGTCACACCCGATTCACCTATATGACCAAGTGGGCACAATCCCGATTGGAGAGGTGGAAGTTGAATTATATATTGGGAGTGATGTGGATGAGAAAAGGGAAGTGAAGTTTTGAATGGGAGAAATGCATGATAGGTAGGTGGCTTGTGGGTGTTAGGAAATTTGAAGGTTGATAGATAGAGTGATCGGTGCGAGGTGTAAAATAGGATCTTTGTGACAAAGGAAAGATTGTGGTAGTGGTGGTAAATTTGATTTGGAGGTGTGTGGTAGTGTATAAGTACTTGAGATTCACTATAGGAAACTAAAGTAGATCATGATTGGGTCACACGTTTCATCTACACGTAATCTAAGGTGTTTGGCAAGAGGTTAAGATATAAGTGGACATTGAATGGGTTAGGGAAAGGATGTGGAAAAATTCGTGGAGAGTTGGTCATAGTTGGGGAAGAAAATGGATATGGAATGAAAGTCAAAGCACTAGGTCATGGGTTGATCACTTGAGTGTCTAGTGTCTAGAAGGGGTCATGTGGTAGAGTCAAGGGTGGCATAACATTGCTGAGGTGGACAACAATGTTAGAGTGAAACATGTGAAAAGTGAAGGACAAGATGTGGGATGTGTTTGTTGAGGAGTTTAGGACATGAAAGTGGTAAAAATTTTGGACTTGAGAGAGACACGCAACTACCTTTGGTTCACATAGATGATGCCCATGTTACTACCTATTGGTTACGAAAGTGGTGCTGCTGATGATAAATGTAGCTAGACAAAGAAAGGTGGTAGTATAACATTGGATTAGAAATGAGGTGGGAATATGGGGTGGGTATTGGAATCTAGATGGTGGTTTTAGGGTGATATGAAGATGTGAGTTGAGGAGTGTAAGTTGTGGGCGAGAATGTGGGTCTATTGGTATAGTGACCCAACCTAGGGGTGAGCTATCAAATAAAGGAAAAATATGGGTGTTTGGAGTGTGCCATTAAACAGATTTCATAGTGGGCAAGAAAGGTGTGGGTATGGAGCAGATGAGGATTGGTCGGTTTCTTTGATGATTGGTGATGCTAGGTGTGATTCACGTAGTGTTTATGTAATGGTCTCATGGGTGACATCTGGGCTTGGGATAGAGTGAGAAAGCATGAAGGCATGCTAATACATGCATAATGGGTAAGGTGTAATAAGGAAGGTAAGGCGTGAGAGACACAAGTCATGTTGACAACCTAGATACAACCTTTGGGTTGTATGAGGGACTACATTGTGGATTAGTTAGCATATAAATAACTAAAAATGAAATGGATGTGGGTCTCGTAGGTTGGTGATTAAGCTAAAATGTAAATGCACAATCCTAATATGAATACAAGATTGTGATAAATGAATAATAAATTAAGCACAACAATATACTCAAGTAACTAAGAAAAATAATATACTCAAGCAACTACTAAGCAATAAATAATGAAACCCTAATATGCAAAGAGGAGTAAGATTAATTAGTTGGTTCGTGATGAGATCTGCGGTGTCTTGTAGTGATGACCATGTGAACGCGGAGCGGAAGGACCATCACACAAAGACCCAGGAAAATGCAAATATGGAAGAATAGGATGGACGGGGTGCACAGAGAGGGATAGGGGTGCACATAGGTGCCCTAGTCCTAATTCTCGCTTGAAAAACCTCCTATGAGGTGTTGCAAGAAGATATTCATTTTTAGTCACCTTTTGTCACTCTAAGGTCACACCAAGATCGTCGAGGTCACTGGAAACCTGCAACAAAGAATGAACCTGCAAAACCCTCAAATAGACATCAAATCCCAAAAAAAAAAGATACAGAATGAAGGTTCAGAATGTCATCAACTATCACAATGGTGAAGTTATGACTGAGCCTTTGCTTACTGCACTACATATCAGACCCAATGTATTTCTATGTGTGGTTATGCAGAATTGTGCCATAGGTTTCTCTTGTGCATGTTGCACTTAGAATAGTGAACAAGTAGTTAGACGTAGAATGTAATAAATGTGTGCATGGAATAGAATGAACTTGCCTCCTATGAAGTGTGATGTAGAAATCTAGCCCTTATGTCCCTTGTGATGGAGTTATATGGGTGGAATTGAATTTTAACTTTTCCCGGATAAAATCTGGATCAGATTAACTAAAATACAACTTTAACTCGACAAAATCTAATAATTATTGACAAAATCTCTAGTTGCGGAAGTCTAGTACATTTTCCTATCATTCTTATATTGGTAATTTTTAAATGGCACAACAAAAGGCGGTGACACATTGCTTAATTTTGTGGTTTTACCAACCAAATCTATTCTACGAGACACAAGGTCTCGGAATTAACAAAGACTTAAACCATTTCAGGTCCTGGATAGTTTGCGGAGGCAAGGAAGAGGATAAATGGCATTATGTCATTAGCAAAAAGATTACCAAAATTTGACAACTGCGAAAGGAGACACGTGGAACCTTGACACTAGCTCACATTTTACATAACCCGAACCCAAAAATTATTATCAAGGGTCTTTCTCACGAAGTCCATATATGCGTGGATCTTTGTTATTCTTTCATTTCTCATTGGCTGAAATCTTCACAATAGTTAGAAATTTTGACAAGACAATAATACATGGATTGCTCGATTAGCTAAATCTTTGCAATGAAAGAAAGAATCTAGCAAAATCGCCACTTTAATGACACGTGGAGCTTTTCAATTGGCTCGAACTTGCATATTATATATCGCACCGTGTCGGGCGGACTTAGAACATATAATGAATTGCAGTTAAGGAAAAATTTGGGTCCCAAGCATAAAATACAATAATACAACTACAACAAGATAGAAAACACAACAAATATGACTATAAAATCCAGAATATAGATAATTAGCCCAAAACACCATTAAATTGCAAGAATATATTGTAAAATATTGTCAATTTCATATATCAATTCATATTTTGCATTAAAACATACAATTCATCTTAATTTAACAGACATTCATATCTAAATTAACGTATTTCATTAATTTAATTCTATAAATTCACTATTCTTCATAAACAATTGCATATTTTTAATAGTATACATAATAAAATAGACAAAATACATTCATTTGCTCATTTATTCAAATAAACGAAGGATTAAATTCTTTTTATTAGCTTTTTAACAATTTTACATAATTACATAGAGTTATATAGTTTACGAGAGAATACTTATCTGAATCAACGAATTACAAAATCCCAATGCCAAGAGAGAACAAGGATCAAGAATTCTAATTCAAAATTCCAATAGAGAGGAAAGAACACTGATCTGGAATTCTTAATACAAAATTCCAATGCATCCACAGTTAACAGACACCAAACTATGGCCACTTATGAGAGGAAAATACTATACACCCCATGTATATTCACCTTGCCCTGGCCAGGAACCATCCGAGGTTATACTTTGTACCCCTGGTTAGGACACCGTTGGTGCCCCTCTCTCTTGCCCACCACCTTCCTGTAACCTGGTCAACCTTGGAATTACTTCCATAGACTAAATTCACAAATTCCTTAAGACTCTTTTCACAATTGTTCTCTTTCTCAGAATCACAAGCACAATTCCTTGTCTCTTGTTCCTTTGTTCATTCATTCATGTATTCATCCATCTCTATTTTTACATTTACATCTCTTTTATAATACATCACAGGTGGTTACAAACCAACACAATGGTTCTCACACCTTTTCATAAGTCAAATTAAGCATATTTAATCAAATTCTTGGGATATTCATCCCCTTATTAAGCCATAGATTTATTACAATATCTTTATAAAGAGTCTTAACTCAAACTTGTCTTTAACATTCCAACAAGTCTTTAAATTATTATAAAGCTTTGGGGATTTAGTCACATAACATTTCTTCCCCCTTGAATCAACTATTGTCCTCAGTAGTGCCAAGTCTATTATGAAAATCACAGAAAAAAACACAAGTCATTAGATAAACAATGCGGGATATTACTCTTTCAGAAATCTTCTCTTCCCAGTAGCACTTACAACATCACGAGAAAGTCTATTTTACTTTAACCTCTTTAATTTCTATATTTCTAAGGTTCTTAGTCCTCTTTCTAAAATCAATTCGGTTCAATTTTGAATTCTCATGTAGGCTCAATAACTCTATTTTTCCAATCAATAGCATGATGAGTATCATACACATATTTCTTTAACAAGCTTACATGAAACATGTTATGAATTCCAGACAATTTAGGAGGTAAAGCAAGTCTATAAGCAAGATTTCCTATTCTTTTAGAATTTCAAAAGGTCCACAATAGCAAGGATCTAACTTAGCATAGTTTTCCAATTTCAAATAACTCTTCGTAGGTTTAAGCTGTGATAAATACTTGATCACCTATTGCAAATTCTCTAACATATCTTTTTGAATCAACCCAATGTTTATACCTATCTTGGAAAGCCTTCATGTTTTATTTAGCTTTATTTATTATTTCTTCCATTTCTTTCAATTTATCATTAGCATACCAAGATCTATGTTCATGATTTGACCATGAAATAGGAGTAGTACAATTCCTACCATACACAACTTTAAAATGTGTCATTTTGGTTGTAATATAATAACCTTGGTTATAAGAAAATTCAATTAAATGCAAATATTGTTCCCAATTCCTAGGATTTTCACCTGTATACATTCTAAGCATATATTCTAATATTCTATTTAGTTTTCAATTTTACCATCTGACTCAGGATGATAAGTAGTACTAAAACTCAAACTAGTACCCAATTAATCAAATAAGGATCTCCAAAAAGAAGATGTGAATCTAGGATCTCTATCAGTCACTAAATCTTTAGGAAGACCATGCAAATGAAATATTTCCTTAGAAAATAGATGAGATATATCAGAAGAAGAGGTTTTGATCTTGGTTGGTATAAAATGTGTCATTTTTGTCAATCTATCAACCACCACAAGAATAACATCATGTCCATTCTTAGTTTTAGGTAATCCTATAATAAAGTCCATACTAACTAACTCCCATTTCCAATTAGGAATAGACAAAGGTTGCAATTGACCAAGTTTACTACATTGTTCGTATTTAATTTTTGACAATTTAAACACTGTTGCACATACTTCCTAATTTCTTGTTTCATTCTAGGCTAGAAATAATTTTTTTGACCAAGCAGTAAGTCTTTTGAAAACCAGGATGTCTAGTTAAGGGAATTTCATGATAATATTTCAAAAAAATTGTCTTAAATTATGAAGATTAGGAATGCACAATCTACCTTTATAGTATAACAACCCATTTACAACAAGAAAGTAATAAGTAATCCTATCTTTTAAATGCACATTCGATGTTCCGTTTTTCAAACCAGAATACAATTCAACAAAATAACTATCTTTAGGCAATGCATCTTTTATTTCTTGATCAAATTGAATTCTTTCTAAAGACAAAGCATTTGCAAACATTCTTTTCCTACTCAAAGCATTTGCAACTAAATTTTCTTTACTAGGAACATATTGTATTTCAAAATCATACTGACTTAGCAATTATACCCATCTTCTTTGTCTCATATTTAACAAGGGCCGAGTAAAAATATCTGCATCCTCTATGATTAGTTTTCAAGAAAAATTTATGGCCTAAAAATAATGTCTCCAAATTTTCAAAGCATGAATTATCTTAGTGGCATCAATTTTCTAGACCCAAAACATACAACTCTACCATCTTGCATTAGTACACAACCAATACCATAACCACAAGCATTAGTAGCAACAATAAAAGGCTTAGAAAAATTAGGAATACATAATACAGTGTACAAGTTAATGCTTCTTTCAATTTATTAAAATCAATTTCACATTCCTCAGACCAATTATATGAGTTATTTTTCTTTGTTAAGTCTATGTGAGGACTAGCTATTTTAGAATAGTTCTTAATAAATCTTCTATAAAAACTAGATAAACTAAGAAAACTTCTAATTTCTTGTACATCTTTGGGTGTATCCCAATCTTGTATTGCTTTTACTTTAGAAGGATCTGGTGCAATTCCTTTTTTAGAGATAATGTGACCTAGATAGGAGACTTCAGTTTTAAAGAATTCACATTTTCTTAGCTTACCATACAACTGATGTTTCGTAAAGTTTCAAGCACTAGCCTAACTTGCTTTTCAAGTTCATCTTCATTTTTAGAATAGATCAAGATATCATCTAAGAATATAATCACAAATATATCCAAGAAAGGTCTGAAAACGTCATACATTAAAATCATGAAAGTGGTTGGAGCATTGGTTAAACCAAAAGGCATAACAACAAACTCATAATGACCATATCTAGTCCTAAAAGCAGTCTTTGCAATATCAACATCCTTTATTCTAATATGATGGTATCCAGAACGTAAATCAATCTTAGAAAAACATCTAGCACCATTCAATTGATCTAGTAAATCATCAATTCTAGGCAAAGGGTATTTATTCTTAATAGTTAGCTTATTTAATTGTCTATAATCAATACACAGTCTCATAGTACCATCTTTCTTTTTAACAAACAACATTGGTGCACCCTAAGGAGAAACACTAGGTCTAATTTTTCCTTGTTTTAATAATTCAATCAATTATATCTTAAGCTCAACTAATTTAGGTATAGACTATCTATAAGGTGCTTTTGATATTGGTTCACTCCCCGAATAAGATCAATAACATGTTCTACAAATCTTCTAGGTGGAAATTCTTCAACATCAAATGGAAAGAAAACCATAAACTCTTGGATTATTGGATGGACATCTATGTCTACTTTAAGCTTATCATTTTGGGTAACCAAAGCATAGAAAACTTTACATTTTTCTTTAAGACTTATTTTAAGTTGACAACATAAATAGTTTTCAAATTTAGTTGTCTTTTTGTTCCTTGCAAAATATGAGTATTTTTGTTGAGCACATAGAATATTTGCACATGGGAGCAAGTAATATTTGAAGGCGCAAAAGGATATGGAAAGAAACATGTGCAAAAGACATATTGATTTGGGACTTAGCCATTTTCATGGTTACGGGCTATTTTTGGAGATAGCGTATGGAGCACACAACGAGATTGAGACTTGTGTGACATGTAAATGCTATTTTGGGAAGAGTGTTTACTAAGCGCCATGCATGATTTCGAGTTAATAATAGGAATACTACTTCCAGTTAACTGTAAGAGATCTATTATTAGCGCACTTGCATGTGTGTAAGTTATTGTAAAAGCACATGACTATTTTCAGCATGTGACCTATTTTTGGAAGTGCGTAAGCGATGAAGGGAAAGTCTCCACCCTTATAAATATGTATTAATTTGTGTAGTTAGAGAGACATTGTGTATGAGCTATTGTGGAGTTATGCTAGTAAATATAATGTGTGCATAAACTTATGATACTACTTATTGTAAGAAGCTTCTGTATTTACTATGTTTTAATATAATTGAGTGTATTGCATGAATAATGGTGTTAAATATGACTGTAAATTTTTCTTACATGGTTGGCTAAAAGGAACGATAACTAGATCATACCAAGCCGAGAACACGATGCTAATCAAACACCATGATCTATAAGATGAAAGCAATTCACCAGAATAAATTTACATAAAACATTTGCAAACAAATGAGCAGCAATATCATATATTATTATGGAACTAAATGAAATATAATTAGAATGGGCCTTGCTTATATAGGAAAGGATTAACAATCTAAGAACCAGTCAAGGTCATAGATCAAGCCATAAATCAAGGAAATAACTAGTTGTCGAGGAACTAGTCAAGACCATAGATTTAAGAGAGAACTAGACATCAAGGATCTAGTCAATACCTTAGACCAAGGAAAAACTATACCTAACAACTAGATAATATCTCCTAATTTCTAAATAAGATAAAAGAAATATATACACACATAAGTGGGTGAGGATAAATACAATAAAGGTAAATAAAGTACCTAGGTGAACATGAGCTAAGGTAAATACCTACTCTAACATTGACTTCATTATGTTTATCACTTAATTCATGATTCTTTTAGATCTAGATCTGGAATGTGCTCTATGGAATATTTATGCTATTTATGGACTGAATACATTATATCTTCATCATGTTCACATCCTACACAAACAACGCTAATGAGGGGTCTAGTACCTTTGTGCGGTTTGGGTGAGTGCTCGGCTTTCAGCCGGTGGGTGATGTGCCAATAGGCACAGGCTATTTGTGGTAAATTCTAGGATGCATCATTGGTTCCATTGTCGGGACCTCTTTTTCAGTTGTTTTCAGGATGGTTCACAATGAAGACATACCGATTGACCCTAGCAAGTGTTGAGGAGTGGATAAAAGATCTAGAAGAAGAGTATGCACGGAGGTTTAACATTGGATCTAAGTTTGATGCACGTGTGTGGGTGGAAAAGAATCTATATGACTGTTTGTATGAGATCTTATTTGTTATTTTCCCAGTAGAATTGTACGAGTGGCTGGTTTCTTATGCATCTAAATGGAATTGGAGGTATCGCACACTTTTCTAGACACAGGAAGAATTTCAGGCCATGTATGATGCTGATCTAATTTGGACATGTGATGTGGATACTTGGTTATGTGGTGTTTTGAACAACTATATTCAAGTACTCAATTTCCACTTATTCTTGCCCATAGGTAGCTGAGTTCCAATTTTTACTTTATCCCAGGTGAACTTACTTGCAAGGCATTCTACTGGAGATCAAGATCTTGATGGTAACCCTGAACTTAGAGGAAAATTCGATGGCTAGCTAAACCCCACCATGTGCGGGGGAAGGAGTAGGTTTGGTGAAATATGGCATACCTAGCAGAAGAGAGGCAAAGAGAAGAAAGGTGGATTAAGTACAATGAGGTGCACGAGAGAGAGATATAGAAAGCGAGTGTGACATTGTAGAGTGGATAGTGTTGAGGAGAGAGATGGATCATGAAGGATTTGGAGCTCACATAGAAGGCATGGAGCCAGAACATTAGGAACTCCCTCATTTAGGAAAACATGACAGGGAACCCTCCTCGACCTCACATAGGAGCACACTAGCAAAGACACCCTAAGGCTGCAGTGCACATCTTAATCTACTGCAACCTAGCCCTTACACTTGGCTTTCCGATTATCTAGTACATCCATGGTAGTCGTGAAGCTAATTTGGGAAGTAGGGAAGCAAGAGTAAGTCACATAACAAGTACATCTATGGCAGGGAAAATATCTTCATTGTTGTTTGGAGTTACCTTCTCAGGTGCATCATCTTCACATAATTTGAGTGTGTAGAACTTGGGGCTCACTTCTAGGAGGAGTGCTACCATGCAGACTATAAGATTTTAGTACAGTACTACTATTGGAACATAGGGAAGTACATCTTATGGTCCACTTCCGGCTATAGGTGGAGGATCACGGGAATAAATGGCTCTATTTTTGTTGGATATGGTGGTTCGGAGCTAGAGGCAACACGGGAGTTTCCGAATTAGGTGGTCGGTTCCACACCAACCCCAAAATATTTACATGGAGACGTCTCTTCGTCTTCCAAAGTATAGGGGCATAGAGGATGTTTCTGAACATGTACACATGTGTGAGATGCTATGGCACGCAAAAGGAATCACAGCTTCTGAGCACAAGGAAAGTCAATTTGCAACTACATTGCAGGGATGCACACACAATTGGTACAAGAAGTTTGACCCTGATCAAACTTGCATAGATTATGCAACATTAAAATATGCCTTCATTAAAGATTTCTATATCCCTAATTTTGAGCGAAGAATATAACCGCATTCAAGGATATTAAGCGAGGGACTACGAGAGTGTCCGAGAGTATGATGTTTTTTTCAAAACACTTTTATCTAATATTTTGTATGATATTCATGCAAGCCGGCATGCACTGATGGTTCGTTGGATCTGATCAAAATTTTTAGAAGGGTCTTTGTCACATAAGACATACATTGATCTACACAAAGCACTTGAAACAACTTTTCACATTGAGGTAGTTAGGAGTATAGACACTGAGTCAGCCCATTCTTGGAAGCACATATTGCAACTATGGAAAAATAGTTGGAGAAGCTATTGGCGAATTCGGGACATGAGACGTGCATTGGGATTTGGTGTACAGACTGTGAAGTGGAAGGGCACACCAAAGGTATTGTCCTTGTAGAATAGTACATTCATTATTGCTAGATCGTGAGATATGTCATCGAACCATGATGCCAGCCGTTGCCCATTATTACAATGTGTGATAAGGAAGAATGTATCCTTCTATTGTAAGATTTTATGGTCCACGAATCATGATACAAAAGACTATAGGTTGATTGGTCAGATCCATGATGTTATATAATTTGGTGTGCGACAGACATGAGTATCAGATAACTCTAAGGGTAAAGGTGAGCACTAGGATCAGAATCACAATCAAGTGCACTATTATCGCAACGAGGGGGCACTATGAAGGGGGACGTGGAAGAGATCGAGGATACTCATGTGGTGTATTTAGATGTCGAGGATGTCGTGGTGGATGAATTGAATTCCCTCATGGAACATGATTTCTTGTGGATCATCCGACCACTATAGATGTAAATGTCCTTAGAATATTACATGTTATTTCTGTGGGAAGAATCATAGCTATGAGGAATTCCTGGATCTATATGAGCATCTTAGCAAGCAACATAAATAGGAGAACAAAGGCACATGGATGGTTAGGATATAGTGTCTTGTGTAAAATTTGTGGATGCCAAAGTTGGCACCGTAACTCCGAGGTAATGCTGTGAAGATCACTACACACGTTGAAGTTGCGCGCACTAGAGAGGCGTTACATGCGATAATCCTACCGTCACTAAGGAGGACATTTTGCATGCAAGGTATCTGGATCCTGCACACCAGAAGGAGGTTTATTAGGAGACCATGGAAGTAATCAAAGACCTTAAAGGGGAAATGTAGTGTTTAAGGGAGTAATCACGAAAAATGGAATAGAAGAAGGAAACATATATGGTCCAAATATATATTTATGACTTGAAGGAGGTATGTAGAATGATGCGCCAAGAGAATATCATTCCATTACTAGGATTTGGCTAAAGGGAAACACTCCACACGTGAATATTCAGAATTGGTGTCGATCCTACATGTGAATTTCCCCCATAGCTTAGATTACGACAAGGAGATCACCCTTAATGTTGTTGTCGATGGATGTCTCTTGAGTAATATATTTATTGACACAGTGCATAAGTAAATGTGCTTACTTTAGATGTATGGGTACGAGATGAGGATACCTTCATTGCAGCCATCTTCTAATGTATTTTTATAGCTAATCGAACTAAGGTAAATCCTATCGAGTTTTAAAAGATGCATCCATTACTATACAGGGGCCAAGTTCACTGGGATTTTGAGGTTTTAGTGGTTACAAAAGCGAAAGTTTCCCAACTCTTCTTAAGTGCCCTTGGTGTTACACAAATAATGTTGATCTTCGGTTTAACAAGGGATATATCGTTTTGAGAACAAGGAAGATTTAGAGTTATTATCCTTTTAACAAATGGGAAATATGCCCCTATGTTGATTCTTTGAGTGAGGAAGATATGAATAGGATTTATGTACACGTTATTCAGGACCTTAAATACTCGAGCCATCTAAAGAAGGAATCCTTCAGTGGGAAGATGCGCAATCTATTAGTGATACTACAAGTATTGCTTTTGATAATTGGGCTCATGGTACTTATGAGATGGTTAGGCGCGAAGTAAGGAGTGTATTTGCGTGGAAAATCAAACCTCGTTGCATCAGGAGGATAAGTAACAACTATGTACCTCGAACCTGGAGAAGGAGACCCTACGGTATTCTGCGCACCATGGAGGAATAGTGGATAGACCAATTGGAAAGAAGAAATATGTTAGCATATACCCTATGCGGGACAACAATGCGCTAGTGGGTGGTTCACAGGGATAATCTTGTAGAATGGAATGAATTCAAGATTGCTCTTACAACTCATTTTTCCAAGAGCAATGCACCTACTCAAATCTGCACTTATCATGGTAATCAACCTGTTCAGCACCACGTTCATCGGTGAGAGGCTCTAAACAGAGGGGTAAGAAGCTTTACCGCCTTCGCTATGGGTGCACTAACTTTATTCAACTTTACAAGGTTGCGCACACGTTTGGTATGCATATGTTATGCTATATGGAGAAACTGGAAATTGGCGGGATTTGATTATAGGTATGGCACTAGAAGAAATGAAATTCTTAGAGAAGAAACAAATTGCAATTCACGCGACACCTTTTATGTTGATTAGTGGTGACCTATACAAGTTAGGCTAAGATGAAGTATTGTGCTGGTGTAACTAGAGCACGAGTGCTCGGATATCATGGATGAGGCTCATGGTGGTATTGTAAGTGGGAACTATGCGGTGACGCCACCGTGCAAAAGATTCTACTTACTAGATTATAGTGAGAGACTACCCTCTATAAAGATTGTAAACCGTATTGTAAGGTGTGTGATCACTATCAATGGTAAACCTGGGCAAAGAGATGAAATTCCTTTAAGACCTATTCCTAGTGCAGAGCCATTTGAGAAATGGGATATACACTTTGTGGGTCCTATTCTGCCAACCGCGCGTAGAACTACATCGTGATACATCATCACTTGCACAGATTATCTTACAAGGTGGGTAGAAGCAGCACCTACGAAGGATTATACAACACCTACGGTGACCAAGTTCTTATGGGAAAATGTTCTTACAAGGTATGGATGCCCGCTAAGCTTGACAAGTGATAGGGGTACACACTTTCTGAATGAGACAATTAGGATACTATTGGATGAATTTATTATTGTGCAGCATAAGACTACACCCTATCATCCTCAAGAAAATGGGACTGATGAGGCCTTCAACAAGATTTTGAGCCATAAATTGACAAAAAATTGTGACGTTAGAAGGAAATATTGGGATGATAAAGTTTCTGTCATACTTTGGACCTATAGAACAACATATAAGAGGGTGAACAAGGCCACACCCTTTTAGTTAGTGTTTGGTGCAGAATCAGGTCTTCCTATGGAATTCATGTTTCCTTCTTTGCGTATTACGCATGTTGGAAGTCTAGTTGATGAGAAATATTTGGAAGAAAGACTTGATAAATTGATATAGCTGGATGAGAGGTGCACCATAACATGTTGGAGTCCAAACCAGGAAAAGGCCAGGCAGAAGGCATGGCATGACAGGAACATCAGGGACAAAAATATTGAGATGGGACAGATGGTTCTTCTTTATGACTCTAATTTTCTACACCATCCAGAAAGCTTAAAGTGCATTAGTTGGGACCATATATTATCACCCATATACTTGAATCAAACACTTTTCAGATTAGATACACTTGAAGGAATATGGTTACTATGTTACTTGATGGGAGTAGGTTGAAGCCCTATTATAAATAAGTCTTCTTGGTGTTTGTAATAAGGAAGTGTTGCCATTTAGACTAGGTTTTCATTTTTGTATTTCCTTCTTCATTGCTATGCTTTGTCAATTTAGTTAGTGTTTTGTGTAATAAGTGTGTTTGCATGCTTTGGAAGCTAATTACCATTTGAAGAATTTTTATGGGCAAAGGACTACACATACCATTGGTGTGGGGTGGCTATTTACAATTGGGTACACATAATGGCTATTTACAACCGAGTACACATAAAAGAACAAACTTCTATAGGTGATATTCAAGTTTGGAGAGTTGTTAAAAGGAGATTGCTTTAAAAGATGACCATAGATGGAGATAAATGAGGGAACAAACGAGGGTTAATAGTGGCCGTGTAGACTACTGGGGAAGGCATAGTGGCGAGGTACTCGGGTGCATGGAAGCATGTTGAAGAGAAGTCTGTAGCCAAAAGGTAGGAAGGCACACTAGAAGGTTATAGCTGAGGTGTAAAGATGTACTATATTGAGATTGTGAAAATAGTCAATTAATGAGAGGATTGATGGTTGGTGAAGGAGAAATAAATGCACTAACTTTTTAAAAATCTATAGAAGGATGTGATGTGCATTCATTTTTACCTTTGCAATCACAGGTATTTGAGCGAGCTAAGTGCAATCGAGACAAGTGATTCATATTGAAGGGCAGAGAGTGTGAAACCAGACGTGGAGAGTGGATTATTGTGCGGAAGAGGCTTGCGTCTCCATTGGTGAAGGGTTTGAGCAAAACACAAGCATTAAAAATAAGATAGGGCTCATGGTTTCAATATAGGGCACACATATTCAAGCTAGGGTTTGATTTTTCTTGTTACACATAGAAAAAGTGGGATTTTTACGATGGCACCAAAGAAATCACCTACCGCAGGCACGAAAGGAAAGAAGAAGGTAAAAGATGAAGTTGAAATGGTTCCCTAGAGTAATTTTTCATAAATGTAGTACACATAAGGTGTGATAGTCAAACAAGAGTGGGATTACCACATCCGTCGGTGCAAAATAAGTGACTACAACCACCGTACTTGACAACAAGAAATATTTGGATGCATTGTTGAATACAAAGACCAACAAGCGCATGGTGGAGGATATGCCAGTATATGATGATGTTGGGGAGAAATTTTTGAAGCAGGTAGGAGTCTATCAGTTGTATGAGCTCCCGTATTTTGGAAAGTATGAACCATTATACCAATGGCTGATGAGAAGGGTCCATGAGGAATTATTCTATTTCACTGGATGAAGGGTTAGAATCACAGCAACCCTAATTTTGACACTGATAGGATTGAAGGGCACAGGGGTAGACCTTGCTAGTGATCTAACTAATAAAGAAAAAATCGTAGAGACAAGAAATGATTTGGGGTATATTAAGGGTCTGTGTGGAATGGACATTGATAAATTAAAGAAGTACCCAATGGTTTAGGCGATCACGCATCCCAGTAACCAAGTTGAATGATCAAGAGATATGGTCGCAAGTGAATACCATGTGGCTGCATGTTGCGAAGAAAATGTCTTAGGGAGTAGTCTACAACCTAGCAAGCTACATTACAGACACCATTGTTGAGGAAGTATACACAGGAGAGAAGAAATGTTTTGGCACTATCCTCCTTTCCCTTGTGTTTGTAGAAATTGGAGTGCTTGATGGGCCAAAGAACAAGGTCTGGGAGTATCCCCTGGAAAGAAGTCCCTCGCGGAGAGGTTTGAAAAATATTTATGTGAAGGATAAATGAGTGGTCCATTTAAGTAGAGGGAGGAGATGTGGTATGACCCACTTCACGTGGAATTTGAGGAGTGGCATATTCCCAAGGAGCTACCTTTGGTGGTGGGTAAGGTGGTATAGTTTGCGGTGTACCAACACTTATGCATCACGCGATTTGCTATGAGGGATGGGGCATGGAGCCCATGGTGAAAATTTTCATATGCCTTCACAACGCACTACTTCTAGGCATCAGTCCACCAATTTATTGATGTGCACCACCTGAACTTTAATGCAGACAAGGTAGATGTGACTACCACACTCTGAGGAAGGCATATGTGTATCTAGGTTGGGTTGCCTACATTAAGAGGCTCATCTCATATGTCATAAGTATGAATTCAGTAAGCTTGGCTATTGGGGATAGTGGAGCCGTGCTCATATACCTTCAACTTAAGCCTAAGATGGAGAATAACAAGTAGGTAGAAAATGATTTCGCTCCCATGGCTGCCTAAAGGCAAACATACAATGGAAAATGTGCCAGACCCATAGCCTACATAAACTATAGCGGTAGATGAGGAGGATGAAGAACATGAAGATATTGGTGGCTTATATCATAGAGCTCAAATGCATCCCATAGACAGAGTAGAGACTGATTGCACAGGTACTCCACCTCAGCTACAAGAAGAAGACAAATACTTGGATGTGGAAGCAATAAAAGGAAAGTGCCGCTTTAAAAGGGTATTTAGAAGAACAATGACCCAATGTATAGGAACCCCATATCATGTGAGGAGATCACCATGAATCTCTCCTCAAAAAGAGACAACTGAGAGGAAGAAGAGAAAACTAAAGTTGAATGAGGAGGCGGAGGAGTTTGCAGAGAGCACGCCTAGAACCCCTGTATAGCTAGAAGATGTGGAAGAACCCAGGGATGAGGATATGAAGGATGAAGAGGAAGGTGCGAAGGAGGTAGAAGAAACAAAGCATGATATTTCTCAAAACATTGAAGATCCAACTCCAAACCTTGGTGCTCAAGTTCCTAAGGGGCCAAGAATGAGGAGAACTAGTGGGGAGTATGTTGGGCCAAGTATGGGCTATGCTGAGGACACAAGTAAAATTGTTTGTGCCTATTTCCAGAGCACAATGGGCCTTAAGGGGTTGTATGGATGGGAGTTGATGGACCCAGACATGGCCACTACATGCGTGAGGAAACAACTATCTGGTCCATGCAAACTCACATGGATGAGCCTAATTTTGATGTATGTGAGGATCATGTGTGTTAGAAGAATGAAGAAGGCACTGCAGAGTAGTCACATGACTATAAATCCCACTCTCATTTCTGATGAGCAGGAGAAATGCCTTGGTTAAGGTATCTATAGAAGTGGCGTGGAGGAACATAGATAAGGATGTCACTATTAGAGCGCTACGAGAAGATAACAAGGCAAAAGATGCAAAAATAATGCATATAAAAGGGGAGAAGGACTTAGAACAAAAAAGAATGAAACCTTCATCAGAATGGCAGAATAAATTGGTGATTATGTCCTAAAAGCAAGACCGCACTTAGAGTCTAAGGTACTTGAAAAGTTTCCTTCGACTATGCATTATGTGCAAATGTTAGTTGATTTGGTGCTTGAGGATGGACAATTTCGCATGCCATCACCAAAGGACCCTAAATAGGAATCGAGAGAGCAAGGGCCTCCGTGGTTAGAAATATTTCATCGTACAAGGCATTGCTCCAAACTTTACAAGATGAGATGAAGAAAGTAGATCAAGCTTTGAACATATGCACAACTCCAGATGTAGTGATCAGGATCAGAACTATAATAGAAGATAATGAAGTTCTGAAAGCAATGAAGGATGAGACTTTAGGGCATGCAAAGATATTGGAATTAGTAAAGCAAAAACATGAAGCCCTTACAACAACACAACATCCACATAAGGAGAGGCTAGATGAGCTTAGAAAGCTCATAACACAAAAGATGGATCTTCTGGAGGGAAGGATGTCTATTATGGCTAACATTGTCATAGTATTACAGAATGAAAAGGGAGAGATGACCTAGGATGAGTTAGAATCCATCATTGCAGACGTTCTAAAGAAGACTAGAAACATGTTGGATGATTGGCAAGCCTTGGAGGATGAAATTAAAGAAGAATATTTGGATTTGATCCTTTCATTTGACACAAAGGGATGCTATAAAATAGAAGTCCATTCTTTGTAAAGTAATTATTTACATTCTTTCATTCTTATTATTTATTCTTTGGGAACATCAGGAGGAACCCCATTTTCGGGATGACAATGTAGTTTAGTGTGGGGTAATGTTGAGTAGATAGAATATGACACTCAGGAGAGGGAACATAGAATAATCACATACGAGAGCAAGGAATATTTGAAGGCATGAAAGGATAGGGAAGGAAACACACGCGAAAGACAGATTGATTCGGGATTTAGCCATTTTCATGGTTACGGGATATTTTTGGAGATAGCGTACAGAGCACACAATGGGATGGAGACTTGCGTGACACACAAATGTTATTTTGGGAAGAGCGTCTACTAAGCGCCTTCAATGAGTTTGAGTTAATAATAGGAATACTATCGCTAGTTAATTGTAAGAGATCTATTATTAGTGCACTTAAATGTGTGCAAGTTATTGTAAAGGTGCATGACTATTTTCAACATGTGACCTATATTTGGAAGTGCGTAAGCAGTGAAGTGCAAGTCCCCACCCTTATAAATATGTATAAATATGTGTAGTTAGAGAGACACTGTGTATGAGCTATTGTGGAGTTATGTTGCCAAATCTGATGTGCACATAAACTTATGATAGTACTTATTGTAAGAAGCTTTTGTATTTACTTGTGTTTTAATATAATGGAGTGTATTAGGTGAATAATGGTGTTAAATATGACTGTAACTGGTTCTTACATGGTTGACTTCATTATGTTTATTGCTTAATTCATGATTCTTTTAGATCTAGATCTGGAATACGCTCTGTGGAATATTTATGCTATTTATGGATCTGAATACATTATATCTTCATCATGTTCACCTCCTACACAAGAAACTCTAAGGAGGGGCCTGGTACCTTTGTGCACTTCAAGTGAGCACTCAGCTCAGGCTGGATGATGTGTCAGCAGCGCTTAGGTTATTTTTGGTAAATTCTACACTTTGCATCAATTTGTATATTGGTTGTTAATACAAACTTGTTTAATTTCACAGTTAATGAGAGCATGGTTCTTTTCCAACCAGTCATTCCTAAAATAGCATCATATCGACCTAAGTTAAGCACATGAAAAAATTCACTAGATACAATATTATCAATTTGAAAATCTAAATTTTTAATTAAAGCTCATGTTTTCTTGATTATCCTTCCATCACCTTTTCTACACTATTGGTTCAATTTTTCTCAGTATCAATAGTAGCATAAAATTTCATATTTTTATTTTCTTCCTTTGGTTTATCATCAATTTTCTGATCTTTTTGTTTATCCCAATTTTCTTTCTTTGATGACAACCCCTAGCAAAGTGGTTACCTCCACAATTCCAACATTTAACCTCTTGGTTTAGATTTAACATATTCTTGTTTATTTATGATTTGAGTATTTTTCACTTAACAGTTTCACTAAGTGGTATTTTACATCCTTAAAATGGAAATTATAATTCTTCTTCTTATAGTATTCTTTCTTTTGATGAACTACTGTCTTATATTTCTCAAATTGTTCAACTATTTATGCAACCTCATCTACTGAAGTAGGTTTTCCACACCACACACTAGCTTTGTATTCTTCTCTCAAACCATTTATAAATCTAACAACTCTGTTTGTTCCAGAGATAAAAGGCACAAACCTATTTAAGTTCTCAAAAGCTTGTTTATACTCATTCACAGTTTTTAGACATTGTTTTAAGTCAAAGAATTCATTTTCTTTTGTTACAAAAAATGATCAAGAAAAATACTTTTTCTTGAACAACTTCTTAAATTTACTCCATGAAACTTTATGAGATTTGATTTTCTTAGATTTCAATGTCTTCCCACCAGTTAAGGGCAACATTTTTCAATTGATAAGAAGTTATTTGTGTTCTGCTAAGCTTACTAGTTTTCTGTAGTTCAAAATATCTTTCTAAGCTAGATAACCAAGATTTAACCTGATCCCATGTTCCTACTTCCCTATAAATTTAGGAAATTTAATTTTTCTAGCAAAGTTTTCAATTTCTTTATATTTCTTACTTGAACTTTCTTGCTCATTACTAGAAGAATCAGAAGAACTAGAAGAATCATAGGAATCATTTTCCTTATTAGAAACAAAATCATCATTAGAAGAAGAGTGTTTTCTCTTCCTTATTTTCTTTTTAGACTTATGGCATTTCTTTTTTAATTTAGTACTCTTATATGATTTATTAGTCTTGTAAGCTTTATCAATTAGTGCTTCTACAAATTGACTTTTCAAACTTTCTAATTTCTCAAAAAGATAGGTTACTTCCTACCCAATTGCTAGTTTTAGAGCTCCAGTTCATTGTAATCCATGTCATTCTATAAATCCATTATATTCAAATCGATTTGTGTGCCATTCTCTCTCTCATGGTGTAAATGCACAAATTTTATCCTTGTGATAAAATCACCATAATCATCATCCCAACATCACGAATAACATCTCTAATGAGGATAATTAGCTTTGATACCAAATGAAATGTGACTTTTTCCCAGATAAAATCTGGCTCTGATTAACTAAAATGCAACTTTAACTTGACAAAATCTAATAATTCTTGACAAAATCTCAAATTGCGTGAAGTTTGAGTACGTTTTCCTATCATTCTTATATTATTAACTTTAAAATGACATGAACAAAGTTAGTGACACGTGGCTTAATTTTGTGGGTTTTTCCAACCAAATCTATTCTATGGACACAAGGTCCCGAAATTAACCAAAGAATTAAACCATTTCGGTCTGGATAGTTTACGAGGCAAGGATGAGGACAAGTGGCATTATTCCATGGAAAAAGGTTACCAAAATCTAACATTGCAAAAGGAGACACGTGGAACGTTCTCACTAGCTAGCATTTCACGTAACCCAAAAATGATTATCAAGGGTTTTCATTGCGAAGTCTATATTTATGGCTCTTTATTATTCATTCGCACTTCACAATACATGATAATTTGTCAACAAAATATCATTTAATAACAATAAATACCATTAAAAAGTCGTAACCACGTGTAGCTTTGTCAACAGCTTATTTTTTTACACACAGACAAGGTACTTACAAAGAAAACAAAATGTGAAGGAAAACACAGAAAAATTTTATTGGCTTGCATTTTGACATCTTTGACAAAATATTGACATCCATAAAATTAGTGGCTTGATGTTATTTATGCAGGTTGTGCATTTGATAGAAGACAAGTCAACTAAAGTCTGGATTTGTGAAGAACATGGAGTGTTGTCATTGGTTTGCATTTTGCAACATTCGAAACGATTGACAAAGGTCGACGTTGCGAAGTTAAATGACACTTTCTCATTGGTTATAACCTTCACAATATTATATATTGCACTGTGTCGGGGGTAGACTTAGAACATAGAATGAATTATAGTTAAGGGAAATTTCAGTCCAAAGCATAAAATACGGTAATATGAATATGACAGCAACAAGACACAAAATGCAGCAAATATGACTATAAAATACGATTACAAATAATTAGCCCAAGACACCATTAAATTACAAGAATATATTGTAAAATATTGTCAATTTCTTATATCAGTTTGTATTTTGCATTAAAAATGCAAATCTTCTTAATTTACATACATTCATATCTAAACTAACCTATTTTATCAATTTAATTATGAAAATTCATTGTTCTTAAATAAACAATTGCATATTTTTAATAATATACATAATAAGATAGGCAAAATACATTCATTTGCTCATTTATTCAAATAAATAGAAGGATTAACTTCCTACTATTATATTTTCAACAGAGTTTTACCTAATTACAAATATTTATGCAGTTTACTGAGAGAGAATACATATCTGAATCAATTGATTACAAAATCCCAATGCCAAGAGAGAACAAGGATCATGAATCCTAATTCAAAATTCCAACGAGAGAGGAGAGAACACTAATATGGAATTCTTAATAAAAATTCCAATGCATCCACAGGTTAACAAACACTGGACTATGGTCATTTATGAGAGGAAAATACTATGCACCTGTGTATATTCACCTTTCCCTAGTTAGGAACCATTCGAAGTTGTACTTTATATACCTCGGTTAGGACACCATTGGTGGCCCTCTCTCTGCCCACTTTGCCTACTTGTAACTTTGATTAGCCACAAATTTCTTTCATAGAATAAATTTACAAAGTCCTTAAGACCTTTTTCACAATTTTTCTCTTTCTCAAAATCACAAGCACAATTCTCTATCTCTTGTTCCTTTGTTCATTGATTCATGTATTCATCCATCTCTATTTTTACATTTACATCTCTTTTATAATACATCACAGGTGGTTACAAACCAACACAATGGTTTTCACACCTTTTCATAAGTCAAATTAAGCATCTTTAATCAAATGCTCGGGATATTCATCCCTTATTAAGCCAATAAATTTATTACACTATCTTTATAAAGAATCTTAACTCAAACTTGTATTAACAAGTCTCAAACCAAACTTGTCTTTAACATCCCAACAAGTCTTTAATTCTTATAAAGCTTTAGGGATTTAGTCACATAACAATAATGGAGCTCTTATATGCCTTGATGGATGCAACCTTAGGTGGTGATAGATAGTGCTTAGTGCTTGGTCCTTTATTATGATCACATAACTTTATATTTATATGATTCCTTCACTTGAATTTCGTAATTAACCCCGAAAAGGTTGATTACTAAAAAGATAAGATGCTCAAATGGCTAGAAAGGACCCAAAAAGTGAGAGTAAAGTACAAAGGGGACATGAGCACCCAAAGGGGATAAGGGCATCGATGCTAGTGTACAGAAGACAAATGTCGAAGAGTAAAAATTCAGACGACAAGGGTGTAAGACCGAAAGTGGAAATAGAAATCAAAGAAAGGTGGTAAAAGACATGGGTTAATTAGTACTTTTCTTGTTTAGGAATCACATGAATAGTAGTATGCGATCGGGACTAGAGAATTACCCAAAGTACATGATTGTGTGTCTACATTTCCCCACTTTATGTCGGTGATCGAAATCTTGATAACATAAAGTAGATAGAGATGCATACTTGATAACCATGTAGATCGATGTAGAAAACGTGCCAAGGGACTAGACAAAGTATGGAGTGATAAAATTTGAAGCATGGATGCTAAGGAGGAGAAAGTGTAAAAAGTGATGATGAAAATGAACCTAGGGTGGAAATGCATGTGTAGATGTCATGATGTACTTGTTGTTGATGTCAATGTTTGTAATGTTGTTTTTGTTGGTGGTGGTGGTGTTGTTGGTGTTGTGGTGATGTTGACTACCACTTCCCATACATACGGAATTGTAAAAGAGAATCCAACAAGTAGTCAAATATGTATGTATATGATCAAAGCATGTAAAATGTGTGTAAGGAAAGTATGTAAAAATGCTGAAAATGTGAAGGAACATGTGTACCTGATCCATGATGAGAAAAGGGTGTAGAAAGGGATCATGTAGATGATGTCTATGCATGAGTTTTTCAAGCAATCTCACGCAAATGTAATGGAAGGAGTGTAGCGAGAATAGTCCAGTGTAATCCTCCAACCTTTAACAACTTCCCAAATTGTACAACACCACTATAGATGGTGTATATAAATGCACGTGTTAAGGAATGTGTGCCACTAAAATCCATTTGTGTAAACTCCCAATGCTAAATGAATCTTTTCCCTATCAAAATCCTTTGAGACACGTCGAAGAACTGTGTAATTGCCCCTTATTATTGGCATTCGGGAAAGTGTCGATGTCTAAGGAGCCAAGTTTGATTCTAAGCCTGTCTAAACCGACAACCGTGTTGTACCAGTATTGTGTTGTGTTGTGTATAACGTTGTATAGGTTGACTGATTCACCCAAATGATGCCCCCTCATTTGGGGTGCATGTGCCATGGTTGAAGGAGTATGCAGCCCAAAACAGGACTAACTATTGTGCTGAAATGGTGCCCTACAAGGGAGTGGAATGTGTTTGGTAGAAACCAAGGCACATACAAAAGAGTGGCTAGGAAACAAGTGTTAGTACGAACAAAGACAAACATGCATGAAATGTAAACTAATCATACAATGTGTAAGCTAAGATGTGTGTAGAATACAATGGAGACTATGAAAAGTGGGTTGCAAACATGGGACACCACTCATGATGTCACAAGACAATCAAATTCATAGTGGTCGCAAGTAGACAAGTGTGCACACAAGACAAAGGGAAAATCCCGCAAACAAGAGCAAAAAATAAAGCCAATGTAACTGACAACCATGGAAGCAAATAGTCCTGCAAAACAAATATTGCACATGAAGCACCCTTTTACATGTTAGAAAGATAAAAATTAAGTCAAAGCGTGTGTAATATGATATAATAGAATGTTATGAAACAAAATGAGACAATAACACTTGTAATGTATGAAATTGGATGACCCTAGGAGCCTCTGTGGGACTGGTAATAGGTATTGTGCCAAAAATCCATGTTGTGTGTAATAGACTTGTAGAGTATGTGATCACAACTAGAAAGGAAAGTGAACGTGCATGTGTCTATGATAAATATAATGACATACAAGATATTTATCTAGCATGTGTAATAATATGTGCATGTAAAATCGTAGGTAAGCAAGAGTAAATGCACCCAAGATATGCGGTATATGTTGTAGATGAGGTGGAATGGAATGCGGTGTGAATGATAGGAGCAGTATGGCCCCCGAGTGGATGTGTATGTATGAAATGAGGTTCATTTATTTATGCCCCCTCAACAGTCAAGAATGAATCGTAAACAAGAGTGCGTCATTAGGAAATGGTTTGAAATGTGTGCGGAGAAATATGATGATTGTAAGTTATTGTATAATATTGAATGTGACAAAGTAAAATTAATGAAGTGGTATAATGTATGATGATTTATCCTAAAACGTATATCACTAAGTGTGTGAGGAAAAAGTGTGATGGTTTAACATAAAGCGTATATCATGAAATATATGGATGGAAATGATACAAAATGTGATGATGTAGCATAAAGCGTATATCACAAAATGTATGAGTGAAATGAAAGAAAGTGTGATGATGTAGCACAAAGCGTATATCATGAAATGTATGAGTAAACAAAAATAAATCTTGATGATGTAGCAAAAAGCATACATCACGAAATGTAGGAGTAAAAAAAAAGAAAGTGTGAAGATGTAACAAAATGCATATATCACGAAATGTAGGAGTAGAATGATAAAAAGCGTGATGATCTAGCATAAAGTGTATATCACAAAATGTTTGAATAAGTTGATGGCTAGGAATGTCCTATAATGTGATAGAAAGAGTCGAGTCGATTGATTGATTGATGTTGTGCGGAGGAGGTGAGGTTCAATTTATAATTAAACCCTCACCAATCGAGTATGAACCATGGGACTAGAGTGTGTCATCGGGTAAGGAGTGCAACGTGTAAAAGTAGAAAGATGTAGCATGAATGTGTATAGTGAGTTATGCAGAGTGTGTGATAGAAGTTGTAAGAGTAAGATGTCATACGTGTCTAATATTTGTTGTGTGAGGTGTGTAATGTGTAGTGTGTCTAAGAAATGCTAGAAATATGTGTTTGTAAATGTGCCTAAGTGTAAAATATGTAATGTGACCAAGTGATGATAAATATGTGTTGCGAATGTGTCAAGTGTGTGAGAATGTGTAATGTGTAGTGTATAGTGTGCAATGTGTAGTGTGAAATGTGTAATGTACAATACAAGATGTGGAGATTTGTATAAGTGTTGAGGAAAAATGTGTGTATGATGTCAAAGATAAGGATAATGTAAAATGTATAGTAGTGTAGTGATGAATGTGTATGAGAAATATAATGATGTATAATGTACTCTATAACGTGCAAGATGTAGTAGCATTTAATGTGCAGTGTGTGAGGTTCATGTGTATAAGATTCACTCAACAATAAAGTGTGAACTGAAGCACAAGAGTGCATCATCGGGTAACTTGACGAGACAAGCGTATGATGTGTGTATAGGTATAAACATGGTGTGATGAAAATATAAGATGCGAGTAATGCAAGGGGGGAGAAATAAGAAAAATTCCCCTCGAAGCGTATGATAATGAAAGTGATCAAGTAAAGCCATCTAAAAGGTCATCATTGTCAGAATCAAAATCGTATATTGAGGCATATGAGTCCTAATAAGCTATAGTTTCATGTTGGTCATGTAAAGAGCCATTAAGGCATAAATTATACATGCCCATGGCGTATTCCTCATTAGTAAAAGGAGGAAATAGACTTCCGTGTGCATACCAACGAGTCATATTAGGTGAATAGCCAAGGAATGAATCATGACAAACAAAAAAGCATCCAAAGGACATGGGGAATGATATATCAGTATGGTCAGGGTCTAACATACCACCGATGTAAGCATACCAAGATTGTCCTAATGTAAGTGGAGAAGAGAGAGGGGCTCATGTAAGGTATATGGTGAGACGAAAGACATGCATGCCATATGCAACAATGATAGTGATGAATCCATAATATAGATGAGGATCACAAGTTGGAGAATAAAGGTCCTAAAAAGTGAAACCTAGGTTGAGTCGAGACCATCATGTGAACATATGGTGACGTCCCAAGTATGATCAAATGAAATGTGCTCCCAATAAGAATCATTCATGAAAAGCGTGCATGTGAAAGGAGGTCGTACTAATGGAGGTGGCATATGAGAAGGTGGAGGAGTTGGAGTGACGTCCGATGTAGAGACAAGCCCCTGATAAATAATCATAGTAGTAGTAGAAGAAAGGGGAGGCGTAGATGTAGTTGGTACGGAATCTAACATGCAAATGACACCTTCAAGTGGTGGTAAATGTGGTAGCTCATCTATGGGTTGTGTTTCGTCAGTAGTATCAGACCTTGGAGTAGGAAGTGTAGTGTTGGGATTATGGTCACAATATTTGAATGGGTGACTATCATGAGGAATTGTATACTCGATTCCTTCATGTATGAATTTTACACAATGATGCACTATAGAAGGAATGGCTTGCATGGTGTGGAGCCATGGCCTACCAAGTAAAAAGTTTTATGAAACCGGAAACTCAATGACAAAGAATATTGTGTTAAGGGTTTTGGCCCTACAATGATAGGTAGAGTAATGTGACCTACGTATGGATGAACAAAGCCATCATATGCAAAAAGAGAAAGACTTGATGGACTAACATCAACAGCAAAAAGACCTATCTTTTGAAGGAATTACATAGGACATAGATTGAGTTTAGATCCATTATTGATTAAAGTACATTTGATACCCATATTATAAATGTGAATCATGATGTGCAAGGGTGGATCATTTTCAAAAATAGAGAGATCAACATTAGGATTGGATGGGAAAGCAATATGTTGAGAAAATGCATCAACAAATGATTGATAGACCGAGTCTGGATGCATATCAACAGGAATGTGAGTAGTAGCGAGGAGATGTTGGACTCTATGTCTTAATTCAATATTGGTAAGAAAGAAGTCATTAATTGAGATACTCATGATGATAAAGCAATAAAGATCCTAATAGCGTGTAGATTGAGTTGGGTTCACCAAAATGATTAAGCTAAAATGTAAATGCACAAGCCTAATATGAATGCAAGATTGCAGTAAATGAATAATAAATTAAGCACATCAATATACTCAAGCAAATAAGCAATAAATAATGAAACCCTAATGTGCAAAGATGGAGAAACATGACTTAGCTGGTTTGCATGAGATCCGGAGTGTACTACGGTGATGACCGACCAGGTGAAACGAGAATGGCATGAGCGTCACATAGAGACCAAGGAAAATGTATATACGGTAGAACAAATTGGACATGGATGCCTGGAGAGGGATAGGGGCACCTGTGGGCACCCTAGTCCTAATTCTAGGTGCTCGGGTTTGCAGAAAATCTTGAAAAACCTCATTTTAGGTGTCACAAGATGTTTGTTGTTAGTCTCATTTGGTCACTCTGAGGTCACACCAAGATCACGAAGGTCATTGGAAACTTGCAATAAAGAATGAACTGTAAAACCCTCAAATAAACATCAAATCTAAAAAAAAGAAAGATGTAGAATGAGGGGTCGGACTATCCTCAACTGTCACAATGGTGAAGTTACGACTAAGCGTTGCACTACATCTTAGACCCAATGTAGTTATGTGTGTGGTGTGTGGAATTGTGCCCTAGGTTGCTCTTGTGCATGTCGCACTTGGAATAACGAGCAAGTAACTAGATGTAGAATGTAATAAATGTGTGCATGGAATAGAATGAAATTCCCTCCTATGAAGTGTGATGTAGAAAACAACCCTTGTGTCCCTTATGATGGAGCTAGATGGATGCAATGGAGATCTGCCTTGATGAATGCAACCTTAGGTGGTGATAGATAAAGCTTAGTGTTTTATCCTTTATTATGATCACATAACTTTATATTTATATGATTCCTTCGCTTGAATTTCATAATTAACCTAAAAATGCCTACTACTAAAAAGATAAGATGCTCAAACAACTATAAAGGACCCAAAAAGTGAGAGTAAAGTACAAAGGGGACATGGCGCCCGGAGGGGACAAGGGCACACAGTGCTGGTGTCTGGATGAGTGTTGGTGTCCAAGAAGAAAAATGCCGAAGAGTGAAAATTCAAACTGAGCAAGTAAGGGTGCAAGACTAAAGTGGAAATAGAAATCAAAGAAAGGTGGCCAAAGACATGGGTTAATTAGTACTTTTCTTGCTTAGGAATCACATGAATAGTAGTGTGTAATTATGACTAGATAATTACCCAAAGTGTGTGATTGTGTGTCTACAGATGGTAGTGAGATTGTAAGGTGGCATTAAGAGAATTATGATGTGTAGAGTTAGGGAAATTGAGGGTGAGTATGTATTTAGGGAAGAGTGGAGGGTAGGATTGAAGACATTTATGAAAATAGAGGTAATTGTGATATAGATGGCGAGAGTGACAATCATGATAGATAGAGCTAGTGGAGTTGGTGAATGAGATGCCAAAGTCAAAGAGGCATGATAGTGTCAGGGTGAAAATGTGACGTAAATCACGTGAGTGACTTGGGTTGAGTTATAGTTTACAAGAGGACCATTCATGCGAGATAGGTGAGAAGTTGGATGTGTGATTGTTATGAAGCGGGATGGGAAGGGATCTGAATGGAAAATATAGGGAGGTGTGATGTGATTCGTGGCTTTGACAACCCAAATGCGGGCTTGGGGTTATGTGGATGATTATGCGATGAAGAAAAACAACATAGAGATGAATGGTGGGTAGTAAGTGAACATTGCAATGTGGTACACAATTATGTCAACAATCGAAATGAGGGTGAATAATTATCTTGTAGATGGGTGTTAGGGATTATGGAGTGATGCAAGCAACACGAAGGATGTGGATGAGATCAAGGTGTGGAAAGAGTAAAAGTAGGTCATTGGATAGTCACTTGGGTGACTAAGAATGCTAAAGATTGTGAATGGAAACCCAATGGAGGCTCGAGAAGGTAAACCACTTTATAGAGAATGAGGGCGATGAGTATGACCCGAGGCCACTTAACTTGTGGGATGTGATGGTCATTAATGATGTGGCTAAAAAGGAGAGAAGGGTTGGGTAAATCCAAGGGATGATAAAGTGGGTGTGGTCCGTTAGGTAGTATACGACAAGTGACTACAGCGGGTGCAATATAGTGGTGTGAGGATAGGGTCTCCTAGGAAACATAATTTTGGGAGTGGGAGGCGTATGCATGAAGGATATAGAAGATAAGATGAAGATAGTGGGTGACGACTATTAAGACACTGTGAATGGGAGCAATATGCGGGAAGATGACAATGAGATAAGGTTAGAAAATGGTAGTTAGGTCATCTAGGCATAGTAATTAGAGGTGTTGGACAATGTGAATAAGGGAGGATAGAGACAGACAAAAGTAAATCACCCGGACAACCTAGGAGAATTGCCTAGGCAACTAGGCCGCATTTTTATAAATGTCCCCTCCAAATACTGATTGAGAACTTGATAAATAGAATAAAACTCAACTAAAAAACCCACCAACTTTGGAATCACTACTACGATCTGATTCATATTGTACTTGATGAAATGGGGGTTTTAAACCCTTGGAAAAATCTTGGAAAATATTGCAGTAACTCTTAGAAAAACCCTTGTAATAGCTGCAAATAAAATTATAAATTTTCTAGCTCCAAAATGATGAAAATATATCCAATCTGAGTCACTCCAACCTGTAGAAAATATAATAAAAGTGCAGATTTAAATCTGGATATTCATACTATGAAATAGGAAGATTTTCATTCTTCCCGATGACTTTCATGAGGGTTTTCATCCTCAGAAAATCGCTGCAGTATTGCTTCAACTCTAAGCTCAATTTGCAAAGTAGAAAATGATAGAATGGATCCCTCCCCAAGTCGACTTGCTCCCATATGCAAGAGAAGTGACCCAAAAGACAACCTAAGGCATAACCAATCAACAATGGTTATTCTTTCAATGCACAATGCACCCAAAAACATTCCTACCCAAGTCACATTTTCCTTTAGAGGAAATACAAAGTCATATTTTAATTTTTATCCTTTCTAAGACTCCCATGACTTCCCAATGCAAGTCACCAAAACTCCTAGAGGAAATAAAAATTACATTTACCACTTCTAATACTTTATTAAGTCCTATAAATTATCATAAGTGCTAGACATATTTTTATTTTTATATTGGCACTTAATAATAATTTATAGATGACTTAAGTCTACCTTGTTGATGTCCCTTAGTCATCGGTAAACAAATAGGCCAAGGGTCTTCAAACTATTATTCCGGAAGAGGACATTTCACTCCTCCCTTCCTCAAATTGCTTGCCCACAAGCAATTTCAATTTGGATGTTCCAATATTTCTGCACCTTCCCACATAGCATCCTCTGATAGGTAGTCCTTTCCACTGAATCAAATATTCATGGATAACTCTATTTCTCAACCTCCTTTCACGTATCTCTAAAATGATTTCCGGTTCTAAGACAAGTTTGCCTTCATCATCAAGAGGAGGCAATTCAATGGAAGGAACAATATGCCCCCCCAAAGCCTTTTTCAAACAAGATACATGGAACACATTATGTATTTTACTTTGAGCTGAAGTTCAAGCTCATATGCAACCTTTTCCCACCTTTTGTATGACCGTGTAGGGTCCATAAAACCTTGGTTTTAATTTTTCCGAACCTTTCCCCTTGAGGGAGGATTTCCTATAAGGTTGCAATCTTAGAAAAACCATGTCTCCAACCTCAAAAGACCTCTCTATTCTTTGCTAATCTGCATAAAGTTTCTGTTGATTTTGGGCATGTGCAAGGTTATCCTTGAGTGCTTTCATGATATCTTGACTTTGTTGTAATAAATCTTTAGCACCTGGTACCCTACTGTCTGGAAGAACAACATCAACAAATGAGAATGCATCATAGCCATATAGTGCTTTAAATGGAGACATACCAATGGACATATGATGAGAGGTGTTGTAGCAAAATTCACCCAAATAAAGCCACTTAATCCATGTTGATTGCTGCCCTGTAACAAAGCATCTCAAATACCCCTCTATCCATTTGTTTACAATTTCTGTTTTCCCATCTGTTTGTGGATGGTAACTGGTGCTTGGAGTAAGTTCCATGCCAACAAGATGAAAGAGCTCTTGCCAAAAAGAACTCATGAACCTGTTGTCCCTATCACTCACAATATTCTTGGGTAGCCCATGAAGTCTAAAAACATCTTTAAAAAATATTCCAGCCACCAAAGGTCCATCAAACTTAGTAGGAAGAGGAAAAAATGAGCATACTTGGTTAAACAATCTACTACAACATAGATAATAGTCTTACCTTGGACCGAGGGAAGACCAATAATGAAGTCCATTGAAATACTCTCCCATTTTTTATTTGGAATGGGTAGGGGCTGCAAAGTCCTGCTGAAATTCATGTTGTTCCTTGCTTTGTTGGAAAATAAGGCACTCCCTAATGTGTTGTAATACTTCCTTCTTTAACCCCTTCCATACAAATTTCTCCCTCACTTGTTTGTATGTTTTAAAATACCCTTGGTGTCCCGCCAATGGTGAGTCATGTATGCTGATAAAATTCTGTGTTTAACTTTAGATTCGGGACTAAAAGAACTCTGTTTTTATAAAGAATCATATCATCCACCACCGATAATTATCATCATTAATTTTCCCATCAAATATATCACAAGCAAGCTGATTTTTGGCATATTCTCGCTATTATATCAGCCTTCCAATCTGCTGCAATTTCACTCATGGAACAACAATGAGGTTTCCTTGATAGAAAGCATCAACCACTATGTTCTTTTTCCCTTCAAAACTCAATTTCAAAGTCAAAGGATTGCACTTTACTCACCCATTTTTTTTCTATCATTCAAATCGGTCTGTTAAGGAAATACCTCAAACTATTATGATCGGTTTTGACAAAAATTTGCCACAAACAAGATATTGCACGAACTTCACAAGAGCATGTACATGATGGCTAACATCTCTTTATCGTAGATAGAGTATCCCTTCTCTACATCCTTAATCTTTCTACTTTCAAATGCTATAGGATGTTTTTTGCATCAAAACAACCCCAATTCCATCTCCGGATGCATCACACTCTACCACAAAGGGCTTTGAAAAATTTAGAACAGCAAGTACAGGACAAGAACTCATTACCTTTGTGAGATGCTCAAATGCTTGTTGGGTTGATTGTGACCACGTGAATGCTCCTTGCTTTGTCAAATTTGTTAGGGGAGTTGAAAGTTGTGAGAATCCCTTCACAAATCTACGATAATAACTACAAAGACCCAAGAAACCTCTTAGTTGAGTCAAGGTAGTAAGAGTAGGCCAATCCAAAATGGCTTGAATCTTTTGTTGGTCCACATGAACCCCTCTTGCATTGATGACGTGTCCCAAATACAAAATTTATTCCATTCCAAACTCGCATTTGGATAATTTGGCAAAGAGAGATTGTTGCTCCAAGATGCTTAGAACCATATCCAGATGTTTCAAATGCTCTTTCCATGATTTTCTATACACCAAGATATCATCAAAAATACCAATACAAACTTCCTCAAATGCTCCCTAAAAATGTGATTCATTCAGGATTGGAAAGTGGCAAGAGCATTGGTCAACCCAAATGGCATCACCAAAAATTCAAAATGACCAAAGTGGCACCTAAAAGTTGTCTTGTGTACATCCTCATCTCTTACCTTGATTTGATGGTAGCCGGATCTTAGATCAATCTTTGAGAAGAAAACAACCCCATGCAATTCATCAAGCAATTCATCTATCCTTGTTATAGGGTACCTATTCTTGATGGTTTTCTTATTTAGCAACATGTAGTCTACACACATCCTCAATGACCCATCTTTCTTTTTAACCAACACAACCGAAGAGGCAAATGGGCTAGAACTTGGCCTTATGTGGCCCATCTCCAACAATTCTTTTATCACCCTTTCTATTTCCTCTTTGAAGGATCTTGGATGACGGTAGGGAGAAGACATTACCGGAGTTAACCCAGGTTCCAACTCAATTATATGTTGAAATCCTCTATCCGGTGGCAAGCCATGAGGTAAATCTGTAAAAACATTGCTATGTCTATCCAATATAGATTGGATATCCACATGAAATGATGGCTGTGATGAAAAATCAGAATTGACACTTACCAGGCAATGAGCAGCCCATGTAATCTGCCCCCTAGTAAAAGCTCTCTCCATGCTTTTGCGATTACTACTTGAGGAACTCCACCTCTCAAGCCTTGCAATATAACTTCCTTGCCTTGGGACTTAAATCTCAGCTCCATGGTCTTGTAGTTTTGAGTAAACTCACCCAAAGATTGCAGCCATTGGACCCCTAAAACAACATCTGTTTCACCAATCCCAATGACATAAAAATCATCACATACCTTGTACCTTCCCAATGTAATTTCAAGTTGAGGAATTTTCTTGGAACATGCAAGAGTGTATCCATCCGCAACAGTCACATTGAATCCTTGAAAGTCTTCCACTTTTAACCCCATTCTTGTCACTAAACCCTCATCAATGAAATTATGGGTAGCTCCACTATCAATCAAAGTTATGATCCTTTGTCCCTGAAGAACACCCTTAATACGGAAAGCATGATATCTAGGAGCTCCGGATATGGTGGCCAATGTTCCATCATTGGGTTCTTCTTTTTCTTCTTTTGTTTGCTCTCCCACTTCTTCATGATCAACTCCCTCTTCTTCTTCCTCATCATCTGAAATAATCTCTATGTAGTGGGCTGCCCCCTTTGGAAGACAATGGTGATTAGGAGTCCATGGATCCCTACAATGGAAGCATAACTTTTTCCTCCTAAGCTCGTTTCTGGACTCTATCTCCTTGTTGTTTTTGTTCCAATATTTCACATATGTTTTGCCTTGAAATGGTTTACCTTGTTGCCCATAATTTGGTGCCTTTTGCCCACTAAATGAAGATGATTTTGGCTGCCCATATGCTGCCCATATGCTGCAGATTTTTATTCTTTGGTACTGCTTTTTCCAAGTCAAAAGCCTTCCTAATAGCACCCTGTAAAGATGGTGGATTGAATGCTTTCACAAGCCCCTTTAGTTGTACTTCTAACCCTTCTAAAAACAATAATACTAACCTCTTTTCGCTGATATCCGAACCATAACTGAAATTCTTTCGAATTCAAAAATATATTTTTCCAATGATCCCTCTTGTTTAAGTTGAGCTAGCTCTCTGAAGTACATATCCGGTCTGTCCTATCAAATCTCTCAATCAAACATGAACTAAAGTCCTCCATAGTGGTAATGGAACCATGACCTTGGGTAATCAACCCATGGTACCACCATTCATGAGCTATTCCCTCTAAATGTAGAGTTGCAAATTTGAGGGCTTCCTCTTCATACATAGGATTTAAGGAAAAATATGTATCAAGTTTTTGTACCCAAGCTCTAGTTGAACATTTTTCAGTGCCATCAAAAGAAGGTAGAGTTATCTTCCCTAACTTATGTTGGATATCTCTCCTTGGTACTTCTTGTTGGACCCTCATGTTTCTTCTTGCATTTTTATTATTCTTTAGCTAAAAAAATCTTTGAAAGGTAACATATCCCTTACCCTAATGCTGAGTTACATATATTCATCTCCATAGGCCTCCACATCATCCACGTCACTTTGTACCACTTCCTCAACCGGTTCTTCTCTATGGAGAAATTTGACTTTGAAGGTTCGTATGTGTAGTGTTGGAAGTATTCATGTTTGCCCCCATAGAGCTGCCCTCTCCTACATTAGTATTTGCATGATTAGGAGTTGTAGTATTACCCTGTAAAGCCATAGCCAAGTCACGAATCGAACTAGTAAAAGCATCACACATTTCCCTTTGGTTTTCCCTCATTTCCTGTTGTAACTCTCTCTGAACCCTGCTTATAGTCTCGTTCATATAGCTAAGAGCATCATTGGGAGGGGGTCTCTGACCATGATCTTCCATTGTACCCTTTTTTGGAGTGTTCCTTCTATGATAAACTATATGATCTTTGGCTGATTGCATTCAAGTTTTATCACTGCAGATTTCTCTCACAGGATGGGAGGAATACTAGCTCTGATACCACTGTAATGTCCCCTCCAAATACTGATTGAGAACTTGATGAAATAGAATAAAACTCAACTAAAAAACCCATCAACTGTTGGACTCACTACTGCAGATCTGATTCATACTAAAATTGCATTTTGTATAGAGAAGGAAAAATACCAAAGATCACACCATAAAAAGACAATTTCTTATTTGTGTTGGAAGATATAATTTTTATAAACATACGGCAATGCAAACACCAGCAACTGAAGTTAAAATTCAGATTTATAATGATAAACAAATAAACCAACATGTACTTGCAGCAATGAAATGGGGGTTTTAAACCCTTTGAAAAACACTGGAAAATAGAAAAACCCTAAAAGTGCATATAAAATTATAAATTTTCATACCAAAATGATGAGAATTTATTCTTCCCGAAGTGATTTTCATGAGGGTTTTCATCCTCGAAAATCATTGCGATATTGCTTCAGACTCTAAACTCAATTTGCAAAGTAGAAAATGATAGAATGGATCCCTCCCCAAGTCGACTTGCTCCCATATGCAAAAGAAGTGACCCAAAAGACAACCTAAGGCATAACCAATCAAAACTACGGTTATTCTTTCAATGCACAATGCACCCAAAAACAATCCTACCCTAGTCGCATTTTCCTTTAAAGGAAATACAAAGTCATATTTTAATTTCTATCCTTTCTAAGACCCCCATGACTTCCTAATGCAAGTCGCCAAAACTCCTAGAGGAAATAAAAATTATATTTAACACTTCTATTACTTTATTAAGTCCTATAAATTATCATAAGTGCTAGACATATTTTTATTTTTATATTGGCACTTAATAATAATTTATAGATGACTTAAGTCTACATTGTTGATGTCCCTTAGCCATCGGTAGACAAATAGGCCAAGGTTTCAAGTTTTGACAAGTATGTTTAATCAAGAAAATAAAAAAGAACCGTAGTGCTAGTAGAATAGGTGTATGCTCATTTGACAACTTGCTAATATACGTCAAGGATACATGGGTGTCTTATCAATGTTGTTTTCCCTACACTACTAAGAGAAACACGAAAAAAGAGGCTCCCTAGCTCTTAAGGGAAATCCTCAATATACCTTGTAATTTGTGAGACCATTCCATACTAGAGGAGTATTGTCTAGGGTGTGGGTATTGAAGGGTCAAATCTCCCCTCACTTCACTCCACGTGTTTCACCGGAGCTCCACCAAAAATAATAGTTCCAACCTTGAATTTATATAGCACACCACTATGTGGGTTTTAAGCTATGTACCCTTGGTGATGAAATCCAAGTGTCCCGCGAAGGATCATAACTATTTTTGATTCCTAAGATCACCTTGCGGTGCGAGGAAGTGCATATACAACCCAATCGGGAAAGAAGACAAAAAATATATAAGAAATTATTTTTTTGATTTTTAGCTCTTTGAAAATTGTGTGACGATTATGTGACCATAGACGAAGCAATTGGCATGAAATTTTTATTTTTAAGAAAAATATGCAAAACCGAGTTTTACTTGTGACGAAAAATGTTAGAAAAATTAAATAACAAGTTGTAAATCTTAGAAACCCTAAAGATGTTAGACTCAAAGACAAAAGATCATATCATTCCTAGATCTTGTCCCATTATGGTCAACAAAATATACATAATCGCAAGTGTTAGAGATATTATATCAAATAAGACTTATTATATGTTATGCATGAATAACGAGCTTAAGGAGTAGTTATCTATGTGCTTTGCAAAACAATGTTTAGCTCAATAGAATTCACATAAGGCAATTTAATCTTATCTCTTTGAATCTATAGATAAAGTTAGAAAAATGTTAGTATTTTTGGCGACTAAGGACATGTCTTGGTCGGATCCTAACATTTTCAAGGTTGACAAAAAGACATGAAAAAATATCTAATATGATAAATGATAAATGACAAAATGACACGTATACCTAATCGAGAGGCCCAAGGGGACCCAGTGATCTTTCATGGTTTTATGGATTGTGGTGGCCGTGGTGATATGTAAATTACATGGTGATCGTATTGTAGTTGCGAGACTCTACCGATCCAAAATCACACGACAATTGTAGGCCAATCACACGGACAACTTGCACATATGTGAAAATTTTGCAAAATCTTTGTGTTGCGAAGTTTGTGGTTATCGATGTGACCCTCCTTCATTGTTAGTAGGACTGAAGGAAAGTATGCACAAGCAATATAGCTAAAACAATCATTAAGGAGTCTTCATCTCGGATAAGGGTGATGAAAGGGACTAAGTACTCCTTTTTATAAATATATGTGAGTGGAGATGAGCGTGATTTATTGGTCTATAGTGTATTGCAAAAATGACAAAGTGGTGAGTTGATTAAATATTTACGATGTGTATACAGAGGTGCGACATAATTCAATGTTGGTGGATGATTATTATTAAATGTGTGTAATGTCTTTTATCAATCTTAATTTTATGAATTTTAATGTATTATTATTTTTATGAGATTAAGATATTTTATATTATTTTTATATTTACGCCGTAAGGCGTTACTATGTGAAGTAGGACCTGTTGCTTCTGACAAAAGTCAGAAATCCAACAGACCACATTCCTTCCTCCAGAGACGTTGAAATCTAACGGCCAGTATTGTGTTTAATTTAATACCAATATTTCATCAACACGTCATCATCGTCGCTCTGGTACCGGGTCGCCAAGGGGCGAATGCGCAGGGGAGACCGCATTTGGCAGATCACTTTCAAATGCAACAACGCCATCTAGAAGGCCACCACAGCCGGGCCCTAGTCCAACTGCATTCTCAGATAACGCATCTCCATTCCCCACGTCGTTGGGCTGTAAAAAAAATTACCGTTATTAAATTCATGGAAAGCTTATGTTAAGGAAGTAGGTGAATATTTCTGTCTGTTCTGTGTCCGCCATATCTTACAGCCTTCGTGATGAAACCCGAGGGAAATTTCATTGATCATGCATTAATATGTGCAAGTCTTTTAGTACCGCATTTATGATCTTAATAGCAACTAGCCTATATCTGTCTGTGAAAAATAAATCAAGAGCTCAAGATTGAGATCCACTTTGCGAAAATTGCTAGGAGATGCCTGGTATTAAACTCCTACAAACATAGCAAGAAACAACATATATTATTTATGTTTCAACTGTTAGATAGTGTTTGTGTTAAAAACATTGTTTCAGGTATCGGAAGAACAACAACAAACCATTAAAATTGACTATATTTTTTAACTTGTTAATTCTGGCATGATTTAAAGTTAGAGAAAGATTTATCTGCAGCGGCTATGTTCAAGCAACATATCTCTAAAAACTGCAAATGGCCCGACTTTGTGTAAGTTGACTTCACAATGGTCTCCCACTTGGGATCAGTAGTGAGGGATAGCTTTGAGCCTTGCTGCTGATTTTGAGATGACTTCCATATGGTAAATATTGTGATGATGGTGAATTTGGAGAGGAAGTCCGTGGCATGGCACGCTAAAGCTATGACTCAGAAGGAGAACTAGGTAGTGGAGGTTGTTGTGGGGGTGCCAAACCAATAATAGAAACGCAACTTTTAGGTTTTACATTTACACGAACCAGAGATCTGTTTTCATCTAACACTTCCTTGCACTTGGTGGAAATGCCCAAAGGCCAACCTTCCTTCACCGGAATATCATGGATATTTTTGGTTCCTACCAACACAATTATTTTTTGTTCTATCCATTCATAGTCGTTACTTAAACAAATAGTTTGATCTGAACAATATGAATGATCATCTACCATGTTTGGAGGCTGCTCAGATTCAACTCGTTTCATCAGCCCATTATGGTTTAAATGGTCAAGCATCACCTCTGACGGTCTTGTTTTGTGTACAGAATCGTCGTATATAGTTTTCTCAATAAATGACCGTGAAACTAACTAGCCTCACGGTATTCCCCAAAAGAGTGGACTCTTCCAAAACCACAGATCTTCTTATGCTCCAATATCATTAAGATAATTGCAAGACTTCCTCCTGGCTTCAACATAAGGTGCATTAACTTCCTTATCCACTTTAGGGAAACCTACAAACCCGTGCCTTCATTAAATGGAGACAGGAATGGTTCATTCATATAAGGAGATATTCCACATGATGTCGGTATTCCAAATTTGTTCAAGGTTTGTAAATCACTTCCACATGATATTCTGCTCATTAAACAAATTTCAGTGGAACCCAACCATTTCTGTGTCCATGGCTTTTTACCCTTTTTGGTACACATTATTTTTGACTAGGAAAATAAATCTGATACGCCGACCGATCTGTTTTACACTTTGGTGGACATTGTTTTTTGACTAAGAAAATAAATCTGAAACTTTTGTGCTCTCATGCAGTAATATGGTTTAATGTGAGTGTTTTTTTAATATTAATGTCAATTTTCTCAACAACAAATATACGAAAATCCACAAAATAAGTGACATACCAACATTATAAAGGAATAAAGTTTTTGCGCCTTGTCTATGATCCTATATTTTATATACATATATATATCAAAGTGTTCCAAATTGTAACATCTATAAAGATCCCATTCCTATTACTTTTTGATGGGTGTCCATACCCATTTTTGAATCTCCCATCCTTTTTAACAACCCCATTTTGTGAGTTTGTTGGCAAAGGTTTATTATAAAGTTTGAGCATTTATTTAACATTTACAGAGTTGTTTCATGACATTTTACATGCATATGAAACAAGGCACCTACAACTACAACATCCGACAAAGAACACTTCCTAATATGCCTCAATGGATGTCCATATCCCATTGTAAAGCTATTTTTTTCCATGGAATGTTAGTGTGTTTGGAAAAGGTGAGCTTATGGGTTGAATATATGTTCATTGCATTACGAAATAGATTAAATGGATTTTGCTAAGCATTTATGAAAACATTAATTTACATGACCGCAACAAGCTCACCTATGACCTTCAATAGTGATGGGTTGTCTTGGAGACAAGGAGGACGGTTGTAGTAATTTCAATCGACCATTCCTTGCATTCTGAGATTCTTTTTGAAATTTTGAAAAAAGGCATGCGGTTGTAGGAAAGAAGATTTTCCCATTGGTTCCTCGCAAAATTCTCCCCATCCCTGTGCTTCTCCCTCAAATCCCTACTTCATCTCTCCTCTTCCTCTCCTGCTATTTCACTCCTTTCGATTTACTTCTTCAATACATCCCCTTCGGCGTTTCCATCGCACATTTCACATGCGATTGCTAGTTTATTATTGATAGCAAATTTCTAGTGTCTATAATTTAACCATAATTTCATTTTATAAAAGATACTTTTAGATCATAATATTTTCATTGCAACACAATTACTATGGAATATAAATATAATCACCATATAATATTTGTTCCATGATAATATCAAATACTAGGCCAAATAAATAGATAGAAATGTAATGGTTTAACAAACCATCACTCTTACCATTGAACTAGTGCACTATTCTCCCACTCTAATTCGGGCAAAAATAAGCATTGTATCCGGCCGTCAACTAGTTAGTGAAGCTATCACCGCAAGACACGGATTCTAAAAATACCTTGTATAATTTTACGCTACATTAACCACCCAGCCACATTTAGCGCTGCCAATTTCCACCAACAATTTTATCCCAATTTTCCCCCAAAACCACGATTCTCATATAAATAGACCAAGAACACTGTAAATTTTAAAGAACACAATCTGAGACGCTGTAATTTAAAACCCCAAATTTCATTCGAATTCAGAAAAAAGAACAGGAGCTGCAACATGAAAAAAGAAAGCGAAGGTGGCGCTCCCTCTTGTATTTATCATATTATTAATGGCCAGCAGCAGAATTTGAACCTGCCTTCTAATGGACAGGAGCAGCAACATAATATGCAGAATGGGAGCATTCTTTTAAATGCCGGCCAGCAGCAGCAGAAGCGGGCTATGGCTTTTGACAGTGACGACTATAGTAATGTTTTCCTGGCCATCAACATCAGTTTAAGCTTCAGCATTCACCCTTGCCTGGTCATTCTCCTCCTACCCTTTACCATTTACCCTGTTCTCGTTGTTTGTTTGGTACACAACCCCCGCAGCACACACAAATACAAAGGCCGCAACAGCGGATGCAAATTCATCAGCAGCAGAATTTGCAAAAGCAAATTCAACAGCATCACGATCGGCAAATGCAAATTCTTTATTTGCAGCAGCAGGAAGATCTGCAAACGCAAAATCAGCATGACAATAGTGCCGGCAAGAATCAGCAAATGCAAGTTCAACAGGGCAGTGAAAACGACAATAAGAAGAATCTGCAAATGCAAATTCTGCAGGACAGCGGCATCGGCTTCGTCAACAACATCGGCAGCGGCAGCATGGCTTTGAATGGAAATGGGAGTGCAAATTCAGAGCTGACAGAAATTGATTTCACCAATGGGATTCCAACACCAACACCAATAAATGGTAAGAAAAGGAAGCGTGGAAGGCCAAGGAAGACACCTAAGAATGAGTGCAGCACAAACAGTGCTGGGGCTTTCACACCGCCTTTGAATCCCACCATGAAATTCAAGAAGCTTAGATGTAAGTTTTCTGCTAAACCTTTTCTTTATTTTTTTTGGAAGTCTTTCTCATAACTGCGTGTCAATTTATGTGTTTTTTTCTTGTAAGAAGAGGCCAGATTCTTTCAATCTTTTTAATGTTTTGGATTGCTCTTTTCTCTGGTTGCATCAATTTCTTGTTCAGATTGTGCTGCTCTGTTCTGATATCTGTTTCAATTATTGTATTTCTTTTCGATAAAGACCAGGTCGAATTATTTCACTCTGTTGATGTTTTTATTGCTCGTTGCTTTTGCTGCATCGATTTTGTTTCCAGATTGTACTGCTCTGTTTCTAATGTGTGTATTCATAAAGCCGAGGCTGATTCTTTCAATCTTTTTATGTTTTGGATTCCTCTTTTCTTTTTCCTGCATCAATGTCTGTTTCAGATTATGCTGCTGTGTTTCTAACGCGCATTTTAATTTTTCTTTTTCTATAAAGATGAGTACAATTTTTCATTGCTCTCTTTTTGTCGCATCGTTTTTTTTAAAATTATGCTGCTCTGTATATAAATTTGCTGATTGTTTTTGGAGTTGTGGATCCTTACTGCATTAAAATGATTTGAACCTAGCTCATGCTTTTACTCAGTCTGTGCGCCTGGGTTTCTAATTACTTATTATCTATTTTTAATTAGGTGCTTCTTTTAAAGTCCCTTTGTTAACAGGAAATATGACCAGTGTAGTTATGGACTCCTCATGGTGGAAGGATTTAAAATAAATCATGCTCTTATACTTCTTTTTCAATTTTAGCGTCTTATTTCTAATTTCTGTTTATATATTTTACTTTGTTACAAACAAATCAATCTACTTGTTAAGGAGAAACAATCTTGAACGGTGGAGTTCAGGATCTTTTATGTAGAGAAAGATTGGAACCTAAGTCACACTCTTACTCTTATTTCTCTCTCTTTTTTGGGCACGTAAACCCTTTTTTTGTTTTCTTGAGAAGTTAAATCTCTTACACTCATTTCTTATCACGTTCACCTTATTTTTAAAACCTTGAAAAAAAAGCTGCTGGATGTGTTTTCAAGTCCAACTATAAGTGTGTTTTCTCTGCAAACAATTTATGTTTATAAAAATGTATATTAAAATTATTTTATTTGTTTTTAAATAAAATTCTTTTATAAACCCCTCTTATGGGTTTAAATGCATTTTCTTTTCAATCAATTAATAAGCTTAAAAGTGAATTCAAATATATTTTAATTTATTAATATTTTGCTAACCAAAATTATAAGGGTGTTTTGTTGCTTCAATGTTTTATTTATTTATTTTTGCTTGGTATTAAGCTTGAATCCCTTTTACAGTGTAATGTACACTTAACTATTACTACTACTTTCCCACACAACATTCACACTGTAATGTACAGTTACATTATTATTATTATTACCTTGCTCCCACACATTCACAATGTTCACGTAATTAAATTACTTCTTCTTTTGCCACATTGTTCATTGGAATTGTGGGGCGCCTTATTACAGGGAAGGATTTGAACCTCAAATGTCTACCATTCTTATTGCACCTTGCACCTACACATCAAAATTATGCAGATTGTGGGCTTCTGTTTATTGTTTTTTTAATGCTTAATATGCATGGTCTCTGTGTTTTTCTTTTAAAAATGAGTTTAAATTAATTTATATATATATATTTATATTTTTATTGTATTTTAATTTATGTGGCACCAACTTTGAATGTGTTTTCATTTTAAAACGAGTTCAAATTATTTTAATCTATTTATATTCTTATTGCATTTTTTTTTCTGTGATACCAATTTTGACTCTATTATAATTAAATAGTTCCACCCAGGTCCCAAATGTCTTTCTCAAGATATGCCCATCTCTGTTTCTATTTTCTTCCAGAGAGATCTGTGCTGTATGAGCCTATTTTATGCTTTGAATAAATTTTTTCTATTCATTTTATCCAATTTTATTTTAAAGACGAGTCCAACCTATTTTAAGAGTGCCCTCAAAGTCTATTTGCTTCTGTTGAACCAATTTTAATTATATGATAATTAATTATTTGTAGTTATTGTACTTATTTTAATTTAAAGTTTAAGAATGTGTGGATTAAATGTCAGATTGTATTTCTTGGGCTTAAGGTTAAAGATTGAGAGATATTCCATTCTGTTAAATTATGTAAGACATGATCCAGGGTTTTATTTTTATTTTTATTTGGTGCAACAAAATTTGTATCTTAATAAATAGTTATAGACTATTTCAACACCATCATCCTCACTACTAAAGCACAACCCATTTGATGCCATAATACTTTTCAAAGAACTTACATTTCAATTTTTTTGTGTTTCCCTATATTTTTAATTTTTTAAAAGAATATTTTTATGTATTTACACATGCTTTAACAGTCTTAAGTTCAGTTTTCTTACAAACAATTTATACGTTTTTCCTTAAATGGTCAGTGTAAATATATTTTAACTTGTTGTCTTTTCATTAATGATGAAAATTGTTGGGTTGCCGCTGCATCATTTTTTTCTGCATTGGCAAACTCTCTTTTATTTTTAAGTCGTAGCGATTCATGGGTTCCTTTGCGACCTCTAGACTAGCCCGTTTTACCACTGTATACTGTTGTATTGTATGAGCTTTTTGTGCCCTAATTTTCTGATTGCAACTTATAAGGTATTGTTCAGAACTAACAGTTGTCGTAAAAGGATCAAATACATTTTACTACTGGTTTTATTTCTTCGAAGAAAGGCAGTTTTGACACCATTCTGGCATTCTTTTGGAATTTCTTTTTTGAGGAGGTTTTTGTATTCATTAGTATTATATCATGCATGGTTACCAAATAAGGTGGATGTGGAGAATTTTTCGTATTTTTGTATTTTTTCCATTTATCGTATTAAACATCCAATATTTCAATCTTTAATATTTTTAAAATTCAAAAAATAAAAAAACCAAAATATTCAGTTGGAAAAAATAAAAATCCATCAAAACTACTTCAAACTCATGTTATAATTATTAGTACTGCCCAAGCTTGGGGCAGTATCACTATAGGTTTCACAATTGCTTAACATGTTGTTATTGTTTGTACTTTTCAACCAATCAAACATGATTATTAATTTCATTAACAAAATATACACTCTCCACATTAATAAATATTAATAAACTTGCACATTTTTAACAAAATAATTATAAAGGTGTATTTATCTTTAATGTGATTGGCCTAAAAATTAACATGTTATTACAGCCTTCAGCAATTTCAAGGAAAACATGATGTCATTAATATTTATGATGTCATAACATTTATGATGGCATTTATTTTCTTATTTACTTTTTACATTTAAAAATCATTTTAACAAATTCAGAGCATTTATGGTGTCATAGCATTTATGATGACATTTATTTTCTTATTTACTTTTTACATTTAAAAATCATTTTAACAAATTCATAACATTTATTTTCTTGGTGGCGTACTTAGCAAAGCATTGCTTTGCTCTTGTTATAACAACTGTTTATTATTAATTAAAAGCCAAATGTATACATTTTATTATTCAATAATTTTGAATCTGTTGTATAGTTGTGTCTAATTATTAAAATTATCATATTTTTAATATTTTTTAATATATATAATTTACCCTATTTTTTCTATATTTTTTTTTCTTTTCATTTGTTACCTATTATATGTATTCACTTTTAACAAACTCTCTATATTTATTACAATCTATATGTTCTTTTAATCACAGCGAATGTGGGTTTAATTTTTATTCAAGAATAGAATGATGTTGACATTTTTTTAATTTAGTTGGTTTCAATTTTTTGGTTGAAAGTTTAATAGTATATGAGTTAGGGGTTAAATTGTATTCGGGATGGGTATTTCTTTCTACCAAATTTATTACAAAATCAGGATCTCAAATTTTTATTGGTATTTTTAAATTTATATTTTGGTGGATGGTTAGACAACAATTTTTATATCATCCTCCTTATTATTGAACTACAATTCACTTGATCAACTTCAATTTTTAACTTTTGTTGTCCTAATCAAAATTATATATCAAATTCATGAAATAAAGAAATAACACAACATAAAATTACAAAATCATAGTGGAACACTCACATGGTAAATTTATATATCACATTTTATGAATGTACTTTGGTTTTATAATTGGAAAAAATATTAAAAATTAATGTTGTCTCACATCACATCACATCACAACTTAATGAATTTTCACAATTTTTAAAACTTAATATACTAAAAATGAGTGAAAAATCATTAAAAAAACATCTTCTAAAAATATTTTATTAACTGAAATTAAATATTTACAAATATATTTAATTAATAAAAAATTCAATTATAAACTAAATCAAAAACTCAAATTAAATATTCATATTGCAATAATTTATATTATTATTAATAATAATAAATATAAATTTTATGCATGAATAAATCATGACAGACACTTGATTTAAAAATATGCTCTATATTTTTACTCTAGACAAATCGAAGGGCTCTTGGTCTCTTGGTGAAGACTTGATACTTGACATGGAGAGTCAAAAATGGATAGGACCAAGATCACTCCTTCGGGTGACTTTGAAGGATTGGATGTCCTGGATAGGGTCAAGATCACTCTTTGGTGACTTTGACAGATTAGATTTTATGTAATTTCCAATTTATAATGGGCAGAGATGCAAATATCTATGTAATTGTTTGGTTTCCAAACCAAAAAAATTACTCAATAATAACTATCCATCCACATTTATCCAGATGTAATTTTAAAAATAAAAAATCTAATTACAAACAATGACACACTCAAATTAAATATCTATCGTGTTAATTAAAGGTTAAAGGTCCAAAATTATATAGTAGAGTTGTACCAAGCCATTAACGAGAAAAAGCTGAACAAGCGAGTGAAGAAATCATGGTGGACATGGATATAAAAATATGCTGTATAATTTTAGTCTATAATTAGCTACCCATCTCCACCATCAATTTTACCCCGAGTTTTCCTTCAGCAAAGATTCTCACATCAATAGACCATCAGCACTGTAAATTTTAAAGAACACAACCCGAGACACTGTAATTTTGCCCGATTAAAGAAATACATACAGGAGCTGCTATATGGAAGAACAAGACACAGGTGGTGATCCCTCTTCTATTTATCAGTTTTTAATCGCCAGCATCAGCAGAAGCAAAATGTAAACATGCCTTTTAATGGCCAGCAGAATGTGAACATTCCTTCTAATAGCCAGCAGCGGCAAAATGTGAACATGCTTTATAAAGGTTCAGCAGGAGGAGGATGTGCAGAATACGAATATGCCTTTTAATGGTGGCACTGGCGACTATAATAATGATTTTCTTCACCATCAGCATCAGTTTGAGCTTCAGCATTTACTCTTGTCTGGTGATTCTCCTCCTACTCTTTCCCCCTTTCATCAAAATATCATCCGTCCGTACTTGTAATAATAATAATCCCTATGCACAGTCTTTATTTCGTACAAAACCCCCGCAGCACACACAAATACAAAAGCAGCAACAGCAGCAGAATGTGCAAATGCAAATTAATCAGCAGCAGAATTTGCAAAAGCAAGTTCAGTAGCATAGCAGCACAATCTGCAAATGCAACTTCAGCAGGACAACAACAACAACAAGAATCTGCATATGCAAATTTTGCAGGACACCAGCAACACCATCGCCATAGGCATCGACAGCAGTATCGCAGCGGCAGCATGGCTTTGAACGCAAATTCGAAGCTGAATGAAATTGTTTTCATGTGGGAGTGCAACACCAACACCAACACACGGGGAGAAAAGGAAGCGTGGAAGGCCAAGGAACCCAACTAAGAATGAGTGTAACGCAAGCAATAGCAGGGCTTTCACACTGCCTTTGAATCCTGCCATGAATTTCAAGAGGCCTACATGTGGTACATTTTCTGCTAAACCTTTCAATTATGCGGGCCAAATTCTTTCTTTCTATCAATGTTCTTTGCTTTTGCTGCATCAATTTCATTTTCAGATTGTTCTTTGTTTTTGCTGCATCAATTTCATTTTCAGATTGTGCTTCCTTGTTTATAATATGCGTTTCAAACAAGGACAACGCCTACTTATTTCACCCTTTTTGTTTTAGATTGCTTATAGCTTTTAATTACATATATTTTTCTCTTTTCATATTGTGCTGCTCTTATACTAATGTGTCTCCTCTTTCTATAAAGATGAGGCCGATTCTTACAATCTGTTAATGTTTTGGATTGCTCTTTGCTTTTGCTTCATCAATTTTTTTCAGATTGTGCTGCTCTGTTTCTAATGTTCATATAATTTGTGCGTTTTTTCTGTAAGTATGAGGCCAATCCTTTCAATCTATTAATGTTTCGGATTGCACTTTGCTATTGTTGGATCAGTTTCTTTTTCAATTTATGCCGATCTGTTTTTTATTTTTTATTTTTTTATTTTTTTATGTATTTTAATTTATTAAGTCCCTTTGTTATCTGTGAAACCTTATCACATGATGAGCGGAGTTACTAACCCCTTATTGTAGTAGCATGATTTAAACCTAGCTCATGCTCTCACACTTGGTTTTTGCAGTTTATGCTGTTCTGTTTCTAATTTTTTTTTGTATTTTATTGAACTTAGTTGATGCTTTTACACTTGTTTCTTTTTCAATTTGTGCTGCTCTGTTTCAAAACATTCTTCTTATATATTTTAATTTATTAATGTTTTTGAAGTCTCTTTATTAGCGGGAAACCTCATCACATGACAGGAGGAGTTATAGATTCTTTATTGTAGGAGAAGAATGTGTTATATGACCGGATGTGTTATAGTTTCCTCATCTGCCAGGCATAAGTTACACACGCTAGGGCCTTGAGACATCCTTTTTGTAATGAGTCCCAGGTGAAAACTGGATCTTTTAATGCTAACCACAAGTGTATCCTGGTTTTCAAGGGGGTCTTGATGTTCCATGTATATGTCCACCACCAGCACCTAACATGATACCTTTTGAAAATAACACCTTGTACCCTAGCTTTGTAGAATACAAGCCAGCAGTCATATTTATGCCCCACTTCAGAGAATCAAGCTCATCCCTTAGTCTGATGTGTCTCCTTTTTGAGCTCCAATGCAAATTGTGACCAAGTACCAATACGAAACTGCTACCAAGTATCTTGCCAAACACCAGCAAAACCAAAACACTGAGCTGACTTCCACCCTTGATGCCAAATATATGTGCTGTCTTGATCCACAATTTGGTTTAAACTTTAAAGTATGATGATCATGAAGCATCTGGATCATCTCTGTAGGGTGTCTAATAGTGGGTCCACAGCCCAAAAGTGCATCAGATCCCATTCTCACCCGTCTTCCATCACCAACCCTGTAAGCTAGATGATTGCCAATGATTGGAAAGGCCAAGACCAGGGCCTTCCACTGATTGGACCCATTCTTAAAACTTTTCCTGGGGCTACTTATCTAATCCAACAAAGGGTTTGGGGTAATATATATCTGAACTATAATCCTTCCCCACAAACTGTCTATGGTGACTAAGTTCCACAGACTCTTGGCTGTTAAGGCTCCGCCAAAACAATTGATGTTTTTGAGTCCCCATCCCCGCTCACTTTTTGGTCTGGCTATAGATTTCCAACTTACCCAATGCAACCCACTCTTTATCACTTCACAGAAAATTGAAACAGAGCCTCCTAATCTTTTCTAGGACACCCTTGGGGATGTAGACTAGTGAGTGCCAATATACAGGAATTGCTTCAAGGACTGCCTTTATTAGTATCAGTCTACCACCTTGGACAGCCATCTATTGCACCAAAACTGAATCCTCCTCTCAATCTTCCCAACAAATTACTTCCAGGCCTTTTTCACATAACTGTTTGGCTTTAGGATGAAACCAAAGTATTTAAATCCCGCCTGAAAGTCAAGGGTTTCAAAAGGGAAAGCTTCCTGTAGCCTCATGGATATTTCCTCCCTTAATTCATTAAAACCCACAACAGACTTAAGTAAATTAACCTCCATTCCTGAGGCTTTGCAATATAATTGAAATATTTCCTGGAAGGATCTACCTTCTGATTAAGTCCCATCAGAAAATAAAAGTACGTCATCAACAAATAACAGATGCAATATCCTTTCATTCCTCCCCACTCTTATTCTCTGAATTTTTCCTTCCCTCCTTGCAGCCAAGATTGCTCTACTAAGTCCCTCTGCAACCAGCAAGAATAAGTAAGGAGAGAGGACAAACCTGTCTCAAACCTCTAGATGGCTGAAAGAAAGGTGAAGCTGTTCCATTTACAAGAACAAGAAAAGAAACAGTAGCAACAGAACCCATTATCCAATTTATATTAGACAAACTGAAACCAACCTGGATCATAATGAGCCTTAGGTATAGCCAACTAGTCCTATCACAAGCCTTGGATAAATCTAACTTTAAAACCATGGCTGGCATCTTTTTGTCTTAATGGAATGGAGTCCTTCTTGGGCTGCCCCAAGTGCTTCATGAATATGCCTGTTCTGAAGAAAACCAAATTGTTCATGCGAAATAACACCTGAGAGCACTCCTTTCAATCTGACCGCAATTACCTTGGAAATGATCTTATATACACAATTACAAACTGAAATCGGCCTAAAACTATCATATGACCCAGACTTATTTGTGCTTGGGATAAGAGCAATAAAAGTCGAATTGAAAGATCCCTTAAGCTTTCCTGAAATCCTTACCTCCTCTACCACCCTCAAAAGGTCATCCCCCATCAAGTCAAAAACACACTTGAAAACTCAATGGTCCAACCATCTGGTCCCAGGCCCTTATCCTTTTGAAAAGAAGCCAAGGCAGTCTTTAGTTCTTCCAAAGAGACCTCTTCAAACAGCAAGTTATTGTCTTCCTCTGAGATCATTTGAGGAAAGTATGAAGCCTACTTCACAATTTCTGCTATATTAGTAACTTCTGGCTCCTTATAAATATTTCGGAAATGCTGGACACCCAATTCTGCTAAATCATGAAAACTCCAAACAGGATCTCCCTCTTTGTTATTCAGCTCCCAAATGATGATGTTTTTTCTATAATTTGCGTATTAGTGGAAAAATTTAGTGTTCTTGTCACCTTTTCCCGCCAAATTGCATGCCTCTTTAACCTCAGTTCTGCCACCCTTTCATCCCACAACTTTTTTTTATCGTCCAGTTCTCTCGATTCGGTCTTCTCCTAAATAGAGAATATCCGAGTCACATTATTATGGAAAAGAGTTACAATTTCCTCTTCAACCTTCTGTAACCAACTATTTCTCTTCTTAAGTCTCTCAGCTGCCCATCTCTGCACCTTCTCCTTTATCTTCTTTAAAGCTTTGACAAATTGTCTGCTAGCTGAAACCCCATGATTACTATCATAATGTGACCATTCCCTTTGAACCGAATCACAAAAGTTCTCCTTATCCATCCATATCCAGGATTAAACTTTAATGAACTGAGAGATTTTACATCATTATGATCTAACTACAGGTAAATACGGTTGTGACCTGATCTGCCTCCAACATCAATCCATGTGCGATATTTGTCCACCTTATTGATCAAAGATTCATAGACCAGAAAACAGTTGAGTCTCTTTGCAATACCATTACAAACAGATCTACTATTACTCCAGGTTGACCTTAATTCAATAGGCTCCACATCAATCAGCCCCATCAATTAAATCTGATTCTTGAGAAAATCCGTAATTCTATCATTTCTGGCTGTAACTTCCCAAACTTCCACCCTGTGAAGTGTGAAATTGAAGTCACCCCCAATAATTAAACTGTCCTCCTTAAGTGCCTGAAGAGCAAAAAAAGAACTCGAAAACTCCAGCTTACCATCATAAGGTCCATACACATTAATTATGGTAATCGACCCAGCCCAGGCTTTTAACCATCAGTTCTGTGCACAAACCTGAAATTAGTGAAAATGACTTTATTAGTACGAAACCATTTCTCTACCTACAAATAGGACCACCTGAATTGCCTGCTGAATCATTCGCAAGAAAATTCCAACCCTTCAAAACACTTTTCAGACTATCATTTACAGAATCCCCACAACCCATTGTTTGCTGTTTAAGTAAGACGTTGGGTTTCTCAACTTCAACTAACCTAACCGAGGCAAGCCTCTTCTGAAGGCTTCCCAACCTGTGGACATTTAGGGATAAAACCTTCATTTTAGAACTTCCTTCTGGGGCTTTCTAGCGTTAGGTACCCCTGGGATGGTTTGCCGTCATTCTTGATGAATTTCAATAACTTCCCTTACTTGTGCTTTATGGAGAAAGGATTTTACCTACATAAGATCCCTAGGATCCTTGTATGTATCCTGGCCCAAACCACCAGAAAAATATTACATAGCCTTTGTTCATGTTTTAGAGATCTCAATTGATACGTACCCTTCCCCCAATCCTCAGTATTTGTAACCCCTAACCCAAAATCCTCCGAGGAGTGATAATGGATAGAATCCTTGCTAGACACATGAGTTTGACAAGGACAGTGGATTCCCTGCCCCAGAAGCAACCGAAAGAGTACAGATTGATTCCCTACCATTCTGACCCTTTTTACCCTTAACATAATGAACTTCTTTCAAGGTAGGCCACTCATCGTGAACCTGCAAATCCTTGGTCTTTTTAAAATCATAAGGAGAGAGTTATTGACCAGAAGACTTACCAAAACCCTTGCCAAAATCCTTCGGGCGGGTGGAACCTCTACTTTGTCTAGGAGTTAGATCAAAGAGATCGGATTGCTCTTTGATGCAGGGTTCTCATTGATCAAACCTTCTACCACGACTACCTTTACTGTAGTGGATCAACACTAGTAACTTGATCATCCAAAGCCAAATCTTGTACTGCGTTACCACTACTGACAGTCTCCTTCTGGATTTTTGATGAAACTTTACCTGAAATCGGCTTATCCAAACTCGGTAAATTCTGACTGGGATAGCCTTCTAAGGAACTCCTTTCCTCATTTCCATTGAATCCGATTCACATCCTTGCAGCTCCAAATTCTTTTTACAAATGGCGGGAGCAATCATCTACTACATGCCCGTGCTAGTGACATTGAATGCAGTGGAAAGGGGCGTTTGCATTTTCCAAATTTGCGAAAATACCTGGTCACCCAACACAATGTCAATATAATTCCTCCAAGCCATTTTTAATGTAAATGTCAACAAGAACATGAGCCACTGAGTGGTTACAACTGGATTCAAACTCTTAATCTACTAGGACGGTCTTACCCAAAAATTTCCCAATATTCCGTAGGGAACAATATGACTAGAATTCTATCTGCAGCCCTAGCAGTTTGACCCAGATGGGTATTTTACACTCCACCTCCGTCCTTAGATCGAAATCTTGGTGCTATGGCTTGATTGAAAAATACAACTGACCCAAAGCCACTTTCCTCCAAGAATCAAATCTACATACTTAACTGAGTGGAAAATGAAACAGAGCCACCTTCGCATCAAGATGTGAAAAGAGGGCACATACCCAAGGACTGGAGCCCGAACCATTAACATCCAATCATTAAGGGTTTTGTTAACAATCTGCTTACCCATGAATTTCCCAATGGGTGATTTGCTTGAATTTTTTTTAATCTACAATATGCTTACCCATGAATTTCCCAATGGGTGATTTGTTCGATTTTTTTTTTAATCTAACTCACGCTGTCCTCCCACAACTATGCAAACATTTGAGGACTTCCTTCAAATGACCTTTCATTCTTTTTCTTACCTACAAACCCACCTACTAACCCCTTCCGATTGTAATGTCCCCTTGTCGATATTAATCCTATGAAGACTCTCGGCTCAATTCTCTTCCGAGGGGCTTAAGGGGTGTGAAAAGGGGAGAAAGGTGGTGACTTTTATTTTAAGTAGTTGATGTCATTCCTTATGTTTATTTTATAAAGCAACTTATAATCATGTCACTTAAAGTGACTAAGGGGAAAAAAGTAAAATTCAATGAAGAAATAAAAGTGGCAAATCATAAAAAAATATTAAATATAAAGTGGGGCGACCCATATGGGTGTTTCCCTTGGGATTTGTGATAAGGAAAAAGGATAAATAGAGGTGTGGGGAGCCATGAGAAGGATCTTTTGCCAATCTATTTTCTCTCATTGCATGTTAAGTTATTTTGCTTGCATCAAATCTTCTAAGAACGAAAACCCTTAAGGAGAAGGAGCTTTGGGGACGAAAACCTCCAAGGTTTGAAGGTTGGGGAACAAAAACTCCTCAACTTTGTGAGATGAATCCACCTGAGATTTATCACTGTGCTACACTTCAGATCTAGGGAACATTTTGGGGTTTTTCACTCTATCTCAGCTGAGCTTCAACACAGATATGAATTTGTGAGTTTGGGAGGTTTGGATCAGCCAAACCTTGATTGTTTTCAAGTCATTTTGCAGCTAGAACAGATCTAGACACTTTTAGTTCAAAAATTTCCCCCTCGGAGACTAGGATCCCTTTTGGAAGGGTTTTTGTTTTTCGATATGCAGGTAGTTGAAGACTCTATGGCATCAGCAAAGGCAATTTTAACATCATTTTCCAACTCTCTATTGGTACAAATTTGATAATAATAACTGCTGTTAATTTCTACACTGTTTCAGCCCTTGATCTTTTTTTGTAAATTCATACAAGTGTAGAAAAATTCAGATTTCTCTTGTAAGTTGTTCTTAGACCCCAAATTGCCAATTTTGGCCTTGTGGGTATCCTTGAAAGTGATTATTTTCATCAATAAAAACTATTATTAGTCTATTATTTATTACAGTGTGTATTGGCAGTTTAGGCGTAACTTTTAGAATTCAAGTTTTGTGGATTTTTCAGCTTATATAATTCAGATTTAAAAAGAGGGATATTACACCGACTTCCGAGCCTACCTATCGGATATGTCAAGTCCAAATATTGACCCACATATCCAAACCCTTTCACATAATCATGTTTCGGAGTCCATAAGAAATCCTCACCTTCCAACACCTAGGTTGCCTTTTCCCACCCCGACGACTTATTCCCAATTGGCAAAAGATGACCTAAAGTAGACTACTTTGGAGATACATGAGAGGTAATTACCTTGAAAGGATGTAACTTGGCTCCTTCACAAACCCTAATCTTATCGGCCTCGATCCTCGACAACGGATCATTCAATGGCACCAAACACTTTGCTCTTGCTCTTGATGAACACTCAAAAGATATGGAAATGACACAGAGTAAAGGCTACTGATAAACTTCCACTACTTCGATATCTCTATACGCAATCTCCACCACTTGGTCCTTCCTACCAAAACTTGCACCCATATCCACAAACCTATCAACATTACTCCTTGACTAAGAACCCTTTGATAGGACAGGATACCCACCTTTGCCTCATCTCCACGCAAAGTTTTCTTGGGAGCTTTCAAGAATGACCCTTTGGACCCAAAACCTAGTGGACAAGTGCTAGATCCACGAGAAATATCGCTAGGAATATATATGGAATGCACAAAAATATGGCTTCCCTCAATGAGTCAAAGGAATAATCCACAAGCTGAATATTTTCCTCCATTGCTCTGCCATGTCCCCTTTTCGAGCTAACTCCAATTGAAGACCTTAACCCATTTTCTCCCCATGGGTTTAAGGAGAAAGCAAGGGGAAGATCTGAGCTTCGTAGTTGCATCATTATTTTGATAGTTATTTCATTTATATAATTATGTATTCCTATTGGGCGATTAGCACTCCAATAGATGGCTATGTAATTAGGAAATAAAATAAGTATTTGTGGCATGTAGGCCCAATACTTAATGAACTTTTAAAAGATCCTCCCTTAAGAGGTCGACCTTTCTGGATTGCATTGTAATAAGCACCCCTTATGTCTATATAAGGAGGTCACTTAGTCATTTGTAAGGATGTTTTTGGTGAATCTATCTTATTGGTGAAGGTTGCTTGTTGAAGCCCTTTCTCCATCTCATTCAAGGACGAAAAACTCTTGAATCGAGTACCTCCCAAGGACAAAAACCCTTGAGGAGAGGGTAGTGTGGACGAAAACCCACATTATCTCATTTGTGTTGATCTCATTGTTGGTTATAACAATTTTTTTCCCTTAAGCGACTTGCTTAGAGGTATGTTTTCAAGGATATTGTTGGTTTCTATGTGATTTCTTTGCATGGTTGAGTTCCCTATGATTTATAAAGGTGAAATCTTCCATTTTATCAATTGTTGGTGCAAATTATATTTGATTTCAAGAGGGGCGACCTATATTGGAGTGATGTTTTGGTATGTGTGGTGACATTTTGGCAAATTTGGAATTATAATCTTATTCTCTATATTTTATAAGGTCAATATCTTAAGTTTCATATTTTTGGTGTTTTCTATGTTGACTTATGAATATTTAAAGATACACTATAGACAAGGGTTTTATAAAATTCATATCTTCATATCTAGGGCATTAAAAATCAGATTTTGTAATGTCCCTCTTTCTCGGTTAGTTCGGTCGAAGACCTTTTGGCCTGTTTTGTCTACCCGACGGCCAAAAGGGTGTTTTCAAGGGTGACTTCGGTTTATTATTCTATTATATGGTGCTCGAATTAAAGTAAAATATCATTAAAGCACATATAATGAATTAATAAACTGTTTGGGTGACTTTGACTTAGGAAAATGTATTTAAATAAAATTAATAAATTATTTAAATGCAATTCCTAGCCAAAAGTGCGACTTGTTTGGGTATGTTGATTAAACCCAAAAATGCGACCCACTTAGTAAAGCAAAATAATTAATTAAATATTAATTATTGGGTTTTGGCCAAAAAGTGCGACTTGGACATTTGGAAGGGTTTTTGGCTATATGAAGGAAAATGCGACTTGGGGAAGGGCATTCAGATTATTATCATTTTCACGGAAAGGCGGTTTAGCACAGAGCTTTTGCGAGACAAAATCCAAGGACGGAAACCCTCTGGGTTTATTACTCTTGCATGACGGAAACCCTGAGAACAGTGAGAGAAGCTTCCACCCAGAAACTTCATTGTTTACACAGTTATTATCATTTCAGCGATGTCGATATAGAGAAATAAATTGCAGCGGTGGGCATTCGAGCAACACCAAGAGTGGGGCGACTTGTTCTACGATTGATGTATGCATTATCGTGAGGTATTTTCATGATAGTTTATTGTTATACATTTCAGCCACATATATATGCCAAATCGATTTGATTTGGATTCTTTCTGAGCGGAGTTTTGGGTAGTATCGTATTATTCCATCTGCAGATTTCTATTTGTGTTTGCCCTAATTATTTATCATTAGATATCAATGTGGAATGTATGGCTGCGTTATTAATGAAGAAATCAATCATTTAAACCCTAGGCGCCATTTCTATATATACCCGGTTTGCGGGAGTTTGCGATGTTTTAATTATTATGCGGTGTGAGAATGTTATTTCATGGATTTATTTAATATTACCGAGTTCAGCTCCATACACAGGCATTATATAAAAAAAAAAAAAAATAAAAAAAAAAAAAAAAGTATTCAAACAAAAACGGGTTTGGGATCTTTCGAGTTCTTGCATTATATGATTCTTTGAGGTTATAACATAATTTTAGAAATTCAAGTGGGGTTAATTGAAGGGTTTTGAAGGCTCAAAAGTGAAGTTGAATTCCACAAACAGTTCATTGCCCTAGAATATTGCAAAAATCATATTACTTTCAGTTGGCTGGTTTCTAAAATCAGATTTGGAGATCTTTGGTTTTGAGCTAATTACCTTAATTTTCAGTTTTGTTCCCGAAAGGGACATTACATGCTCCAACTATCACCATACATTTCCAATTCTCTATGTTTTGTAGTAGTTGTACTAGTACTTGCAATCTGTAATGTCTTCTTCTATGACAAGTTAGGAAATAACATAAATTTGATCACACGCTGCTGGAAAATAATTAATATTCAAACCCCAACTGCTGCAATTTTCCAAAATTCATATCTTTGGCTAGAGAAGTCCAAATGAGCTGAAATTTTAGATATTGGGCCACAAAAATATGAAGAATAATATGCAAAAATCAGATTTTGCATAACCAACATGAAACCATAATTTTTCCCTAAAAATTAGGTTTCTCAAAGACATTTAGAGCATCAAATCAACTCCCAAAAATTATAAAATTACTTCCTCCTTATTCCTCCTAATTAATTAACCAAATTGATCCTAGGAAGATTAGATCTTCATAGTCCGACCTCAAATAACCCAATGTCGGCAATAATACAACCCAAAATGGGATTGGAGTATGCCAAAGTGGTGGGTTAGATGGGAGAACTAATTAGAACTCTAATAACATCCAGATCTGATTTTTAGCAGCAGTTAATTAATTAATAAATCACCCAGAACAACTGAAACTTTAAAAATTAATATCTCACAAAATACTTGGAGTTTTGGCATGAAACAAATTGCACAATAAAGTAGAAATTTGCCTATGAGAAGAGAGAATGAGTTACCCGAACAAGCCAAACTTTACTTGATATGAACTAACAAACTGAATTTTCTGAACACTGAAACCCACTCAAATCTGCCCCTGAAATCTGAAAACCAGTCGCTAGGGTTAGGGAAAATTAATTAAATAATTTCCAACTCTTTCCTAGCCTCCAAACACACCAAAATATTAGCCCCTTGCTCTGAAATATTTAATAACACATGGCAGATTTCAGATCTAGCATTTATGGCATCAAAACATGATCAAATCATCACCAATCCAAGTCGCTATGGTAAAATAATTGCAGCAATAACAACATAAATAAAAGGAGCAATACCAATGACTTTCACACTCCAAACTTGGCGCCAAAATCTGAAATAACTCGAGCAATAATGACAGATCTGAAATTTACTTGAGAGTCTTCAACAATGAATCCAAATGAAGCTTACAATGAGAGAGAGCACAATGCAAGAACTAGGGCATACATCCCAATACTCCAAGCATGGAGTGAAATCAAATGATCAACCAACATAACCCCACTAGAGGAAATGCGACCTCCTTTTATAGAGTTAAGGGGTGCAATATCCAATGACCAACCTTTTCCCTTTTGGAGGGAAAACATAAACTCTCATTATAAAATAGTCTCTAATAAACTAAGACTATGTGCACTTTATTATTTTTAATTAAATAATAAAAGCAACTAACCTATGTGCACATTAAAATAACTAAAGAGACTCCCACTTGTAGCGCTAGGCATGCCAAGGGGTTACAAAATAGACAAAAGACATCTTTGGATCATCTTCAAGCTCAATCCTCAAGCCCATGAGAAGAGAGAATGGGTTGAGGGTCTTCAAGTCTTCAATTTCAAAAATGTCCCAAGAAGGGGACATTACACAATCTATTTGATAGATTTGTAAGATCATAAATTTTTGACAAGTTCAAGTTCACAAGAACACAATTTATCAAATGAAAATGCTCGGAGGAATGGTTAGTACCTCTCTGGCTTCTAAGATTGTTAGTAATCATATCTCGGCTCAAAGAGGAAAACTATATTGGCCCTAGAGCTAAATGTTATTTTAGAGCTAATTTTTGTTAGTTGCTAACCAAAATTCTCTCTTCATGGATCAATTAGTTCTCCTTGACTTGGGAAAATATGAGTACTTAGGCAGATAAAAATATCTTTTTGTCAACAAATTTATTAATATCCTTGCCTCTATAAGAGAGAGCTTGTATTTCTATTGAAGAAATTACACTATTTTGTATGCATAACATGTAATGCAATAGACACTTGAGAATTATAAGAAACCATTGATCATGTCCATTACTAGTCATATTCAATATGATATCATAGACAAAATTATCCGAGTATAAATATTAGAAAAGTCTCCATCTATGTTGCAATTTAATTCATTAGCTGTCATAGTATCCAATATTTGCTAAGACATTTCAGTATTTCTAAATACTATAGAATATTGCATAGTAGAGGTTCAATAAGAATTTTTACTTAATTTACCATGCTTTCACATATCCTATTTCCCAATGTATTTGATGGCGTATTTTTGGTTCAATGTAATTCATAATGTTGGCCATAAATATTATGCTTCTGTGCATAATTTTCTGATGAAATTTTCTCCCAGATAATGGCGGACCAGGACGTTTTCAAGTCATTATCGTTGCACCAGGGGAGGTAAGCACTCTGGCTTGTCAGGAATTATTATTTTGTGGTTTGTTTTTATTGTCTCTTTAAACAGTCTTATGGTATCCTAATTTCATGTTTAGGACGGGCAATCAACTGTTTGTGATTAGTGTGTAGATACTTGGAGATTAACTTGTTCATATTTCTAATGCAGACCTTCTATTCAAGAATTTTCAATATGAATGTTTTCAATAGAAAACTCTCCACCTGTTGGTAGTTTTAATCACTGGGTGGTAGAGCTGGATTGATATCATTTTCTCTCAAACAACCTTGTGTTTTTGAAACTCATGGTATGCCTTTGTGGAATTTATAATTAGTACCACAAATTGATTCTCCAGAACACAAGCCTTCAAAGAAAGCAGTATCTTTCTCCATTTCTAAACCTTTAGAGTGATATCCTCTTGTGGACATGTCTGTGTGTTTCTTGTAAGTAGACCATTTGCTATGAAATTATGAGTTGACATCAGATCTTTTTCTGCATATGATGCTTGAGGTCAAGCTTTTATAGTTCAAGGATATTTGTATTATTATTTTTTAAAATAAATTAGTGGCTATTAGATTTTCAATTGTATGTAATCAATGGTAGAGTTATGACACAAAAGAAAATGCTATAGCTTCTTGCATATGCCATTTGAGTTCTAATTATGCAGGCTGCTATAGGTCAAGGATATCTAAAACAAGAATTTAATATTTCTTTGAGTAGTCTTTTTCCAGTGGTATGTTTTCAATGGTAGAGTTATGGCACAAGAGTAGACATTCCGTGATTTTAAAATAACGAGTCTCAACTCTTAAAGGAATCAAACATCCTTATTGAAGATAAATATTCATCAAAAGATGGACTGCCAATTTTGCAACAAAAACTTCCAAAACAAACTCATATGCTAATCTGTGTGAACAACGTGTCGTTGAGATGTGCATGGAGGCCAGCTTGACTAAGAGAGGAGGCAAACAAGTAGAAAATATACTTAGTGACTTGTGTAGAAGACATTGGTTTCAAAAACTAGGCACAATTCAATCCTAGGACTAGCAGTTTTGATCATGAGGGCTATAAGTACCTTTGTAATAGTCATATTTTCTGCATAGTTAATAAAATCTTTCTTGAAAATTACACCCTCCGTTACTTTTTTTCACTTCACCCTGATAAAATATTCCCCCTTTCCATTGTTATCACTATTTAATATAATGGACTGCACTCAGATACTTCCATTGAGGAGATTGTTGGGACAACGTTACAACAACAATCAAGAAACTGATAATAGATGGGAAACTGCAGCATAAATTGGAAGCTATGAAATCTAATTATTTCCTTTTTGAAGACTGAAATCTGATTCAAAATTTTTTAAACCTTATCTGAAACCAGATTGCAGTATTTGAGAAAACACTGAAACAAGGCTTTGTTGTCATCAAAAATATTTCGAAATAGTGCATAGAAAAAACAACAATTTTTGTGGGAGAATGGGCACTACAATTGACAAAGGACTAGTCTACTCCCACTATGATCCATACACAGCTATTCCAAGACCTCTAAGATATCCCTTTCATCTAAAACAAAAGGTCTGTTTTGTAACTTGCTTCTTTTCCATGCAAGGTAATAAATGCTTGTAAGTCCCTTAATATGACAAGATTCTTTGTAACTTTGTTTGACATCTTAGATGCTTTGTAACTCTAATTATGTAATGTCTCCTTTTTCGGGACATTATTAATATTTATTTTTCATTTGCATTGTAAACCCTTGGCATGCCTAGCGCTACAAGTGGGAGTCTCTTTAGTTAGTTTAAATGTGCACACAGGTTAGTTACTTTTATTTAATTAATTAAAAAATAAATAAAGTGCACATAGTCTTAGTATTAAATATTTTAATGAGAGTTTATGTTTTCCCTCCAAAAGGGAAAGGTCGGTCTTTATTGGATATTGCACCCCTTAGTTCTATAAAAAGGGAGGTCGCATTTCCTTAGAGGGTTATGTTGGATGATCATTTGATTTCACTCCATGCTTGGAGTATTGGGATGTATGCCCTAGTTCTTGCATTTTGCTCTCTCTCATTTGGAAGCCATTGTTGAAGACATTGAAGACTCTCTTGTTCCATTCATTGTGTTGAAGTGTCTTTGTGCATGATTTATGCTTTCTAGCTTTGGCAACTTGTCTAGAGTATTGGCGCATTTTATTGAGAGTAAAATCTACATGTTATTGAATATTGTGAAGGGTTTTATGGTGCTTTAGATCTGCTGGTTATTGTTGGTTTTATTCTAATTATGGCGACTTGAATTGAGCATCTTTTGGCATGTTTTAAGGGTGAACAAGCTATATTTGTAATCTGATCTGAGTTGGCTTATTTTTCTGAGTGTGAGTAGCCATTTCGGGATGTTTTGAAGGGTTCTAAGAGCTGGAAATAATTTACATGTTTTATGCTAACCCTAGCGACTAGTTTGGGGATTTTGGGGGCTGTTTTGGAGGGTTTTCGATGGTCTAAAAATTCATATTTTAATATCTTTGGAAAGCTCTTGAATTATAGATTAGTCTACACTTTATTTCACGGCAAAAGATGAGGTATTGAGCAAGTTATGAATTTTCCAAGTTTCAGTTGTCTGTGCCAGGGTTTTATCTACACAGTTTCAGATTTCGTGGGTTGATTTGCATGCCTTCTACTTATCCAAAAATTGTGATCTATAGCTTGTTGGAAAGCTAAAAATATGAAGAATCTTTTGGCATTGGTTTGATAGAAAAATACTAGACGGTGAAGGAGTTTCAATTTTGAAGTTTGCGTGAGTCTAGTGCATTTATTAATTAATTACTGCTATAATTTATTAATTTAATTATTAATTAATTTCATAATTAATTTCAGATTTGAAGTGATTAATTTCCTAACTGGTTCTCCCATCTAATCCACCACCTTGGCTCACTCCAACCCTATTTGGGTTGTATTGAAGCTAACATTGGATTATTTGAGGTCGAACTAGGAGGGTTTGGTCCTTCTAGAGTCGATTCAATAAATTAAATTGTCTATTTGGATAATATCCCAAAAGAGGATATTACAAATTATTCTTTGCACCCTTTGATACCTCTAATGCTTTTAACTCAAGATCAACAGTGACTCCACTATGACACCTACGATTCTTCTCTAGGTTCATAATTATTTGTAACTCCTATGAAAATATTTCTTATAACTCCTTCCCCTATGATCTCTAAGACAAGATTCTTTGTAAGAGATATGACTAAATGGATGCACTTTCGCGTAAAAAGAAAGCAATAACTCTCACATTTCACCTTGAATGCAACCAACTATCGTAACAATGTTTCCTCAAAGAAAGTTCGGAGATGGATATTGAATTTTTTTCTCGAGCCTTTTGTTCAACTTATTGAAGCTTTTCCTTATCTTGGTAAAAATTTCCTCTTGGGATTGAGAGTACCAGTATTTCATCTTCATGTGATTTTGTGTTCAATAAAGCTTGTGTTAGCGTGCCATCTTTGTAATCAAGTCATATATACAATAAAGTCTTAGATTTTGGGTGTCAATTTTAAGTGAGTGTATTTGGTGTATGTCCATTTGAGAGAGTGAGACGAGATTGTGGCAAAGGATGTTATTCATTTGGTCCTCTCTTATACAACCCGCATCGTTTGGTATAAGGGCAAGGTTTTTTCTTGCTTGGTTGAGTTTGTGAGGCTCTAGTGGGTTTGTTGCAACTATGAGAAATCCTGTGATTATTGAGAGTGTGAGGAATAGGAAAGCACGAGAGTTGCGTGGCTTGCAAAGATGTTGAGAGGGATCCAAGCTAGATTGGAGGCTATGTAGACTGCACAATGGAGATGAGTTGTGGAAGATGAGAGTGAAGATGAAGAAGTACTTGTGGTTGAATATGAGGAGATAGTGAATGAACCAAATGATAGGTTTTTGATGGCCATTTTCAAGATGCGAGAAATCCAAGGTTGGACATTCCTGAATACTTAGGAATTTTATGCCTTAGAGCTTGTTGATTGGATCAATGAGTTGGAAAAGTATTTTTACTATGAAAAATGGAGGACAGCAAAAGAGCGAAGTTTTCTTGCACAAAATTGAAGGGGCATGCATCCTTGTGGTGGTATTATGTGTAGTTGGAAAGAGTTATAGAGGATAAAAGGACCGAATGAAGTCTTGGGGTAGGATGGTAGCAAAGTTGAAGGGTAAGTTTCTACCTTCTGATTATCAGCCGAGTTTGTTCAAGAAATTACAGAACTTGAGGCCAAATATATGAATGTAAAAAGATTACATGGAGGAGTTTTTAAGTTCATCTTTCGGGCTGGTAATCTAGAAGATGATGAAGAGGTCTCAAGATATGTGAATGGTCTTCATATTTCCATACAAGATGAGTTTGGAGTGATATGATTGCATTCAACGAAAGAAGCAAATCAATGTGCTTTGAAGGCTGAAGAGAAGTTGTCTAGGAAACAAAAAAACACGACAAGAGGTAGATAAATGTTCTCAAGAGGAAGAGGTCAAGCACACATCGAAGAGGAGAACATACTCATGAAGGAGAAGAAAGCATTTCTCACAATAGTTATACTCAAGAGGAAGAGGATATCCTTCTAGAGGAAGAGTATACTTTGGTAGAGAGAGGTAGAGGATTCACATGCTTTAGTTGTGGAGTTGTTGGAATAGAGCTTTTGAGTTCCCACAAGCAAGAACAACAAAAGTGAAGTAGAAAGAATGAGGGTAGAAATCACATTGCACAAGTGGATGAGGAAAGCATTGCATCACCCAATCACATGGAAGAACCAAAACATGGAGAAGCTCTCATGATGAAGAGAATGTTGTTAAAACCAATGAGAGAATAAACCATTGCAAAGAAAGAATCTTTTTAGAACCGTACACAAATATGGAGGTAAGTGTTGATAGTGGTAGTGTAATGTCCCCTTTTTTGGGCTTCATTGAAAATAATTATGGAAGACCTTTAATCCACTCCCCTTGGATTAAAGTAATTAATTGGGGGAAAATCGACCCATCCCATGTGTTTTTAAAATTAATATTTAATTTAATTGGGACAAGTCGAATTACTCCATGTGCTTTGGAATTTATATTTAATTCCTCTCTTGTGTTTTATTTAATATTAATTGGAGGGAATTAATATTTTATTGGAGTTTGACCTTTTTCAAGTAAAGAGGCTATTTTTAAAATGATATCTCTCCTATCTAGAGAAATGCGCCAAAGGAGGGAATCTGGGAGATTTCAAATGCTAAAGCTATAAAAGAAGTGGCGTCCCCTTTTTGGCATGTTGATGATTTTATTAAAAATTCTTCATGCTTGGAGAAGGGATGTATGCCCATTTGTGATCACAAACAAAGGTGTTCTTCAACACCACCATTATTGTGGAGTGTGTGAGACCTTCTAAACTTGCATTGTGTGGATATCATCTTATATATTCATCCTATGTGTGGCGCCATTAATATAGAAGGATATTTGCATGTTATTGTTGAGTTTGGAAGGATTTAAGTGTGATTTATGATCTGCTATTACTGCTGGATTTATTTGTGCCAAATCGACTTGCATAGGTGGTTATTTTGGTGTGATTTGGTGGCTTACAAGTGAGATCTATAATCTGATTTGTTTCAGCATATTTTTCTGAGTGTGGGGCTTATGTTTTGGAGGTTATTGTGCTCATATTTAATGTTGCAATTTATCTAGAGCAAATCGATTGGGTTTATGGTATTTTACATCATTTTCTGAGGTGTTTTTGATAGATCTTCAAGCTGCTGCAATTTAATAATTATTTTAGTTGGTGGGCTGATGTTTTAAGGGTTTTTGGAGGGTTAATAAGTGCTGAAATTTATTTACATAATTTCTCCTAACCCTAGCAATTGGGTTTATGATTTTGGGGGCTGTTTTGGAGGGGTTATAGTGGTTCAAAAATTCAGATTGATAGCTCTTTGGAAAGCTCTTGATTTATAGAAAATTCTGCAATTTATTTGAGGGCAAAATATGGAATATTGAGCAAGTTATGAATTTTCTAAGTTTCAGTTGTTCTGGTGCATTTTTATTTAATTCACTGCTGCAATTAATTTCAAATTTTGAAGTGGTTAATTTCCTATTGGTTCTCCCATCTAACCCACCACCTTGGCTCACTCCAACCCCATTTGGGTTGTATTGAAGCTAACATTGGGTTATTTGAGGTCGAACTAGGAGGGTTTAGTCCTTCTAGCATCGATTGGATAAGTTTAATTTGCAGATTTGAATAATATCCCAAAAGGGGATATTATAGGTAGCATGGACTATTTGGTGTCTAATGAGATGGCAGAGGAGCTTGGGTTGAAGAGCATCACACACCCAAACTCATATAAAGTCTCTTAGTTGCAAAGAGGACATCAAATCTTGGTAGGTGAGAAATGTCATTCATTTTCAGATTGGATTATATAGAATGAAGTTTTGTGTGACATTATGGCCATTGATGTTTGGTACATATTGTTGGAAAGCCCTTGGAAATTTGATAGAAAGAATATACATGATGGCAGGGCCAATACTTGTACTCTTGTGAAGGATGGGAGGAAGAACACCTTGATCTCATTGACGGATAAAGAGGGAGACTTGAACAGCAGTCCTAAAGTGACAACGATTTCCAAAAGTCAACAAATTTTGAGAGAAGTGAAGAAGGAGAAAGCATTATTTTCTTTCGTCCCCAAACCCATGCAAGTTTGGACAGCAGATAGAGTGAGTGAGATTCCTTATTAAGTGAAGAAATTGTTGGGAGAATATGTTGAACTTATCTCCAAGGACTTTGGATGAATTGCCATCTATGAGGAGCATTAGCCATCACATGGATTTGATCCTTGGATTAAGCTTACCAAACAAGACAAAGTGTATAGGTGGATGCCTTTGGAGAATGAGAAGGTGAAAAGCCAAGTACATGAGCTATTGGAGAAGGGTTTGATCAAAGAAATATTGAGCCCATTTGCAGTTCCATCCATACTAGCACCAAAGAAAGATGCAGATTCAAGAACTGTCAACAAGATTATAATCAAGTATTTATTTCCATCAACTTAGATGGATGACTTGATGGATTGCTTGAATGGACAAGGTACTTCACGAATATTGAATTGAACAATGGGTATCATCAAATCTTGATTTGTAATGTCTCCTTTTTTAAATTAAAGATGATTAATAATATTATTTAAGTTGGGCCTTATCATTTCTAATCTTTGGGAAAATTAATATATAATTTTATTAAGATAAAAATATTTTTAAACACTTAAAGTAAAATTAATGATTTAACTAAGTCAGCCAAATGTAACTTCATGTTATATTATAAGGCATCTTATGTTTATAAAAGTGACTTTTAAATAAAGTTGGCCACCAAAATTGAAAGAAGAGGAAAAAGAAGTTATAAAAGGAGGATATTTCATTTAGGGATCTATCTTCCATCTTGACTAGTTGTCGTTAATGCCTCACTTTAGTCTAATATTTTGTCAAATTCGGGTGGTGTCTAAGGCTATATGCAGTAGGACAAATAGAAATATCACCTTAACAACACTTATCTAGTAGTGAAAATAACTTGGAAGGAAATATAACTAATCTCATCTAGAGTTATCAACGTGAAAGGGTAACTAAGTTAATCATTCTGAAGTAAACAAAATTGAAGTCAAACATCTAATGCCTTTATACTGAAAGTATATAGAAATCTGAAACAAAAGTTTAAACAACTATCTAAATATGGATGCAACAAAGATCTATTCTAAGAAATACCAACTATCCTCCTCCTTGGGCAAGAGTGGGCCCTTGCTCCTCCCTTGGACTTGGAAATTAACACTTAGACACAAACTACTCCATAAATATTTCTTAGATAATATTGATTGTCAAATTGCTATTCGAAAAATCTAACACCTTTACGAGTTGTTGGCTAGATTTTCTGCATAGCAAAGCACCTAGGCAGTCATGAGATAAATCTCCCTCATTTACCGGTGAGGCTCCCATGTAAGATTTGTCAATAAAATATGCTAGTATCTATTTGGGGTTTTACTTTAACCATGCAGCTCATGAACCATAGCTGTATAGTTTTGCAACAAGTAAGCAACTGTTAAAGAAAGGAAATATCTAAAGAAGAAGGAAATAATAAAAACACAGGGAAGATGTGCAACCCAATCAATAGATTACAGAGTTGATTGCATGCACATAGACAAAACCAATAGATATTAACACACAAAATTATCAAAGCAAAGGCAACTTTCAGATCTAGATTTAAAATAACACAGTTTATAAGTAGATCTAAGACAAAAGCTAGAAACAAAATGCACCGTGACACAAAGTTCTTGAAATTTGCTCCTTTCTATTTGGTGTCCCCAGGATGAAATATGACTACCCTATCCGCAAAAATTTCGTACTTTTAAAATAATGGGTCGTTTTGTGTTTTTATTGCCTGAAAGTTCTTGTATTGCGTCAAGATATTCCCAAAGAGCCATATTAGCCTTTTTCGCCAAATACCTAGATGCCCAAAATTGTTATATTCTGTCGTCGGGATTTGTCTGCGGGAAATTTGTATTTAATTATTTTGAGCCCTGTATGAGGCTATTTGCGTTCCGTTTAGCCTGTTGTGATCGAACATACCATTATTCCAATATACGAGAAGGGTTTTAACTTGGAATAAGTTCTGGGCTTTATTTGTAACTTTTAGCAATTTTTTGTGTTTTTGTGTTTTCCCGTTTCGTTTTTCTGTGAAATTTCTCTAGATCAATTCCTTTGCCAAGTTAGCCCGATTCTTGGCCTGGAGTAGCTGGAGAACATATACGCACATTATGCTCGAAAGAATTCGCCATCGAGATTCGGTTCACTTTGGAAAAAGCGAAGTCGTGCACTAAAAAGCCCTGCTCGGGGGTTGGACGCATTTTTGGAAAACAAAGGATTTAAGTGGATCATGAGAAAAATAGAAGCAACGGCGGTGGGATTTTATTCCCTGCCTTGCAGGGTACTTTTTCCCATGATAGAAAATTCACTTAAGTTGCAGTGGGAAAATTAAAGGCAACAGGCAAGTGGGAATTTATTGCCTGCCTTGTAGAATAAAAATTCCCATGGTGAAATAAAAGAAAAGTGACTTAAGTGAAATCATAGGATTTTATTGCATCTTGCAGGTAAATAATCCCATTGTCAAAATCAAATCACTTAAGTGGATCATGGGATTTCCGGGGCTGCCTTGCAGGGTAAAGAATCCCATTGTCATAAATTCTTAAAAATAGAATTCTATTATGCAAAAAAGTCGTCCCCTTTGGTGAGAAGATGGCAGCCTTAAAGAGGATTATTTTAATTATTTCTTCTTCTAAAAAAGGCGCCCAAGCATGGAAGAAAGTCAACAAGGCAAAGGGGAATAAAAGAAATAGAATTAAGTGGATTAAATTAAATAAATTTAATTTATTTAAAGGCTGCCCCCTTCATGAAGAAAAGTGTGTCCCTTTTGAGAAGTATTTAATGCTTTTGAAGTATTAAATTATTAAATTAAATTCTATTTTCAAGTGGCTATAGTCAAAGCACACTATGAAGCTTAAGTGAAGTGAAGAGTGGATGATTAAATTGAATTAATTTAATTTATTGGATGGCTATCCTTAAACATGCTATTTTTGCACACCAGTTAAAGAGAAGAACATGATTTTTAATTAATTAATTGCCAGGAATAGGAAGGACAATTATTAATTATAGAATTATGAGGGTTATATAAGCATGGGTTGCCATAAGGGTGAATTAATTAATTCACAGGTGAAGAAGTGCAGCCCAGAGGAAAAGTGCGCCCCATTTGGAGAAGGATTTTGCTCAGAGGAAGGTGGATTTGATGCTAAAAGCTTCTAGTTTTGGTGCATGCTTTGAAGAAGGCTGATTTGTGTCTGCATAATTGTTTGTAGAAGTATACAGTGCTCGGTGAAGCTGAAAAAATTCATGTTTGCTTTGCATGCAAATAAAACGTCAAATTTTGGGGCAGCAGGCTTGAATTATGCAGATTTTTGTGATTAAAATTCACTGTGCATGCTCCGGTTGCCATCTTTGTCTGAATTAATTGCAGGAGTTAGATACAGGTGCTTTTATAAAGAAAGGGAGCTTTAATCAATGTCTAATACATTGAATATATCCTCCGAATCTGAAGAATTATCCAGATCTGCACCAATTTTGAAGAAATCCGCCAAATAAGAAGAAAAAGAATTGTTCAAACAAAGATAGACAAAGCCATGGCAAAGAGGGATGAAAAGAGAGCCAACGGAGTCATGATCACTTCTAAATTTGTAGACATTGGAAACACGGATCTAGGTTCGAACCTCTTTCCAAATTGATTGACAAATCCAGAGTGGAAAAACTTCCTTCATGCGCAAGTGCATCAAAAGCGATGGAATCATTCGAGCTGCAACGCGTTTCCATTCACATCCCAAATGACGAAATTCGTTATAGAGTGTGCTAGGTCTAGATCCGATTCGATCCATAATTGCAAAGGCTTCGTCCTCTTGTTTCAAATGCAACCCGTGAAGAACTCGGTCGAAAATTTCTTCCAGGATCTTGTGCATGTGCTCCCATCTTCCAAATGAAGCCTTCATTGGCGTTGCATTCACTTGGAGTGCTTCCTGCAAATTTTTAATTGTTCATATGCAATTAAAAATAAAGAGTTATGGCAAACATTGCACCGATGCATGTCTTGGAGAAGAATCGCAAAAGCTTCAAGGATAAAAGAGAAGACAAGCGCGAAGGCAAAATTCCAAATAACTTCCGTTCATCCAACTTGTTGTTTCCAAATCCAGGTAGCGCTTCAAATTCCAACCGCTTCCAAATCGAAATTTTTGTTTCCAGATCCTAAACTTGCTTAATTCCGATCGTTTCCAATTCAAATTGTTTCGAGATCAAGCCGCTCCCGTGTCCATATTTGGTGAGAATCAAAGGCAAAATCAATCAAACGCAGACATGAAAAAGGACAAGATTCATTGTAGCTTTCCTCTTCCTTCTTCTTTCCTTCCGACAAAGTAATTGAGTGATCAATTAAATTATACAACTTAAGTGATCATTAAATTATACAACTTAAGTGATTAGTTTAAAAGCCATTACTTGAAGAAGTCAATTACTAAGAGATAGGTGGCGACGTTTGAAAATAGAAGGTTCTATTTTCGATTCTAAATCATACATGTCATGCAAAGAGGAATTTCGGGAGGGAGATTGCTAGTTGTTTCTTTTCGACTTCCACATGTGCGAGTTCAACTAAAAGCTTCCTACTTGTAATTGCCCCTCTACATTCTATAAGTAGAGGAAGAACCTTCGGGTTAATAATCGAGAATTTAGTGTGCATTTTGTGTTCTAGACTTTGTCTACCCCGAGAGCCACTTGGAGCAAAGGAATACAAAGGAGCGAGGTTTCCGAGAACTTTGTGTCATGGTGTATTCTTGCTTTTAATCTTAGATCTCTTAATAAATCGTATTATTTTAGATCTAGATCTAGAGTGCCTTTGTTTTAGAATTCGTGTTTATATCTATTGGATTCTTCTATGTGCATGCAATCGGCTCTCTATCTCGATTGGGATGCACATCTTCCCCATTTCTTCTATATGTTTATGTAATTACCTTCTTCTATAATTTTTCATTTCTTTAAATAGTTGCTTACTTTTAACTGAGAATCGTGTTGATTATGGTTCATGAACCGAGTAGTTAAAGTAAAACCCCATTTAGATATTAGCATACTTAAATTGATAAATCGACACGGAGCCTCACCGGTTAAATGAGGAGATTTATCTCATGTCAAGCCTAGGTTTTGTCTTTATGCAAAAATCTAGCCAACACTATTCATTTTCTTCAAATAGCTATTAGGATTTCAGACACAAAGTCAGGAACACAAGAATGTTGCTTACAAATTCGATCATTAACCTAAAGGTTCTTCCTTTACTTATCGAATGCGAAAGGAAAATACAAATGGAAAACTCAACTAAACTAGAACATAAACAAGTAAGTAAAGATAATATTAGGCAATCATCTTCCTCTAATTCCTCTTCAACTCGATACATCCGGATCCATAGTCAAACTTATACACATCTGTCACTTAACTAATAAAATCATTCCACATAACTTAAAGTAATGGTTTCAAAAGCAATAACTTTAAAGTTTTACAATTATATTTGAGAATGTGAAAAATAGAAGAATAAAGGTAGAAGAAAGATTAGCAACCGTAATATCTACATCTTTTTGTTTTGATATTGAATATACGTGTCGAACATGTAATTCAACAACTTCCCATCTATCTTAGCCATGTTGGCTAGATTTTCTACGCATAGCATCAAACCTAGGCGATCATGAGATTAATCTCCCTCATTTAACCGATGAGGCTCTGTGTCGATTTTGTCAAAAAATGTGTTATTACCTATTAGAACTTTAACCACTTAGTTCATGAACCATAACTAAGAAGTTTACGAGAGAAGAAATGGGGAAGATGTGCATCCCGATTAGTAGATAGCGAGCTAATTGCATGCACATAGAAGAAACTTAATAGATATGAACACACAAATTATAAAACAAAGGCGAGCTCTAGATCTAGATCTATAATAACACAAAGTTTACTTAAGAGATCTAAGATTAAAAGCAAGAAACAAAGTACACCGTGACACAAAGTTCTCCGAAAACTGCTCCTTTGTATTCCTTTGCTCCAAGTTGCTCTCAGGGGTTCAGCACAAAGTCTAGAACACAAGATTGCTGCTTACAAATTCTGATCGATCATTAACCCGAGAGTTCTTCTCCTACTTATAGAATGTAGGAGGGAAAGTACAAATGGAAAACTCAAACTGAACTAAAGCATGAACAACAAGTAAAGATGACATTTGGCAATCATCCTCAACTAACTTCTTCTTAAGTGACACATGTATCACTTAACTAATAGAATGGTTCCACATGACTTCAAGTAATGGTTGTAAAACCAATAACTTAGAAGTTTTACAATTTCATCCGGGAACATAGAAAATAGAAGAAGAAAGAATAGAAGAAGTCATGCCAGCTGTAATGTCTACATCTTCTTGTTCTGATATCTGATATACTTGTCGAACATATAATTCAGCATCCTTCCATCTGTTTTAGCCACTGCTTCTTTCTCTGTCCTGAATTGCAGCAACCCTTCATTCAACACTTTGATGCACGCTTCCACATCTTCCAAGCTCGGCCCAAACCTTGCGATATGCACTGCGGCGCCACCGATCTCTTGATAGAATTCATCGTGAAAGGCTTGGTAGCTTTATCAATTCTCTTTTGTACCATCGAGAGAGAACCTTCCAGAGGAATTAGGCACCTCGTTGAAACAATCCGCACGTAAAAGTAACATGCCTCCGACCACATCCTCTTCCGTGAAAGAAATGATCTTTGTCGGGTAAGGATGACGTCCTACTTTCAGTGCTGCATCCTTTTGACAAAACTCTGCAGATTTCCAAGCGGAAGATCTGCAAATTCTAAACTTTCTTCCCTTCTTCTCGATCCGATCCATCAGGTACATTGATCTCATTCCATGATCATACATCTCCGTGACTTGTTGATCTCGGCCAAAATACTCGGGTTACTCTCTGCTGTTGTATATTCATGCCTTATGTTTGCCATCGATTGCTTTAGTTGATTTGCTTGCATCGTTCATAACCTTTAGGCGGTGGCACTTCCCAAGTTGTCTGAAAGCTTGACGAATAATCAAATCCTTCCATTAAATCGATAGCCTTTACTTGATTGCTTGCGTCTTCCATTTCTGCATAAGATGATCACTCACCCTTTCTGAAATGGGCTGAATGGAAGGTTTAGCAACCTTGGCTATGATCTCACATAATTGAGATACTTGCTTGCAGCTCTTCTTTCTCCGCCTTCTCATTTATCGAGCCTAAGGAATAAAGCATCTATCGATATGTCATGTCTGCTTGATCCTTGGTGGTGGCTTGGCCAGAGTGGTACTTTGGTCATTGTCACATCTTACGCCGTGAGCTCCTCTTCTCTCTCTTTCCTTCTGCCGGAATTGATATCTCGGCAAACTTCTCTCCCGATCCTCGATGATCAACCTAGAAGTTGCTTTGCAACTTTAGGCCTTGTCTCTTCGCTCGGATCTGGGTAGGCTGCTGAGTCGTGCTCCTCTAAGTTCATCTCCATTCTCGCATCTACGGAACAAGCAGCTGCAAAGCTAACCATTCCGAGAAATTACTTCTCGGAGAGTGAGAAGTCGCTGAGTGTACTACCATCTCCGCTCTGCATCCTCTCGTCGAGAAAGTGCCACGGTGTTATGGCTGCCATCTTGAGTCATCCAGGACAAAGCCCTTTCAATTCCGCCATCTGCAGCTTCAACGTATCCTCTGGAACAGGCGCTGAACGAAGTGGCTGAGGGAGAAGATGAATGTCGTTGGATTCAGTGGAGGCATGGAAGCATCCTGTGCTGCGGTGCAATAGTTGGTGAAGCATTGAGTACTGGAGAAACCGGAGTTAAAGTCATGGTCGTAGAAGTGATCCTCTCCTTGGATTGAGATCTTCTATGCACTTTCAACTTCTCGACTTTCTGCTGCTTTCTCCTCCGTGCTTTCGCTTGAGGAATCTCTGCGCCGAAGTTGCCGTGACTTGATTCATCGATGCTTCATCGAGGCAATATCCCTTCGTCGTGACCGGTTTGAAGTATTCACCAACACACGACTCTCGACCTTTCTTGATTGTGTTGCGACCTCTATATGTTATTACTGCGGTATGGCTTTATCTCCTCCCATTTGATGGTAAGTGTCAAGTACCACATTCCCATCATCTTTAAGATCCGCGAGTATCCGCGCTAGTCAAAGTCGAACACTTGCTTTCTTGCTGATAGCTGCTGAAATCTCTCTTTACCTCGTACTCACTTTTGCACTTCATCCAAAATCTTCTAATGAAGGCACATGTGCGTCTTCTTTGAGAGAGATTGTCTTCTGGCTACTCCCGAATGGATCGAAGTTCAGCCGTGCGAGGAAGAACTCTTGCTCATACTCGGATAACATTTGCGCTTCCATCCCTCGAGCTCTGTGAATGCTAATGCATTGTAATATCCACAGTGATTGGGAAGAAGCCCGTAGACTTGTGCCGCTTTGGTGAAGGTCGTGTAACTCCACAAGTTGCTGCTTTCGGCTCCATGGCGATCAATCTATCATTCGGATACAGGCATCTTTATTGGTTCTCGAGAAAAGCCCGTAACCACGAGGTATGTGAAATCTGCAAATTGAATGAATAGACTTCCCGATCTTGGACACGACTTCCCACGCTTCCTTGCTTACCTGTTGGCCTTGAGTCTTTGTCTAGCTGCGAGATGAAATCGTAGAAGAAGTCATCGTTGATCACTTTGAAGTCTTTCTCACATGTTAGGTGCGATAAGGCTGCGGGTAGCATTCGAAAATGGGGTCCTTGGAAAGAACACCACATCTATCTATCGACTTGGAAAAGACACCCTTGTGAAGGCTGCGGCATACACCAAGTATGAAGTCATCTTGAAGTGAAAGTACGCTTCACGTTCGGAGTTGCTCACCGATGTTGTTCTTAATAATTTCCGACCAATTGATTATAGAATCAACCTTGTTGATTTGATGGTCTGATGAAAGCATACATCCATGTACGGAAAGTGTAAGCATTAAACTTCGCCATTCATCTGCATAGCAATTTGACGACATCATCTCCTCCTGCTTACCAAATTGGACCGTGGAAGAGTTCTCGGGAACTTTGAAGGAGATCTAGGCTTCTTCATGTATCGGCTATTCATGATGCTCACCTGATCAGCTCTATGCTTCTCCCATCTCTTGTCGGCATCACGAATGCTAATAGAAGTCACCACCTTTACGCCTTTGGAATCTTGAAACAATAATTGATGAACTCTGCGTCAAGCGAATTATTGTCTTTCCCGAAGCATCACGCACTGATCTGGGATGAAGGATGATAAGATCTAGCACACTCCATCACGAACTCTGGCAATTGGGTTGTACATGGAAAAGCTGCAGCTCGGATAATTCCACTTTGCTTTTGACCGCACGCATGAGTGAAGTCTTTCCCTCTGGATCTATCTATCAAATCGGCAAGAGGTTAGGGCCTAGATCGTGTCTCCTATGTCTGCAAGTTTGGAAGCGATGCATGACTCCATCGTGCTTTCTTTTTCATCTCTTTTCCATAGCTTTGTCTATCTTCGTCTGAATAATTCTTTTTTCTTACTTGGCGGATTTCTTCAATCTTGGTGCGAGATCTGGACAATTCTTGATTCGGAGGATATTTGCGATGTGTTGGACATTGATAAAAACTCATTTTCTTTTGTAAAGCACACCTGTAATGAATTCCTGCAATTTATTCGAGACAAAAATGGCCACGGAGCATGAATAGTGAATTTAAATTGTAAAAATCTGCACTTTTCAAACTGCTGCCCCAAAAAATGGTGTTTAATTTGCACATAAAGAGAGCATGAATCCTTTGATCAACACACGAGCTCTGTAACACCTGTGGAAACAATTATGCAGACAAAGATCAACCTCCTCTAAAGCATGCGCCAAATCTGGAAGCTTTTAGCCTTGTTGTCACCTTATCTGAGCAAAATCCTTCCTCTAATGGGGGCGCACTTTTCCACTTGGCTGCAATTCTTCACCTATGATTTGAATAATTCACCCATATGGCTGCCCATGCTTATATAACCTTCACAATTCTATAATTAATAATTGCCCTAACAATTAAAGGCAATTAATTAATTAAAAATCATGTTTTTCTCTTTTAAAAATAGCATGTTTAAGGACAGCCATCCAATAAATTAAATTAATCCAATTTAATCCTTCACACATCACTTCACTTAAGCTTCACAGTGTGCTTTGACCATAGCCACTGAAAATAGAAATTAATTTAATGTTTTAATGCCTTAAAAAACATTAAATAATACCCAAATGGGGCGCACTTTTTGAGAGGAAGAGGGCAGCCATTAAATAAATTAATTTTAATGCTTTTAAATCCTTTCTTTTATTTCATCTTTGACTTGTTGACTTCCTCGAAGCTTGGCGCACTTTTTGAGAGAATAGATTAATTAAAATAATCAATTTAAGGCTGCCATTCTCTCACGAAGGGCGCACTTTTTGCACATGTAATTCTATTTTTAAGAATTTTTCACAATGGGATTCTTTACCTGCGAGGCACACCAAAATCCCATGATCCACTTAAGTGATTTGACTTTGTGATGGGATTATTTACCTGCCAGAGGCGAGGCACTAAAATCCCATGATTTCACTTAAGTCACTTTCCTTTTATTTTATCATGGGAATTTTTACCTGCCAGAGGCGGGTAATAAATTCCCTGCTGCTGCTGACCTCTATTTTTCCCACTGCGGCTTAAGTGACTTTTATAACACGGGAAAAAGTACCTGTTGGCGGGTATAAAATTCCCACCTGCTGCGGCTTATTTTTCCCATTGCGGCTTAAATCCTTTGTTTTCCAAAAATGCGCCCATCCCATGAGGGCTTTTCTGTGCTGCGACTTCGCTTTTTCCCGGTGATCCGGACCTCAGATGGCGACTTCCTCCGGGCATAATGTGCGTATATGTTTTCCAGCTCCGGGCCAAAAATCGGGCTTACCGTGCGAAAAGGAATTGTTCGAGAGAAATTTCACGAGAAAGCGAAGCAGGACACCACAAAAACACGAAAAATTGCCAAAAGTTACAAATAAAGCCCAAAACTTAATCAAGTTAAAACCCTTACAGGCACATAGAATAATAACATATTCGCTCATAATAGAGTTAAAACAGAGCGCAAATAGCCTCATACGGGGCTCAAAATAATTAAATACAAATTTCCTGAGACAAATCCCGGCACGAGAATAAAACAATTTTTTGGGCATCTGGGTATTTGGTGAAAAAGGCTAATATGGCTCTTTGGGATTATCTTGGCCAATATAAAGAACTTTGAGGCAATAAAAACACAAAACGACCCATTATTTTAAAAGTACGAAAAATTTTCGATAGGGTAGTCGCAGATTTCAGGGTGAAATCTGGGTGACACCAGTCGGCTCCGTCTGTGGACATCTTTTTCTCTTGTCAGAATGACAAAGGGAAAAGATGAGATCCCAGCATCTCTGGTTTCGTATCTTGTCCTTTGGGCACGGGGTCAGGCAAACAAACACAACACAACACAACACCAAAACAAGACAAAACAAGGAAAAAAACAAACAAAGATTTATTTATGTACATACAGGTTTTACCCTGCTTCTCATGTCCGAACAACTTCAAGTGTTGCCCATTGAAAGGCAACGGCAATTCAACTCCATCCTGATGAGCAAGAATGAAGCTATCTGCTCCGGCGATCCTTTTAATCACAAAAGGCCCTTTCCATAGTGAATCAAACTTTCCATGCATGCCTTTTGTTTCTCTTCTTTTGTCCCATAGAAGGACCCAGTCATTGACTTCAAACTTTCTTTCCCTGGCCTTTTTGTCGAAAAATGATTTTCACCTTCCTTTGATGCTCTGTCAACCTATCTGCAACTTGAGTTTGTACTTCCCTCAATTCAGTCAGGTACATAATTCTTTTATCAATAGCATCCGTGAAAGTGGAATCCTCCAGGGCCTTAGAAAGTTGCGGGGCGGCGATTCCAGGTAAGAGCGGCTCAGTGTCTCTACCATCTAACAACTGAAATGGGGACATGCCTATCGCCCTTTTGGTGTGATCTATCGGCCCATAATGCATCAAACAACTTTTTATGCCAAGTCCTTTGATTTTCCGTTCTGACTTGCGCACGATAGTTACCAAGTTTTATTACTAGATTGACTTGACCATTCCCTTGTGGATAGTAGTTTGAGGAATGAACCAATTGGATCCCATAAGTGTAGTGAGAATTCCACCACTCCTCGGAAGAAAGATTCGGAGCGTTATGCTACAATTTTGTTAGGCACCAAACTTGTGACAATAATATTTTCTTTTATAAAATTGCACACTTCGGCGGAAGTGGCATTCTTCACAGGAATAGCTTCTACCCACTTACTGAAATAATCAGTAGCTGTTAGAATGTAATGATGACCGGCACTGGAAGCCGGGTTAAGCATACCAATAAAATCCATTCCCCACTGTTGGAAAGGTTCTTCAATCATAATGGGTTTTAGAGGTAATGCAGGCAATTTCACACGCCCAACAAAATGTTGGCATGCTTGACACTTAGCTACCCATTCTGCAGTATCTTGAAAAAGGGTGGGCCAGTAATACCTTGCTCTGAGGATCTTGTGTGCAGTGACTCGGGCTGAGAAATGACCACCGCAAGCCATGTCATGAAACTGTTGTAGTAGCTGATCCTGTTGAGCTTTATCGACGCATCTGAGAAATACGCCATCAATTCCCCTCTTGTCTGAACCATTATCCCCGAAGAACAAAATCTTTGGATTTCGGTTTGATGGTTCGTTTCTCTTTTACGGAAAGTTGATCGGGCATTCTCCATACGTCGAAAAGTAAGCAATGTTCTTGTACCACTCCTCTACGGATCTATAAAAATCTGCGGGCAAATCTCCATCTATCTCATCTTGATCCACTTGAGCGAACACTTTGATGTCTTCATCTCCGTCATTAATTCACACAGACCTCTTCCTCGAACCAGCTTTGTTGGTTTAATATCCAGGTCATATTCTTGAACCTTTGTCACCCATGTGCCTCTCAATAATCCTAACTCTTGCTGAGTAAGAATGGATTTAACTGCAATATCTGGAACCAAAACCACAGTGTGCGAGGAAAGAATATAATACCTGAATGCTTTGCACGCCTTCACCACTGCATATGCGTGCTTTTCCATGGGAGTGTATTTCAACTCATAGGCTTTAAGAGGCGTACTCATGAAAGCAATAGGAGCTTCTGCGTCCTCTTGATTTTTCTGCATCAGTATTGCTGACATGGTGTGTTCGGAGGAATAACAATAAAGAATAAATTCTTTACTGAAGTCGGGTGAAACCAAGACTGGAGCTTTTGACAGGGCCTCTTTAATTTTCTCGAAAGCTTCCTTCCCTTCGCTGCTCCATTTAAAATCTTGTGTCTTCTTCATCATATTCGAAATATGACGGGTTAGCTCAGCAAAGTCAGGAATGAATCTCCTGAGAAAATTAACTTTTCCAAAGAAAGAGTGAACTCCTTTTTTGGATGTGGGCAAAGGCAATGTCTGAATGGATTTGACACGCTCTGGATCTATCTTTGTTCCTTCTTTGGAAACAATGTGCCTAGTAGTTTCCTTCGATTCACAAAGATGGATTTCTTGGGATTCAAAGAAATACCATGCTTGCGGCACTGTATGAAAACCTCTTCCAAGTTTGAAATGTGTGCGCTTCTATCTTTGGAAAAGACTGTCAGATCATCCAGATACACCACTATGCTTATATCTTTGAGGTGAGCAAAGGCTAGATCCATAGCTCTTTGAAATGTAGCACCAGCATTAATCAGGCCGAACGGCATTTTCTGGTATGCGAAGGTTCCCCAAGGTGTGATGAACGCCGTTTTGTATTGATCTTCCTCGGCCACCTTGACTTGATTGTAGCCTGAGAAGCCATCAAGCATGGAAAGCATCTCAGATCCAGTGACCACCTGCAGAGTGTGATCCATGATGGGTATGGGGTAGTTGTCTTTCAGTGAAGCTTGATTAAGGTTGCGGAAATCCACGCACAGCCTAATCTCACCGCTCTTCTTTCTTACAGGGACTATGTTGGCCAACCACTCCGAATGATGTATGGGATAGATGATCTTTGCGTCTAACAACTTCGGATTTCTGCAAAGATGGTTCCCGAAATGGTAGGGTTGTGCCGCACTTCTGCTTGAAAGGCTTCTGTTCTGGTTTAAGTGGGATGTAGTGTTGAACTTCTGCAGGCTGATATGTTTTTAGATCCTGGTAAGACCAGGCAAAAACATCCATGTATTTCTTAAGAAGCTTAGTAAAAGCTTCTCTTTCGGCCTCTGAGCAACACTTACCCAGATTTACTAATTTGGGATCATTGCCAGCTCCCAAATTTAGTAATTGTGTGTCGGAGGAATAACCTTCCCCACTTTCTTCATTTTTCTTAAGCATTTGATCATGCTTATCAAACATTTCCTCAAGAGATACCAAACCTTTGGGAATTTTATTTCCTTTTAGTTGGATAATCTCCTGACTTCCTGAGACGTCCACATCCATTTCTCCGACAGTAGTCTGCCTAGGAGGTGAATTGCTTCCCTCATAGTAGATTTCTTCAAAGTTGTCCTTCTGTTGGAGAAACGCAGCAATCTGCGTGTCATCATTGAAAACCTGCCATTGCTGAACGTTGTCAGGAACCTTTGGGCGAAAGACCATCTCCACCTTGTAGTCCCCTGTCTAAAGAATGCAGGAGGCTGATCCGGATTCAACAAGGCTGCAGTTACTGCAAGCGAATCAGCTCTTGAATTTTGTTCTCTCGGAATGTAAGATACCGAGAAAGCTGAAAAATCCAGGATAGCAGAGTAGACCCGATCTCTATAGTGTCGCAGTTTGTCTTTTTTGACTTGGTAGAGGCCTCTTATCTGCTTCACAATCAGCTCAGCATCTCCCTTTGCGTGTAATAGTTTGATTCCCATTGTTCTTGCCTGCTCCATGCCTAACAACAATGCTTCATACTCAGTTGTATTGTTAGTATTTTCGAACATCAATTTGAAGGAGTGTGCATGCACCTTCCCTTCAGGAGAGATAAGAACAACGCTGCGCGGATCGAATGAGCACAAATGCTGCCATCAAATTCCAGAGTCCAAATCTTGTTATCAATTTGATGTGATTCTTGAATCACCGGTTGAATTTCTTCTTTATCCATTTCTAGATAATAGACTCCGTGATCCGATTCCTGAAACAAGATCTGAGATCTAGGATCCTCAGACTTTGATACTGTGTACTTAGATTTCTTCTCAGGTTCCAGCTTCTGATTTACTCCTTTGATTGGTATGTGCGCACAAGACCAATCCATCTTGACTTCTCCACCCAGCTCTTTGCAGAAATTTCTACTCAACAGCATGCCATAAGAAGTGGAATGCTCTGCTGAGGATAGTCATTTTCGAGTCTTTTATCGGAAAAGAAGCAAAATCTTGCTGCGCATCTTTGATTTGCCCCACAAGAGGGACTTGCCTTTCCATTGAATAACATCTTCCGATGGTTTTTGTCAATGTGAGACCCAAGGCATCAGCAACTTTGGCAGGCATTACATTATCAGAAGCTCCAGAATCCAAAATGCAATTGCTCAGTTTGTGTCCGTTGATAAGCAAAGATACATAGAATGGCTCGATCCTTTCTGATGTAGCAGGAGAAGGGTAGAAGGAGAAGAACTTGCCGCCGCATTATTTGTAGGAGGAGTATTCTTTGGATTTGACAAGATACCCCGTGAAGTATTATTTGTTGGGCTGGGACCATTACTTTGCACATATTTGACCAATCTATTCAGCTGATCAGGAAATGCTCTCAAATACTCAGCTTCTGACATTTGGACCTTGTTCCTCTTGATGTGATCAATTATGTCGAAAGCTTGACTTGCTTCAGCAGGATGTGCGTTGGCTCTTTGCTGCGAATTGAAAGAATTTGAATATTTATCCTTAGGTGCTAATGAAGAAGGAAGAGTGCTACCTCTTTTCAAGATAGTAACATCCGGGCCAGGATCTTCTCTCTCTTTCCGGCCGCTTGTGGATGCTTCGGCATTTTGGCGCGTCTGAGACCTTGTAAACACCGCAAAAGTGTGACCATCAGAATCTTCAAAAGATTCATAATAGCCATCATCAGATTCAGTAGTCCAGGTAACCAATATTGGAGTCGCCAGTGGGATCTATAAAGTCTTCATCATCGAATGATTCATCAATGCCGAGATCCTCTTCATTAGTTTCCAAGTTATTCCTTGGAGCAGCTTCTATTACCAACCGTTGTGGTGCAGCAACAAGTCTGTTTCGATTTTGATTTTGATTTTGACCATTGAAGGTCGGGTAGGAGCTAATCTTGAGGGGGTTGCATTCCCTGCTTGAGAGATCTGCTTCTTGATCTGCAACATGTCATTAGCCAATTTCTGCAACAAAGGATCAGAAGTACTTGAAGAAGCGCCATCACCTTTGTGAGATGGTTGTTTGAGTTTTCCAGCCATGATCAAGTCGTCCTCAACCTCCACGGCAGCATTTTGTGCTTCCAGCAGATTTACAGGTCTTGCCCTTCTTAGGCGATATCGACTTGAGGCAATAGGCGTTTATAAAAAACGTCTTTTGATTTTAAATCGCTAAATCAATCGGCGAAGTGGGGATTTTATACAAAATCCTTTGGAACCTTGCAATAAAGTCCCGCATGTTCTCGTTTGGCTCTTTCTTCAACTGCGTCAGTTGGGTGATCAACGTGCTAGCATCCTCTGCAGGCTTGAATCTTTTCAAAATTGCTCACGCATAGTCGCCCAATTGGTTATGGTGCCAGGAGCCAGCCGATAGAACCATTCTCCAGCCAAGTCGTGTAGAGTCTCAATGAAGAGCTGACTGAGACATCTTCATGCTCTACTGCAAGCACACCACAAGATATGAAGAAGGCCGCCAAATGATCATCCGGGTTTTGCTTTCCATCTCCAAAGAATTTTGGAAAATTCTTTCTGGATCCCTTTGGCAGCTCATGCATAGGTGGAGCCAAGTTCAGAGGTCCAAAAGCTGCTCCCCATGGAACAGGTACAATCTGGTGCGCCATGTTGACTTGAGCACGTCTCCTCCTTGTGTAGACTTGATAGACTTGATGGATAATTCCAGCCGCCGGATTATGCTGAATACGATCCGGATCTGGATGGATGTGCACTCTCCTTCCTGGTGAGAGACTAGATCTGCGGCTTCTAACTTGAGGAGGATGATTGAAATTGAATTGCTCCTGCAGTCGGAAGAAATGATCAGTCCTTCCTTGCGCCTTCACGGATCGGGTGAATGGACGTTCAGCCAAGTTGAGATTTGTATGGAAAACACTCTGATCTTCAATAGAAAAGCTTTGATCTGCAAAGATAGTTGTTTCCCAGTGAGTCGCCAAAAACTGTTGGCTAGATTTTCTGCATAGCATCAAACCTAGGCAGTCATGAGATAAATCTCCCTCATTTAACCGGTGAGGCTCCCGTGTCAGATTTGTCAATAAAAATGTGTTATTATCTATCAGGGGTTTTACTTTAACCACTTAGTTCATGAACCATAACTAAGAAGTTACTGCGTGAAAGTAAGCGATTGTTTAAGAAAGGAAATTTATAGAAGAAGGAAGTAAAGGAAATACGAGAAGAAATGGGGAAGATGTGCATCCCGATTAGTAGATAGCGAGAGCTAATTGCATGCACATAGAAGAAACTTAATAGATATGAACACACAAAATTATAAAACAAAGGCAGCTCTAGATCTAGATCTATAATAACACAAAGTTTACTTAAGAGATCTAAGATTAAAAGCAAGAAACAAAGTACACACCGTGACACAAGTTCTCAGGAAACCTGCTCCTTTGTATTCCTTTGCTCCAGTTGCTCTCGGGGTTCGGCACAAAGTCTAGAACACAAGATTGCTTCTTCTGAGTTCGATCGATCATTAACCCGGAGGTTCTTCTCCTACTTATAGAATGTAGGAGGGAAAGTACAAATGGAAAACTCAAACTGAACTAAAGCATGAACAACAAGTAAAGATGACATTTGGCAATCATCCTCAACTAACTTCTTCTTAAGTGACACATGTATCACTTAACTAATAGAATGGTTCCACATGACTTCAAGTAATGGTTGTAAAACCAATAACTTAGAAGTTTTACAATTTCATCCGAGAACATAGAAAATAGAAGAAGAAAGAATAGAAGAAGTCATGCCAGCTGTAATGTCTACATCTTCTTGTTCTGATATCTGATATACTTGTCGAACATATAATTCAGCATCCTTCCATCTGTTTTAGCCACTGCTTCTTTCTCTGTCCTGAATTGCAGCAACCCTTCATTCAACACTTTGATGCACGCTTCCACATCTTCCAGCTCGGCCCAAACCTCATGATATGCTGCGGCGCCACCGATCTCTTGATAGAATTCATCGTGAAAGGCTTGGTAGCTTTATCAATTCTCTTTTGTACCATCGGAGAGAACCTTCCGAGAATTAGGCACCTCGTTAGAAACAATCCATACGTAAAAGTAACATTCCTCACCACATCCTCTTCCGTGAAAGAAATGATCTTTGTCGGGTAAGGATGATGTCCTACTTTCAGTGCTGCTGCATCCTTTTCGACAAAACTCTGCCCAGATTTCCAAGCGGAAGATCTGCAAATTCTCTAACTGCTTCCCCTTCTCAGTGATCCATCAGTCAATCTGTTCCATGATCAATACATCTCTCGGCGACTTGTTGATCTCGGCCAAAATACTCGAGGTTACTCTCTGCATGTTGTATTCATGCCTTCTATGTTTGCCATCGATTGCTTTAGTTGATTTCTTTGCATCGTTCATAACCTTTAGGCGGTGGCACTTCCCAAGTTGTCACGAAGCTTGCGAATAATCAAATCCTTCCATTCGTCAATAGCCTTTACTTGATTGCTTGCGTCTTCCATTTCCTGCATAAGATGATCACTCACCTGCTCTGAAATGGGCTGAATGGAAGGTTTAGCAACCTTGGCTATGATCTCACATAATTGAGATACTTGCTTACCTGTGACTCTTCTTTCTCCGCCTTCTCACTTTGTCGAGCCTAAGGAATAAAGCATCTATCGATATCTGCGTGTCTGCTTGATCCTTCGGTGGTGGCTTGACCGAGTGGTACTTTGGTCACTGTCACATCTTCTGCCGTGAGCTCCTCTTCTATCTTTCCTTCTGCCGGAATTGATATCTCAGCAAACTTCTCTCCCGAATCCTCGATGATCAACCTAGAAGTTGCTTTAGCAACTTTAGGCCTTCTCTCTTACGCTCGGATCTGGAGTAGGCTGCAGTCGTCGTGCTCTCTCTAAGTTCATCTCCATTCTCAACTTCGGAACAAGCTGCAAAGCTAACCATTCTGAGAAATTACTTCTCGGAGAGTGAGAAGTCACTGAGTGCACTACCATCTCCCGCTCTGCATCCTCTCCGTCAGAAAGTGCCACAGTGTTATGGCTGCCATCTTCTGAGTCATCCAAGGACAAAGCCCTTTCAATTCCGCCATCTGCGGCTTGAGCGTATCCTCTGGAGCAGGCGAGCAGAAGTGGTGAGGGAGAGAAGATGAATGTCGCTGGATTCAGTGGAGGCATGGAAGCATCCTGCTGCTGCGGTGCAATAGTTGGTGAAGCATTGGGTACTGGAGAAACCGGAGTTAAAGTCATGGTCGTAGAAGTGATCCTCTCCTTGGATTGAGATCTTATGCACTTTGACTTCTCGACTTTCTGCTTTTTTCTCCTCCGTGCTTTCGCTTGAGGAATCTCTGCGCGAAGTTGCCCGTGACTTGATTCATCGATGCTTCATCAAGGCAATATCCCTTAAATCGTGACCGGTTTGAAGTATTCACCAACACGGCTCTCGACCTTTCTTGATTGTGTTGCGGCCTCCTATGTTATTACTGCGGTATGGCTTTATCTCCTCCCATTTGATGGTAAGTGTCAAGTACCACATTCCCATCATCTTTAAGATCCATGCGGTATCCGCTAGTCAAAAGTCGAACACTTGCTTTCTTTGATGCTGCTGAAATCTCTCTTTCTAACCTCGTACTCACTTTTGCACTTCATCCAAAATCTTCTAATGAAGGCACATGTGCGTACTCTTTGGGAGATTGTCTTCTGGCTACTCCCGAATGGATCGAAGTTCAGCCGTGCGAGGAAGAACTCTTGCTCATACTCGGATAACATTTGCGCTTCCATCCCTCGAGCTCTGTGAATGCTAATGCAACATGTGTAATATCCCAGTGATTAGGAAGAAGCCCGTAGACTTGTGCCGCTTTGGCTGAAGGTCGTGTAACTCCACAAGTTGCTGCTTTCGCTCCATGGCGATCAATCTATCATTCGGATTCTGGGCATCTTTATTGGTTCTCCAGTAAAGCCCGTAACCACGAGGTATGTGAAATCTGCAAATTGAATGAATAGACTTCGATCTTGGACACGACTTCCCACGCTTCCTTGCTTACCTGTTGGCCTTGAGTCTTTGTCTAGCTGCGAGATGAAATCGTAGAAGAAGTCATCGTTGATCACTTTGAAGTCTTTCTCGCTTGTAGGTGCGATAAGGCTGGGTAGCACTTCGAAAATGGGGTCCTTGGAAAGAACACCACATCTATCCACTTGGAAAAGACACCTTGTGAAGGCTGCGGCATACACCAAGTATGAAGTCATCTTGAAGTGAAAGTAAATCGCTTCACGTTCGGAGTTGCTCACCGATGTTGTTCTTTAATAATTTCCGACCATTGATTATAGAATCAACCTTGTTGATTTGATGGTCTGATGAAAGCATACATCCATGTACGGAAAGTGTAAGCATTCGCTTCGCCATTCATCTGCATAGCATTTGTGACATCATCTACCTCCTGCACCAAATTGGACCGTGGAAGAGTTCTCGGGAACTTTGAAGGAGATCTAGGCTTCTTCATGTATCGGCTATTCATGATGCTCACGCAATCAGCTCTATGCTTCTCCCATCTACTGTCAGCATCCTGAATGCTAATAGAAGTCACCACCTTTTGCATTGGAATCTTCAAACAATAATTGATGAACTCTGCGTCCAAACGAATTATTGTCTTTCCCGAAGCATCACGCACTGATCTGGATGAAGGATGATAAGATCTAGCACACTCCATCACGAACTCTGGCAATTGGGCTGTACATGGAAAAGCTGCAGCTCGGATAATTCCACTGCTTTTGACCGCACGCATGAGTGAAGTCTTTCCCGCTCTGGATCTATCTATCAAATCGGCAAGAGGTTCCGGGCCTAGATCTGTGTCTCCTATGTCTGCAAGTTTGGAAGCAATGCATGACTCCATCGTGCTTTCTTTTTCATCTCTTTTCGCCATAGCTTTGTCTATCTTCGTCTGAATAATTCTTTTTCTTCTTACTTGGCCGGATTTCTTCAATACTGGTGCAGATCTGGACAATTCTTCAGATTCGGAGGATATTTGCAATGTGTTGGACATTGATAAAAACTCCTTTTCTTTTGTAAAGCACCTGTAATGAATTCCTGCAATTTATTCAGACAAAAATGGCCACCGGAGCATGAATAGTGAATTTAAATTGTAAAAATCTGCACTTTTCAAGCCTGCTGCCCCAAAAAATGGTGTTTAATTTGCACATAAAGAGAGCATGAATCCTTTGATCAACACACGAGCTCTGTAACACCTGTGGAAACAATTATGCAGACAAAGATCAACCTCCTCTAAAGCATGCGCCAAATCTGGAAGCTTTTAGCCTTGTTGTCACCTTGTCTGAGCAAAATCCTTCCTCTAATGGGGGCGCACTTTTCCACTTGGCTGCAATTCTTTACCTGTGATTTGAATAATTCACCCATATGGCTGCCCATGCTTATATAACCTTCACAATTCTATAATTAATAATTGCCCTAACAATTAAAGGCAATTAATTAATTAAAAATCATGTTTTTCTCTTTTAAAAATAGCATGTTTAAGGACAGCCATCCAATAAATTAAATTAATCCAATTTAATCCTTCACACATCACTTCACTTAAGCTTCACAGTGTGCTTTGACCATAGCCACTGAAAATAGAAATTAATTTAATGTTTTAATGCCTTAAAAAACATTAAATAATACCCAAATGGGGCGCACTTTTTGAGAGGAAGAGGGCAGCCATTAAATAAATTAAATTTAATGCTTTTAAATCCTTTCTTTTATTTCATCTTTGACTTGTTGACTTCCTCCAAGCTTGGGCGCACTTTTTGAGAGAATAGATTAATTAAAATAATCAATTTAAGGCTTTGCCATTCTCTCACCAAAGGGGGCGCACTTTTTGCACATGTAATTCTATTTTTAAGAATTTTTCACAATGGGATTCTTTACCTGCAAGGCAGGCACCAAAATCCCGTGATCCACTTAAGTGATTTGACTTTGTGAATGGGATTATTTACCTGCAAGGCGAGCACTAAAATCCATGATTTCACTTAAGTCACTTTCCTTTTATTTTATCATGGGAATTTTACCTGCCGAGGCGATGAATAAAAATTCCCACACTGCTGACCTCTATTTTTCCCACTGCTGACTTAAGTGACTTTTATAACACGGGAAAAAGTACCTGCTTTGGCGGGTATAAAATTCCCACCACACTGCGGCTTATATTTTCCCTTGCGACTTAAATCCTTTGTTTTCCAAAAATGCGCCCATCCCATGCGAGGCTTTTCATGCACGACTTCGCTTTTTCCCGTGATCCAACCTCGATGGCGACTTCCTCCGGGCATAATGTGCGTATATGTTTTCCAGTGCTCCAGGGCCAAAATCGGGCTTACCGTGAAAGGAATTGTTCCAAAGAGAAAATTTCACAGAGCGGGACACCACAAAAACACGAAAAATTGCCAAAAGTTACAAATAAAGCCCAAAACTTAATACAAGTTAAAACCCTTACGGCACATAGGAATAATAACATATTCGCTCATAATATAGTTAAAACGGGCGCAAATAGCCTCATACGGGGCTCAAAATAATTAAATACAAATTTTCGAGACAAATCCCGAATTGACGAATAAAACAATTTTGGGCATCCGGGTATTTGGCGAAAAGGCTAATATGGCTCTTTGGGATTATCTTGGCGCAATATAAGAACTTTCGTGCAATAAAAACACAAAAGCGACCCATTATTTTAAAAGTATGAAAATTTTTCGAATAGGGTAGTCGCCGCAGATTTGGTGAAATCTAAGTGACACCAAGCCACAACTTTCTTTTCTCGTCTGAATTGTAAGTGACCTTCGCTCAATACTCGGCGCACGCTTCCACATCCTCCAAGCTAGGTCCGAACTTCTCAATATCCGATTGTAGTGTCACCACTTCTTGATGGAATCCATCGTGAAAGGCCTGACTCACCACTCAATTCTCCTTGCACCATTAGAAGAGATCCCTCGAAAGAATCGGGCACTTTGTTAGAAATGATCCTCATGTACGAAGAAGCGTTCCTACCACTTCCTCATTGGTGAAAGCAATGATATTGTCTAGTAAGATAATGCCATACTCTCGAGTGCCTGCGTCCTTTTTAGTATAATTTTGCGCTTCTCCAAGCGGAAAGATACTGCAAACTCATGTTGCTTCCCTTCAACACTTCTCTCGACAGCTTATTTATTTCGGCCAAAGTACTCAGGTTACTCTCAGCAATTGTGTTCATATCTATCGTGCTTGTCACTACAAGTTGCTTACTTTAATCGATACATCTTTCATAACCTTTAAACGGGTTGGCACTTCTCCGAGTTGTACAGAAGCTTAGCGAATGATTAGACTCTTCCATTCGTCAATAGCTTTAACACAGTTATTTGATCTTCCACTTCCTGCATCAAATGATCACTCACCTACTTTTGTGCTGAAATTGGTTGAATGGAAGATTTGGTAACCTTGGCAATGATCTCGCACAACTGAGATACTTGCTTCTAAAGTTCAACTTTCTCCGCCTTTTCTTTATCAAGCCTAAAGAATAGAGCATCTATCAATGTCTATGTGTCCTGCTTCAATCCTTCTGTAGTGGCTTGACCTATGGGTACTCTGGTCACTATTATATCTTCTGTCATGAGCTCATCCTCCTTCCCTTTTTATTAAGCGACATCTCAAAGGCAAACTTCGCCCGACTCCTCAATGATCAACCTTGAAGTTACCTTAGCAACTTTAGGTTTTTGTCTTTTCCGCCTAGATTTAAGAGCAACTGCCGCAAGTCGTGTTCCTCCAAGTTGATTTCTTCTCTAGCCTCTGAAACCAATCAAAGCCAACCATTCTGAGAAATTACTTCTCGAGAATGAGAAGTTGCCGAGTGTACCACTATCTCGCGCTCTAATTCCTCTCCATCTGAAACCGCTACAGTGTTGTGGCTACCATCCTCTGAATTATCCAAAGACAAAGCTCTTTCAAATTTTGCCATCTGCAGCTTCAACGTTTCTTCAGGAAGAGGTGTTGAACGGAGTGGCTGAGGAGAAAAGATGAATGTTGTTGGATTCATGGAGGAATGGCAGTATCCTGCTGAGGTGCGACAGTCGGTGAAGTACTTGATGTTGGAGAAGTCGGAACTAACACCATAGCAGTAGAAGTGATCTTCTCCTTTGAATGAGACCTTCTGTGCACTTTAATCTTTTCAGGCCTTCTGCTACTTTCTCCTTCGTGCTTCCTCTTGAGGGAATCTCCTATGCCAAAGTTGCCTGTGATCTGATTCATCAATGTTTCATCAAGGCAATATCCCTTCGTCAGCAACCAGGTTTGAAGTATTGACCAGAATGGCGGCAGACCTTTCCTCGATCGTATGGCAGCCACCTACGCTCTCCTAAAGTACAGCTCTATCTCCTCCCATCCGATGGTATGTGTCAAGTAACACAGGCCCATCATCTTTAAGATCCGTAGGTATCCGTGCTAATCCAAAGTCAAACACTTGCCGCACTGATAACCTGCTGAAATCTTTCTTTCTAACCTCGTACTCACTTCTGCACTTCATCCAAAAATCTTCCAATGAAGGCACATGCGCATATTCCTGGGAGATTGTCTTCCTTGCCACTCCAAATGGATCGAAGTTCAGCCGTGCTGAGGAAGAACTCCTGCTCGTACTCGAGAACATTTCCGCTTCAATTCCTCGAGCTTTATGAATACTCTGCAGCGATAATAGCCCACTATGATCGGGAAGAATCCTGTAGACTTGTGCCGTTTCGATTGTAGGTCATGCATCTCCACGAGTTGTCTGCTCAACTCCATGATGACCAATCTATCACTCGGGTATCTGGGCAACTTAACTGGTTCTCCTGAAAAGCCGGTGACCCTGAGGTATGTAAAATCCACAAACTGGATGAAGATACGGCCAATCCTCGACCAATTTTCCCATGGTTCCTTACTCACCCTATTGGCCTTTAGATCGTCGTCCATCCACTTTGTAAATGAATCCGTAGAAGAATCCATCGTTGACCACCTTGTAATCTTTATTGCATGCGGGTATAGTAAGCTGTGGATAGCACTCGAAAATAGGATCCTTGGAAAGAACACCACGTCTATCCAGCTTGGAGAAGACACCTTGTGAAGCTGCTACATATACCAAATACGAAGTCATTTTGAAGTTGTAAGTACGCCTCACATTCCAGAGCTACTCACCAATGTTATCACTAATGATTTCCGACCAATTGATTGTTGAATCTACTTTGTTGATTTCAATGGTCCTGATGAAAGCATACATCCATGTGCGGAAGTTGTGAGCGTTAGCTTCACCATTTACCCTACATAACAATTTGGCAATATCATCCACTTCTTGTACCAGATTGGACCGTGGAAGAGTTCTCGGAACTTGGATGGAGATTTGGGCTTCTTCATGTATCTGTTGTTCATTATGCCCACACAGTCAATTTTATGTTTTTCCCATCTGTTGTCGGCATCCTGTATGCTAATAGTAGTCACAACATGTCGTACTAGAATCTTTAGACAATAATTGATGAACTGTGCATCCAGCCGGAGTATTGTCTTCTCCGCAGTATCTCGGAATGATTTGGATAATGGATGGTAAGACCTAGCACACTCCATGACGAATTTTGGCAACTGGGCTGTGAATGGAAATGCTGCAGCTCGAATGATTCCACTGCTTTTGACTGCACGCATGAGGGAAGTCTTTCCAGCTCTGGATCTGTCAATCAATTCGGAAAGAGGTTTTGGACCTAGATCTGTATCTTCAATGTCAACAAACTTAGAAGTGATGCATGACTCTGCTGAGCTTTCTTTTTCATCCCGCTTTGCCATGGCCGTATCTGTCTTTGTCTGAGCAATTCTTTTTCTCTTTATTCGGCGGAATTCTTTACAACCGGTGCAGATCTAGAGATTTCTTCAGATTCGAGGATATGTTCAATGTATTGGACATTGATTTAAGCTCCCTTTCTCTTATAAAGCACCTATAATGAATTCTCTGCAATTAATTCAGACAAAGATGGCAACTGGAACATGAACACTTGATTTTAATTATAAAAATCTACATATATCAAGCTTGCTGCCCCAAAATTTGATGTTTTATTTGCATGCAAAGCAAGCATGAATTTTGTCAACTTCACCTGAGCACCTGTACCACTATGCAGACAATTAATCAAACTTAATTCAAGCTCCTTCAAACCTAGGCGCCAAACTTTGAAGCCTTTCAGCAGTAAAAACACCTTCTTGCAAAATTCCTCCTTAATTGGGCGCCAAATTTGCCTGGGCTGCACTTCCTTGCTAAAGAATTAATTAATTCATCATTATGGCAGCCCCTTCTTATATAATCTTCACCATTCTATAATTAATAATTGTCTCTCCTATTCCTGACAATTAATTAATTAACATGCTTTTCTCTTCAATTTGGGCGCCTATTTTGTGCATGCTCATGGCTGCCATTAAATAAATTAAATTTATTTAATTTTAGCTCTACTTCCAGTCCACTTTGACTTCACAGTGTGCTTTGACCTCATCCACTAAAAATAGGAATTAATTACATCAATTAATACTTTAAAAAGTATTATTCCTCCTCAATATGGGTCGCACTTTTTGACATGAAGGGGGCTGCATTAAATAAATTATATTTATTTAATTTTAGAATTCTATTTCTAAATTCCCTTATCCTCTTCTTCTTTGTTGACTTTTCTCCATGCTTGGGCGCCAAATTTGGAAAAGAATTTAATTAATTAATGCCATTAAAGCTGCCCCTCTATTCCAAAAGGGGTCACACTTTTTGACATGGCCCATTTCTATTTTTAAAAGCCAATTTTCAATGGGATTATTCACCCTGCACCGCAGCTCCAAAAATCCCATGATCCACTTAAGTTGTTTGACTTTCATAATGAGATTATTTACCCTGCAAGGCAAGTAAGAAATTCCCATCAATGCCTTAAGTGATTTTCTTTTATTTCACAATGAGAATTTTCACCCTGCAAGGCAGGTAAGAAATTCCCGCCTACCTGCTGCCTCTAATTTTCCCATTGTGACTTAAGTGGCGTTGCTTTCATGGGAAAAAGTACCTGCTAGGCAGGTACAAAATTCCCACCTGCCTGCTGCTACCAAAAATCTCATTGTAGCTTAAAACCTTCTTTTCCCAAAAATGCGACCTGCCCAGAAGAAGCTTTTTCGTGCATGACTTCGTCTTTTCAGAGAGAACCAAACCTCCTGTGGCAAATTCCTTCTGGCATAACGTCCATAGGTGATCTCCAGATACTCTAGGCAAGAAATCAGATTAAACCGGCAAAGGAATTGACCTAGAGAAATTTCACAGAAAACAAAACAGGAAAACACCAAAAACGCAAAACATTGCCAGAAGTCACAGATAAAGCCCAGGATTCATTCTTGGTTAAAACCCTACTGGTATATGGGAATATTGACATGTAAGACCACAACAGGGTTAAACCAGAGCACAATTTGCCTCAAACGGGGCTCAGAATAATTAAATACAAATTTCCTGCAGCAAAACTCCAGTGACAGAACATAACGATTTTGGACATCTGGGTATTTGGCAAAATTGGCTAATATGGATCTATGGGAATATCTCGACACAATACAAACACTTTCTGGCAATAAAAACACAAAATGACCCATTATTTTAAAAGTACGAAATTTTTACATAGGGTAGTCCCAGTTCGGGGTGAAATGCGGGACACCACTTCCTCCTTGGGCAAGAGTGGACCCTTGCTCTTCCTTGACTTGGAAATTAACACTTAGACCTGAAACTACTCCATAAATATTTCTTGGATAATATTGATTGTCAAATTGCTATTCAAAAAAATCTAACACCTTTATGAGTGTATGATGATACATTTATAATCTTCTTCTCAGATTGATGAGTTTCTCAAATAAAGTGGAACTAACTAGATTTTTGGGCCATTTTATTAATAGGAAGTATAACATAAAGAGAACGTGGTGTATTAGTGTTGGCTAGATTTTCTGCATAAAGCACAAAACCTAGGTAGTCATGAGATAGATCTCCTCATTTACCGATGAGGCTCCCGTGTCGATTTGTCAATTAAAGTATGTAATATCTAAATGGAGCTTTACTTTAACTACTCAGTTCATGAACCATAACTGAACAGTTTTGCAGCAAGTAAGTAGCTGTTTAAAGAAAGGAAATATTTATAGAAGAAGGAAGTTATGTAATCACAGAGAAGAAATGGGGAAGATGTGCATCCCAATCAATAGATAACAGAGTTGATTGTATGCACATAGAAGAAACCAATAGATATAAACACAGAATTCTAAGCAAAGGTAACTCTAGATCTAGATCTAAAATAACACAGTTTATTAAAAATCTAGGATAAAAAGCAGAAGCACAATACACTGTGACACAAAGTTCTCCAGAAATCCACTCCTATATATTTATTTGCTTCAAGTGGCTCTCGAGGGTTTCAAGACAAAGTCTGGAACACAAGGTTCTGCTTACAAATTTTCCTTGTTAACCCAGAGGTTCTTCTCCTACTTATAGAATGTAGGAGGGAAAATACAAATGGGAAATCTAAGCGAATCAAAACATAAACAAGTAAAGATGACATTTGGCAATCATCCTCCACTAACTTCTCCTTAAGTGACACATATATCACTTAACTAATAGAATTGTCCACATGACTTTAAATAATGTTTTCAAAACCAATAACTTAAAAGTCTAACAATTTCATCCGGGAGCATGGAAAATAGAAGAAGAAAGAATAGAAGAAGTCAAGCCAGCTGTAACATTTATGTCTTCTTTTTGTTCTAATATCGGATATACTTGTCGAACATGTGATTCAGCATCTTCCCATCTGTTTTAGCCACTGCTTCCTTCTCTGTCCTAAATTGCAGCAATCCTTCATTCAACACTTTGATGCACGCTTCCACATCTTCCAAGCTCGGCCCAAACCTCGCAATGTCCGCCTGCAGTGCCACCAGTCTGCTAATGGAATTCATCGTGAAAGGCTTAGTAGCTTTGTCAATTCTCTTTTGTACCATCAGAAGAGACCCTTCCAGGGAATTAGGTACTTTGCTAGGAACAATCCGCACATATGAAGTAACATTCTCGTCCACTTTCTCCTCAGTGAAAGAAATGATACTATCTGGTAAGGATGATGTCCTACTCTCAAGTGTCTGCATCCTCTTCAGCAAAACTCTGCAGATCTCCAAACGGAAAGATACTGCAAACTCCAGCTGCTTCCCCTTCTCAACTGATCCATCCAGTACAATCTGCTTCTGCAACCAATACATCTCCTGGCAGCTTGTTGATCTTGGCCAAAGTAATCGGAGTTACTCTCAAGAATCGTGTTCATATCCACTATGCTCGTCACCAGTTGCTTCAGCTGATTTGTTGCATCATCCATAACCTTCAGGCAAGCTGACACCTCTCCAAGTTGTACAGAAGCTTGACGAATAATCAGGTTCTTTTATTCGTCAATAGCTTTCACCTGATTGCTTGCATCCTCCATTTTCTGCATAAGATGATCACTCACCTGCTCTGAAATGGGCTGAATGGAAAGTTTACCAACCTTGGCTATGATCTCGCACAATTGAGATACTTGCTTCTGCAGCTTGTCTTTCTCCGCCTTTTTTCTGTCAAGCCTAAGGAATAGAGCATCTATCAATGTCTGCGTGTCCTGCTTCAATCCTTCTGTGGTGGCTTGACCAAGGGGTACTCTGGTTACTATCACATCTTCTGCCGTGAGCTCATCCTCCTTCCCTTCCGCCGGAATTGACATCTCAGCAAACTTCTGCCCCGACTCTTTGATGATCAACCTTGAAGTTACCTTAGCAACTTTAGGCCTTCTATCTTTTCCGCCCAGACTCTGGAGTAGCTGCAAGTCGTGTTCTTCCAAGTTCATCTCCACTCTCGCTTCTGGAACCAACTGCGAAGCCAACCATTCTGAGAAGTTACTTCTCGGAGAATGAGAAGTTGTTGAGTGCACTACCATCTCCCGCTCTGCATCCTCTCCATCAGAAAGTGCCATAGTGTTATGGCTACCATCTTCTGAATCATCTAAGGACAAAGCTCTTTCGAACTCCGCCATCTGCAGCTTTAACATCTCTTCTGGAACAGGTGATGAACGGAGTGGCTGAGGAGAGAAGATGAATGTCGCCAGATTCAGTAGAGGCATGGAAGTGTCTGGCTTGAGTTGCAGCCGAGGTTGGTGAAATCTTGATCTTTGGAGAGAAGCCGGAGCTAAAGTCATGGCCGTGGAAGTGATCTTCTCCTTTGATTGAGATCTTCTATGCACCTTCAACTTCTCGGACCTTCTGCTGCTTTCTCCTACGTGCTTCCTCTTCAGGGAATCTCCTGCCAAAGTTGCCCGTGATTTGATTCATCAGTGCTTCATCAAGGCAATATCCCTTCGTCAACAACCAGTTTGAAGTATTCACCAACACAGCTCCAGATCTTTCCTCAATTGTATGGCAGCCTCCTACGTTATCCTGAAGTACGGCTCTATCTCCTCCCATTTGATGGTAAGTGTCAAGTAACACATTCCCATCATCTTTAAGATCCGTAGGTATCTGCGCTAGTCCAAAGTCGAACACTTGCTTTGCTGATAGCCTGCTGAAATCCCTCTTTCTAACCTCGTACTCACTTTTGCACTTCATCCAGAAATCCTCCAATGAAGGCATGTGTGCGTACTCCTGGGAGATCGTCTTCCGCCTACTCCAAATGGATCAAAATTCAGCTGTGCTGTGAAGAACTTTTGCTCATTCTCGGATAACATCGATCTCCATCCCTCAAGCTCTATGAATGCTCTGGCAGCTATAATGTCCGACAGTGATCAAGAAGAAGCCCGTAGACTTGTGCCGTTTCGACTGAAGGTCGTGTATCTCCACAAGTTGTTTGCTCAGCTCCATGGCGATCCATCTATCATTCGGATATCTGGGCATCTTTATTGGTTCTCCAGAAAAGCCCGTAACCCTGAGGTATGTGAAATCTGCAAACTAAATGAATAGACTGCCAATCCTCGATACAACTTCCCATACTTATTTGCTTACCTGTTGGCCTTGAGGTCCTTGTCAGCACTGAAATGAAATCGTAGAAGAATCCATCATTGACCACTTTGAAATCCTTCTGCACGCAGTACGGTAAGTTATGGCTAGCACTCAAAAATAGGGTCCTTAGAAAGAACACCACATCTATCCAGCTTGGAGAAGACGCCTTGTGAAGCTGCAACATACACCAAGTAGGAAGTCATTTTGAAGCTGAAAGTACGCTTCACGTTCCGGAGTTGCTCACCAATGTTGTCACTAATAATTTCCAACCAATTGATTATGGAATCAACCTTGTTGACTTCAATGGTCCTGATGAAAGCATACATCCATGTACGGAAAGTGTAAGCATTCGCCTCGCCATTAATCCTGCATAACAATTTGACAATATCATCGACCTCCTGCACCAAATTGGACCGCGGAAGAGTTCTTGGGAACTTAGAAGGAGATCTAGGCTTCTTCATGTATCTATTGTTCATTATGTTCACACAGTCAACTCTATGCTTATCCCACCTGCTGTCGGCATCCTGAAGGCTAATGGAAGTCACCACCTTTCGCATCGAATCTTCAAACAATAATTGATGAACTCTGCGTCCAATCGAATTATTGTTTTCCCCGTAGCATCTCGCACTAATCTGGATGAAGGATGGTAAGATCTAGCGCACTCCATAACAAACTCTGGCAACTGGGTTGTGTATGGAAAGGCTACAGCTCGAATAATTCCACTGCTTTTAACCGCACGCATGAGTGAAGTCTTTCCAGCTCTGGATCTATCAATCAATTCGGAAAGAGGTTCCGGACCTAGATCTGTGTCTCCTATGTCTGCAAATTTGGAAGTGATGCATGACTCCGTTGTGCTTTCTTTTTCATCTCTCTTTGCCATGGCTTTCTCATGGGAAATTGATCTCGTATATAGGAATAATGATATGTTCGATCACAACAAGGTTAAAACAGAGCGCAAATTGCCTCAAACGGGCTCAAAATAATTAAATACAAATTTCCCATGCAGACAAATCCCGGCAATGAGAATATAACAATTTTAGGCATCCGGGTATTTGGCGAAAAAGGCAAAGATGGCTCTTTGGGAATATCTTGGCGCAATACAAGAACTTTCGTGCAATAAAAACATAAAATGACCAATTATTTTAAAAGTACGAAAAAAATTCGGATAGGGTAGTCACAGATTTCAGGATGAAATCTGGGGACACCAATTAGACAACACCTACTACTCCCACTGTGACTCGTCCCATAAAACAAGAGAGAGTGTTTATTTATGACTTCTTATTTACATTTGTCCCTTCTCCTCATTCCAACTAACTAGGAGAAAACATAGGAGAAGAGTAGATATAGGAAAAAAGCAGTTATAGTGGAGAACTAGATCTTCGGCCTTGGCTGATTCTTCATCCTTGTGGAGTCAAAATGCTATAAGACAACATTTTGATCGAGTGCTACTTCAGATCCTTGTTCTGCTACGTAATTGCTTGTATGTGCATCCTTAACTTTTGCATGATGGTTAGAACCCGTGGTTGAGTTCTAGAGCAAAATCTTTACAAAATCTACTGAACCGGAACAATCCGTATTTTCTCATACAAAATTGTAGGTAGGAATAGTCCGTAGTTTCTACTGCATGTTGAATCTTGAGGTTAAGACAATATTGGAGTGTAGCCTAAAACATCCCAAAAATGTTGAAATGTTTTTGCAATACTCTATCCAATGTTTTAACCTACTATTTTCATAAGTAACACACTTATCTAACAGAGACATTAGTTTTAAATGGATAACAATGACGTTCAAAGAACAAATCAATATATACCTTCTCTTCATCCTAAAACAGGTAAAAGACCTCTTAATCACACTAAATCCATCTTAAAACTTACTCAAAGGAAAAAAAAAGTGTTTCTTTTCATGTAAATGATGAGGCATTTAATGGCCTCATCACTCCCCCGAACTTAATACCTTGTAGGTCCTCCTACATACCTCCTTTCCCTTCTTTGATTCAATGTCTCCAAAATCTTGCTGCAGTCATACTCATCATTGAAGGTATTCTACGTTTCTTTACTTGACTCATTGTGTCCTTTATACTCTTGGACTATGGACTCCCACTGATTAAAGAAAACTGAGGTTGCTAGTAAGGGAATGAGTGCTAGTAAAAGAGGTGGTTTGTATCTCATACCCACCCATTCATGCTGAAAATGATTGATCATCCTAACCAGAGCTTGTGCCCTTCTCAAAGCCCATCTCAAATTGTTTGGAGAAATAACCTCCCTTTTCTTGAGCTCATTAGGGAGTAGTGCCCACCATCTCCTATAAGCTTGTAATGATGTTTGAAAAGAGGTAGCTATATATCTATTGAGATCTCCCATAGATTCTTGTAATTGAGCAATGTAGTTCTCCTAAAGTTCAGGAACATAGACTGTGCCCTGAATGTTGTTACAAACTTTTCTGGATCTGGAAATTCATGTCTCATTACCAGCCCTACACTCATTTGTTCATTGTCATATTCTTGTACTTTGTCTCTCCAAATTTGCTGTTTTTTTTAGGACAGAAATGTAGGCCTTGATTTGGGTTTCTCCAGTAAAAAGATTAATCATGAAATTATTGACATGCCCAAGAATAAATTTGTGTAAAAAGAACTCACAAAGCAGGTTCCTAAGTTGGTTATTACTAACTGCATATGCCTGCATAAATGACTTGTCATCCTCAAAATCATGAGGTTCCTTATTGGACAATATGAAGAGCTACCATCTGAGGAATTTCCCCTAAGGAAGAGAGCATAACAATTGGAAGGTCTCCTGCATGAAAAAATAAATTCTCCAATTTGACAGGCTGCAATCAAGCTTTTATCCAACATTGCATTTTCTTTCTTCAGTTTTTCATTTTCCTCTTCGAGTGCTTCATTCTGAGCTTCAACTTTCTTGAACTCATAGCATCTGCTCATCCAATCAAGTGTTTCCCTGCTATATTGAAGCCCAAAGCCAAGCCTTTTAGGCTGAAGCAACGATCGTACAATCCAAAAATTGCGGACACAATCAAGGAGGAAGTCTTGAAAATGCTAAATGCAAGTATCATCTTCCTTATCCACCACTCCACATGGGTAGCAAATATTGTTCCAGTGGAAGAAAAATGGAGAGATAAGAATTTGTGTGGACTTCCGCAATTTGAATCAAGCCTCGTTGAAAGATAATTACCCACTGCCTATCATTGATCACATCCTACATACGATCATAGGATCAAAGATGCTCTCGCTACTTGATGGCTTTTTGGATACAAACTGATTGAGGTAGCTGAAAAGATAGATCCAAAACTGCTTTCAAAACTTCATTGGTTACTTTTGCCTACAGCAGAATGCCTTTTGGTCTTATCAATGTGGAGCAACATTTCAACAAGCAATGGATTTGGCATTCAAAGATCTAAAGTATTGCATTATCATCTACCTCGATAACCTCACAATCTTCTCAAAGAAGCAGGAGATCACATTGCATCTTTGGAGCAAGTACTCATCAGGTGCCGACAACATGGCATATCTCTAAATCCCAAAAAGTGCATCTTTGGAGTGATTGAAGGGAAACTCCTTGGACACATTGTAAACAAGGAGGGAGCTAGAATTGATGTGGAAAGGATAAGAGCAATCCAAGCACTATCCTTGCCTCAAGCAAGAAGGGAGTCCATTCCTTCTTTGGAAAAGTCAACTTTCTCCGGCGCTTTGTTCCAAACTTCGCTGAGTTAACCAAGCATATCACAAGCATGATGAAGCCACAAGTGAGCTTCAAATGGAATGATGAGGGCAAAGCAATATTCGAGGCAATCAAAGAAGCCATAACCAAAGCTCGACTCTGGTATTTCCTAATTTTGATAAAGACTTCCTCTTGTCTTTTGCTATGTTTTTTAGCACATGCTTTCCGCCATCCTAGTTCAAAAGAACGAAGAAGGCATTGAAGCACCCATTGCTTTCACGAGTTGTCCATCAAAGAACCATGAGTTGAGGTATAATCAAATGGAAAAGCATGCCTATGCCGTAGTCAAAGCCGTGAATAATTTCAGATTTTACATCCTCAACTCTCGCATTGTGGTAATGGTCCCAAGCTCTGCAATCAAGTCAATCCTTACTCAGCAGGATCCATAAGCGAAAAGAGGCAATTGGGTGGCAAGAATTCAAGAATATGATTTGGACATTCAACCTTCTAATCTAGTCGGGAAATGGTCTGTGTCGGTTGATGGCTGAAGATGAGGCTCTCAAGGCTCAAAATGATACAAAAGAATGTCTAGTGTTCTGAATGTGTAAGCAAAGACTTACCCCAAGTCCTTTTTGTAAATACCACCAATGAGTGGTATGTTGACATTGCCTACTTTCTCGACTTATGGTGAGTGCCTAGCTCATCTTGATTACAAACAAAGAAGAACTCTCAAACTCAAGTCAGCCAGGTACGTCATTTGGGACCATGTACTATACAAGAGAGGACTTGATGGATGCTTTCTAAGGTGCGTGGACAAAGAGCAACAAGAGAAGTTAAAATCATATCATGATCAAGCTTGTGGTGGGCATTTCTCCGCAATGGTATCCGCCCACAAGAATCTTCGCAGTAGGTATTATTGGCCTACCTTGTTCGTAGATGCTCAAGATTGGGTTTCCAAGTGTGAACCTTGTCAACAATTCGTTGGGAGACCATAACTTGTTGTGCTTCCTCTCCGGCCGGTGGTGATCGAAGAACCTTTCCAATAGTGGGGCTTGGACTTCATTGGAGTTCTCAACCCTCACTCAAGTGCAGGACACACCCACTGCTCACGAAAACCGACTACCTCACAAAATGGGTGGAGGAAATTGCAGCCAAGCAAGCCAATTCCAAAACGGTATGCAATTTCATCAATGAGAACATTATTGTCGAGTTCAGCACTCAAATTGGCCAAGGCAATGGAAGATGGCCAATATCAGGATTCCCCCTTGACAATAGGATCTTGTTTCTGGAAAAGCTCGAAGAAGATAGGTTCAAAGTGGTGGATCGTATCAAAGAACATCGGCTAAAAGTGAAAAATTTGTTTGACAAGAAAGCTAAGGCAAGGGACTTCAAAGTTGGAGATCTTGTCCTGTTATGGAACAAAAGAAGAGAGACGAAAGGAAGCCATGGAAAATTTGACTCATTGTGGCTCGACCCATTCCTGATTTGAGAAACATACGGCGAGAACACTTTCTATCTCTCGTATCTGGATGGCACACATTTGGAGTTATCCCGTAGCAGGAAATATTTGAAATTGTATAAACAATGAAAGCAGGTTGCCCCCGCATTGTATGCGATTTAGGTTTTTGTTTCCCTGTCCTGTTGTGTGTGTCTTTCCTTTTCGGTGTGGTGTGTTTCCCTTTCGTTGTATGTGTGTGTGTTCTCCTTTCAATCTATCTCTTTTTGTTAAAGAGACTCTATAAAGCCCAATGTATAAGGCACTAGTCCAAGTTTTGTACTTGATATTCTAGAGTTCATTCTCATCCTGTCCTCACTTTGTTTGATCCAGAATAAGTCCCTAAGTGAGAGCCAACTGTTGTCATGTGTTTTGCGAGGGCAAAATTCAGCTTGAAAGCATGACAACTTTACCAAGTACCAAAATTTCTGCTTGTGAGTCCTCCCAAGCACTCCTCCAGATCAATCTCCCCCCTGTGATAAGCCTATCCTACCCTTTCAAGTGCTTCCGAGATAGTACCTCTCAAGGCGGACTTTTCAATAGACTTAGGAATGGCTATTTTTTAATCCTTTCTAAGGCAGGTGCGCACCCTTCAAGCGGATTTGAAGGCCCAAATTCATTGTTAACGAGCTAAGAACATTTTGCAATTGATTTTGGAAGCGAAAGCGGGTTTTTGAAAGTGAAGGAGCTTGTAGTTCAAAATAACACTTGAGCTTCGGAAGTGATTCCAGGAACTCCGTAATGAATTGGAGGTCAAACAAGACACCATTGGAAAGGTATTTCAGTTCTCTAAATTATGGTGGTTTTAGACTTTTCACAAGACAGACATTTCCTTCCACGGGCTGTTTTGGCGTGCACCTGACATGCGGTCCCAAGAAAAAGAGGCTATTTTGAGGGGGTTGCGGGCAAGATCGAGCATGAGAGCCATCTTATCCTTCTCAAATGTTGTTTACAGTCAAATGCATATAAATAAGTTTCTAAAAAGACCTTTGGATTCTCCAGATACGTTGGCGTTAAGCTTCTCTCCAAGGTATGCTTTGAGACTTAGCCAATTTTGAAGGTGGACACATGTCATCACCAAGTGTTGGCACAATTTATCGCACCAACTTTCCCATCCCCTTGGGACAATTGAGACACAAAAATGCGCCCAAACCCAAGATAGACCCCTAGATCATCATGTGACCTCGATGGAGCTCAATCTTGCCAGTTAAGCCCCTTTGCTCTCATTCTCAGCCCCTCCCATTGTCAAATCCCCATGTGCCAATTGTCACCTTCCGGTGAGGGTGCATTTTCTTGTGCGAATGCGTTATGAGGAATATATGGCCTTGTCTAGAGAGATCCGTGATGTCATTTCTCTTGCCGAGTTCATGGGGTTGGATAGAGGAAGATCTAGGCCCGAGCCTAGGCATGCCATGCCACAAAGAGAGGTACAAAGTGCTTTGGGTAAGTTGTCTTTTTCTACATTTGATGGATCTACAAAAGGTACCGCTAGGGCTTGGATCCAAAAATTGAATACTTATTTGTCTTTGAAGCCTATGGTAGAAGAAGATGCCATTAAATTTGCTACTCTACATCTTGAGGGCATTGCCCATGAGTGGTGGTTTCATGGACTTGTGACTCAAGGGCATAGTGAGATACATGCCTATGATGAGTTTTGTCAAAGGCTCATTGATAGATTTGATAGAGTGGATCCGGAGGTACATTTCCGTGAGCTTGCACAATTGAAACAACAAGGTACCGTAGAGGAGTATGTGGCTGATTTTTAGAGGCTTTCTGTCATGATTACAGATGTGTCCGAAAGAAGACTTATTGTGCTTTTTGTAGAGGGTTTGATTGAGCCCCTAAGGGGGTTAGTTCGTGCATTTGATCCTTTGTCTCTACAAGAGGCAATAAAGAAGGCTCTTGATCTTGAAGGTGCTGCCCCAAAATCAGCAGCAATCAGCAGTGTTCCTAAGGTCAATTGGAGAGGGGAACAAGCCCCCAAGCAGCCTAGAAGCATCCCTTTGGACCAGCCAAAGAGACCTCTTCAAAAGTGCCTCATGCTCACACGGATCTGCAAAAACCAGCCATGAGAAGGAAGCAAAAATGAATTAAGAAGAAAGAATTTGTGTTTCTCATGCAAAGAACCATGGACTCCGAGGACATCATTGCTTGGGAAAAGAAGAGGACATAAAGAAGCTTGAGGGCACTCTTGCTACATTATCCGGGGCACCTAGATATCACCCATTTCATGTGAAGGGTGATCTTCATGGCCAAAAGGTAACGGTTTTGATTGATAGTGGAGCCACACATAATTTTATTGATGAGAGTTTGGTGAAGAAATTGAAGTTGAAGGCTGAAAATTTCAAAGGTTTCAATGTTACGGTTGCGGATGGCTTCATACTTCCTTGCACAAGGAAGATATCTCAGCTCACACTCACCTTGGGAGGGCACATGGTAAGGGATGATTTCTATGTTATTAGCATTGGTGAATCTGATTTGGTTTTGGGTGTACAATGGCTTCATTCTTTAGGAGAATTTTCCCAAAATTATCAAAGCATGGAGCTGAAATTTAAGGTGGAAAACAAAGAGGTAGTGTTGCATGGCATGAAAGGTGGAATTCCACAAGTTGTGACAGCGAAAAGCATGGAAAGAACCTTCAAAAAGGGGCAGGTTGCTTGGGCAGCCCATTGTTTGGTAAGAGCTAACTCTTCTATTTCCATTCAATCTACTTTTCATGATGATATTCAGCCCATACTTGATAGGCATGCTAAAGTTTTCAATGAGTTACCGCATGGGCTGCCACCGGATAGGGGATTCCAACATGTCATTGAGTTGGAACCGGGTACCAAACCGGTCATAACAACCCCCTACATCACCCACACATTTACAAGGAAGAAATTGAGAAAACAATCAAAGCATTGTTGGATATGGGGTTGATAAGGCCTAGTTCCAGCCCTTATGCTTCTTCTGTGGTGTTGGTAAAAAGAAAGATGGTACTCTAAGAATGTGTGTTGATTACCGTGTGCTCAACAAGAAGACAATTAAGAACAAGTACCCCATTCCAAGAGGTCCGGATATTATCAAATAAGAGTTAGAGAAGAAGATGTGCACAAGACCACTTTTAGATGTCACTTTGGGCATTTCGAATTCCTTGTCATGCCATTTGGATTGACCAATGCCCCGGCCACCTTCCAATCATGCATGAATCACATCTTTGGTAAGCAATTAAGAAAATTTGTGCTTGTGTTCTTTGATGATATTTTGATTTATAGTAAGTCATGGGAAGAGCACCTACAACACTTGGATATAGTGCTGGAAATTTTGGAGCAGCAGTCTTTATATGCAAAAAGTCTAAATGTGAGTTTGGTATGAATGAGATTTTGTACTTGGGGCATGTTATCAATGCTCATGGGGTTCATGTGGATCAAAGTAAGATTCAAGCAATCATGAATTGGCCAACACCAACCAACATTACTCATTTGAAAGGATTCTTGGGTTTGTGCTCATACTACAAGAAGTTTGTGAAGGGATTCTCACAAATTGCAGCCCCTTTGACTTCTCTAACAAAGAAGGATGCTTTCAGCTGGTCCAAATCAGCCCATATAGCCTTTGAAGAAGCTTTCCATCTATGATAAAGAAATGCTTGCCATCATGCATGCCTTAACCTAAGTTTAGGCAATACTTGATTTGTGGAAGGTTTGTAGTCAAAACCGACCACAATAGTTTGAGATTCTTTCTTCATCAAAAGGAATTGAATGACCAACAACAAAAATGGGTAAGTAGACTCCAAGCATTTGATTTTGACATTGAGTATGTGAAAGGGAAGCAAAATGTGGTTGCATAATGCTTTGTCAAGGATGTCACCTTCACCATTGGAGGATGAAGATCTTCAAAAAGAAGAGGGAGAAGAAGTTGGGGCAGCGAATGTAATGGGTTTGCAATTGCTTGGGGACAAGCAATTTTGGGGAGGGAGGACTATAATGTCTGTTTTCCCACCTAAGAGCTGATATTTGGTCTTCTTGCCATTCTTTCTCCGTGGCAAAGAAGCAAAAATGAAGGAAGAGAACCTTGAGCACCTTTGGTGTCACTCAGATTTTACCACGAAATCTGCGACTACCCTATCCAAAAATTTTCGTACTTTTAAAATAACGGGTCGTTTGTTGTTTTTATTGCCTCGAAAGTTCTTGTATTGCACAAGATAATCCCAAAGAACCATATTAGCCCTTTTCGCCAAATACCCGGATGCCCAAAATTGTTTTATTCTCGTCGTCGAGATTTGTCTCATGGGAAATTTGTATTTAATTATTTTGAGCCCCGTATGAGGCTATTTGCGCTCTGTTTTAACTCTATTATGAGCGAATATGTTATTATTCCTATGTGCCAGAAGGATTTTAACTTATTTTAAGTTTTGGGCTTTATTTGTAACTTTTGGCAATTTTTCGTGTTTTTGTGGTGTCCCGTTTTGTTTTCTGTGAAATTTCTCTGGAGCAATTCCCTCGCCGGGTAAGCCCGATTTTTGGCCTGGAGCAGCTGGAAAACATACACGCACATTATGCCCGGAGGAAGTCGTCATCGGAGGTCTGGATCACTGGGAAAAAGCGAAGTCGTGCACAGAAAAGCCCCTGCGGGGATGGGCGCATTTTTGGAAAACAAAGGATTTAAGCTGCGATGGGAAAAATATAAGCCGCAGGCAGGGATGGGAATTGTATACCGCCTAAGCAGGTACTTTTTCCCGTGTTATAAAAGTCACTTAAGCTATGAATGGGAAAATAAAGGTCAGCAGGCGTGTGGGAATTTATTGCCTGCCTTGCAGGGTAAAAATTCCCATGATATAATAAAAGGAAAGTGACTTAAGTGAAATCATGGGATTTTAGTGCCTGCCTTGCAGGGTAAATAATCCCATTGTCAAAGTCAAATCACTTAAGTGGATCACGAGATTTTGGTGCCTGCCTGGCAGGGTAAAGAATCCCATTATGAAAAAATTCTTAAAAATAGAATTACATGTGCAAAAAAGTGCGCCCCCTTTGAAGTGATGGTGAAAGGATTAAATTTGATTATTTTAATTAATCTTTCCTCTCAAAAAGTGCGCCCAAGCTTGGAGGAGGTCAAAAAGTCAAAGATGGAATAAAAGAAAGGGATTAAATGCATTAAATTTAATTTATTTAATGGCTGCCCTCTTCCTCTCAAAAAGTGCGCCCCATTTGGGTATTATTTAATGTTTTTTAAGGCATTAAAACATTAAATTAATTTCTATTTTCAGTGGCTATGGTCAAAGCACACTGTGGAGCTTGAGTGAAGTGCTGTGTGAAGGATTAAATTGGATTAATTTAATTTATTGGATGGCTGTCCTTAAACATGCTATTTTTAAAAGAGAAAAGCATGATTTTTAATTAATTAATTGCCTTTAATTGTTAGGGCAATTATTAATTATAGAATTGTGAAGGTTATATAAGCATGGGCAGCCATATGGGTGAATAATTTAATTCACAGGTAAAGAATTGCAGCCAGGAGGAAAAGTGCGCCCCATTAGAGGAAGGATTTTGTTCAGACAAAGTGCTAACAAGGCTAAAAGCTTCCAGATTTGGCGCATGCTTTGGAGGAGGTTGATCTTTGTCTGCATAGTTGTTTTCACAGTGTTACAGAGCTCGTGTGTTGATCAAAGGATTCATGCTCTTTTTATGTGCAAATTAAACACCAATTTTTGGGGCAGCAGTTGAAAAGTGCAGATTTTTATAATTTAAATTCACTATTCATGCTCCGGTGGCCATTTTTGTCTGAATAAATTGCAGGAACTCATTACAGGTGCTTTATAAAAGAAAAGGAGTTTTTATCAATGTCCAATACATTGCAAATATCCTCCGAATCTGAAGAATTGTCCAGATCTGCACCAGTATTGAAGAAATCCGGCCAAGTTAGAAGAAAAAGAATTATTCAGACGAAGATAGACAAAGCCATGGCGAAAGGAGATGAAAAAGAGAGCACGATGGATTCATGCATTGCTTCCAAACTTGCAGACATAGGAGACACAGATCTAGGCCCGGAACCTCTTGCCGATTTGATTGATAGATCCAGAGCGGGAAAGACTTCACTCATGCGTGCGGTCAAAAGTAGTGGAATTATCCGAGCTGCAGCTTTTCCATGTACAGCCCAATTGCCAGAGTTCGTGATGGAGTGCGCTAGATCTTATCATCCTTCATCCAGATTAGTGCGTGATGCTTCGGGAAAGACAATAATTCTTTTGGATGCAGAGTTCATCAATTATTGTTTGAAGATTCCAGTGCGAAAGGTGGTGACTTCTATTAGCATTCAGGATGCTGACAGTAGATGGGAGAAGCATAGAGCCGATCATTAGCATCATGAATAAATTGTCGATACATGAAGAAGCCTAGATCTCCTTCAAAGTTCCCGAGAACTCTTCCACGGTCCAATTTGGTGCAGGAGGTAGATGATGTCGTAAAATTGCTATGCAGGATGAATGGCGAAGTGAATGCTTACACTTTCCGTACATGGATGTATGCTTTCATCAGGACCATTGAAATCAACAAGGTTGATTCTATAATCAATTGGTCGGAAATTATTAGCAACAACATCGGTGAGCAACTCCGGAGTGTGAAGCGTACTTTCAGCTTCAAGATGACTTCATACTTGGTGTATGCTGCAGCTTCACAGGTGTCTTTTCCAAGCTGGATAGATGTGGTGTTCTTTCCAAGGACCCCATTTTCGAATGCTACCCGCAGCTTACTGCACCTACAGGCGAGAAAGACTTCAAAGTGATCAACGATGACTTCTACGATTTCATCTCGCAGCTAGACAAAGTCTTGAAGGCTAACAGGGGCAAGGAAGCGTGGGAAGCGCAGTGTCCAAGATTGGAAGTCTATTCATTCAATTTGCAAATTTCACATACCTCAGGGTTACGGGCTTTTCTGGAGAACCAATAAAGATGCCCAGGTATCCGAGTGATAGATTGATCGCCATGGAGCTAAGCAGCAACTTGTGGAGTTACACGACCTTCAAATCGAAAGCGGCACAAATCTACGGGCTTCTTCCCAATCACCGTGGATATTACAGTTGCATCGGCGTTCACGAGCTCGAGGGATGGAAGCGCAAATGTTATCCGAGTATGAGCAAGAGTTCTTCCTCGCACGGCTTAACTTCGATCCATTCGAGTAGCCAGAAGACAATCTCCCGTGAGTACGCACATGTGCCTTCGTTAGAAGATTTCGGATGAAGTGCGTATGAGTACGAGGTTAGAAAGAAAGATTTCAGCAGCTATTAGCAAGAAAGCAAGTGTTCGATTTTGGATTAGCGCGGATACCTGCGGATCTTAAAGATGATGGGAACGTGGTACTTGACACTTACCATCAAATGGGAGGAGATAAAGCTATACTGCAGGATAACAATGGAGGTTGCCATTCAATTGAAGAGAGATCTGGAGCTGTGTTGGTGAATACTTCGAACTGGCTGCTGACGAAGGGATACTGCCTTGATGAAGTATTGATGAATCAAATCACAGCAACTTCGGCGCGCAGAGATTCCCTGCAAAGCACGAAGGAGAAAGCAAAGCAGAAAGTCGAGAAGTCAAAGTGCATAGAAGATGTCAAGAGAAAGAGAAGACCACTTCTACGACCATAGTTTTGACTCCGACTTCACCAACTATTGCACCAACTGCACAGCAGGGACGCTTCCATGCCTTCATCAATCCGGCGACGTTCGCCTTCTCTCCTCACCACTTCGCTCATCACCCGCCCAGAGAGATGTTGAAGCTACGCAGATGACGGAGTTCGAAGAGCTTTGTCCTCGGATGTTTCGAAGATGGCAGCCATAACACTGTGGCACTTTCTGACGGAGAGGATGCAGAGCGGGAGATGGTAGTGCACTCAGCGACTTCTCACTCCTCGAGAAGTAACTTCTCGGAATGGTTAGCTTTGCAGTTGGTTCCGGAAGCAAGAGTAGAGATGAACTTAGAGGAGCATGACTTGCAACTACTTCAGGATCTGAGCAGAAGAGACAGAAGGCCTAAAGTTGCTAAAGCAACTTCTAGGTTGATCATCAAGGATTCGGGAGAGAAGTTTGCTGAGATATCAATTCCGGCGGAAGGAAAGATAGAAGAGGAGCTCACGGCAGAAGATGTAAAGGTGACCAAAATACCACTCGGTCAAGCTACCACTGAAGGATCAAGCAGACACGCAGACATTGATGGATGCTTTGCTCTTTAGGCTCGATGCAAAGAAAAGGCGGAGAAAAAAGAGTCAGTAGAAGCAAATATCTCAATTATGTGAGATCATAGCCAAGGTTGCTAAACCTTCCATTCAACCCATTTCAGAGCAGGTGAGTGATCATCTTATGCAGGAAATGGAAGATGCAAGCAATCAAGTAAAGGCTATTGACGAATGGAAGGATCTGATTATTCGTCAAGCTTCTGTGCAACTTGGGGAAGTGCCAGCCCGCCTAAAGGTTATGAACGATGCAACAAATCAACTAAAGCAACTGATGGAAAGCATAGAAGGCATGAATACAGTTGCAGAGAGTAACCTGAGTATTTTGGCCGAGATCAACAAGTCACGGAGATGTATTGGTTGCAGAAACAAATTGTACCAGATGGATCAGTCGAGAAGGGGAAGCAGCTAGAGTTTGCAGTATCTTTCCGTTTGGAGATTTGCAGAGTTTTGCTGAAAAGGATGCAGCGCTTGAGAGTAGAACATCAGATTTACCAGACAGTATCATTTCTTTCACTGAGGAAAGAGTGGACGGAGGTGTTACTTCATACGTGCGGATTGTTTCTAACGAGGTGCCTAATTCCCTGGAAGGTTCTCTTCTGATGGTGCAAAAGAGAATTGATAAAGCTACCAAGCCTTTCACGATGAATTCTATCAATAGATTGGTGGCGCTGCAGGCAGACATTGCGAGGTTTGGGCCGAGTTTGGAAGAGGTGGAAGCATGCAGCAAAGTGTTGAATGAAGGGTCATTTGCAGCTTCGGGACGAGAGAAAAGCAAAGTGGCTAAAACAGATGGAAGGATGCTGAATTATATGTTCGACAAGTATATCAGATATCAGAACAAGAAGAAGATGTAAACATTACAGCTGGCATGACTTCTTCTATTTTCTATGTTCCCGGATGAAATTGTAAAACTTCTAAGTTATTGGTTTTGCAACCATTACTTGAAGTCATGTGGAACCATTCTATTAGTTAAGTGATACATGTGTCACTTAAGAAGAAGTTAGTTGAGGATGATTGCCAAATGTCATCTTTACTTGTTGTTCATACTTTAGTTCAGTTTGAGTCTTCTATTTGTACTTTCCCTCCTACATTCTATAAGTAGGAGAAGAACCTCCGGGTTAATGATCGATCAGAATTTGTAAGCAACAATCTTGTGTTTTAGACTTTGTGTTGAACCCCTGAGAGCAACTTGAAGCAGAGGAATACAAAGGAGCAGGTTTCCGGAGAACTTTGTGTCACGGTGTACTTTGTTTCTTGCTTTGAATCTTAGATCTCTTGATAAACTTTGTGTTATTTTAGATCTGGATCTAGAGCTGCCTTTGCTTTATAATTCTGTGTGTTCATATCTATTAAGTTTCTTTTATGTGCATGCAATCAGCTCTATTATCTACTAATTGGGATGCACATCTTCCCCATTTCTTCTCTCGTATTTCTTTTACTTCTTTCTTCTATAATTTTCCTTTCTTAAACAAACCGCTTTCACTGCAAAACTTCTTAGTTATGGTTCATGAACTAAGTGGTTAAAGTAAAACCCCGATAGATAATAACACATTTATATTGACAAATCGACACGGAGCCTCACCGGTTAAATGAGGGAGATTTATCTCATGACTCGCCTAGGTTTTATGCTATGCGAAAATCTAGCCAACAACCTTTATGTTATGTTTTTATCTAATATTATATATTTTCTTTAGTGTTTTCCTTGCTTATACAAGTCGGCCTTTCCTTTTTGTACTTTGGCGCCAAAAGGAAGATATAAAAGAAGATTAGAGGCACCATTTGCTATCTAGAGTTGGTGCATTTTATCTTATTGGAGCAAAGTAAGCTTGGAGTTGCTTGTTCTTGCATTTGGGGATGAAAACCTCCTTATGCGACTTGCCTAGAAGGACGAAAACCCTTCTAGAGGTTAAGGGAAGGACGAAAACCCTTCTCCTTGGCTTGGGATAGATTCTAGGGGCTGATTTGAAGAGATATTTGTAATTTCCAGCTGGTATTTGATTTATTAAGGGTGGAGTGATAATCTGATTTATAATATTTTATAAGGCCGAATCGAGGTTTGGTGAATTTAGAGGGTTTATAGACCCATATTTCATAATTTTCTTGTGGCTGCAATTTTCAGTTCATAATTAATTTCCAGCAGTGAATTCTTCAACATTTCTTTGTGATTTTGGCTCCTAATATTCCATAAATATATATAAAGTTGTGGTGAGTTGATCTATGGTGTTTTGTGGTGTTTTCTGGCATATTTGGTGATAGACAAAGTCGCTGATTTAATATTTACAGTCTACTGCAATTTAAAAATCAGATCTGCATTTTGTGTGTTTGGTTAAAACCCTTAAAAGGGTCATTAGATGGCGCTTGGGATATGTGCACATTGCCAATGGATCAAGGGTGTTTAGGATTCCCCATTGTAAGAGCTCAAGGGTAGAAAAGTGGTAGAAAGAGTAGTGGGAAGTGATGCACCATGGAAGATTCTTTCGTGTGAATCTAAGATGCTCAAAACATTCAAGGATTCAAGAGGCCCTTCCAGGTTTATAACATAATAGGAAATGCTGAGGCATTCCCAATTTCAGGATGTCCGCTTAAAAGAGTGGGTTTGGCATGCCATGTTGTTTTTGATTATATTAATTGCCAATTTGAGGGGCCTCGAGATGTTTGGGATTTATTCAGGTACTGTTTGGAAATTCCACACCTCGGGAGGACAAATTGATTCTAAGAAAATCTTGCCTAGAAGAGAACTTTTTGTTGGGGAGATTTGTGAGATCATGAGAATCAACAATGTAAAACCTAGTGTGATCTGAATTTTAAATAGATCTCAAAAACTAAATAGAGTGTACAAATATGCATAACAGAAACAGTGTAGAATGACCCCTGAAATCTAACTTTTTGAAATTCATCTTGTCAAAGGGTTAGGTCCTTATTGGAGAGATTGGGCATGGAGCAATGGGAATTCTTTCTACAATTGCATAGTTGAAGAAGAGATGGGGTTAAGGGATCTTAATAGCTTATGGTAAAGGTGATTAAAAATTTCTCTATTAATCTTGATATTCTTTCAAGCACAAGTTTTGAGATGGTTAATGCTCTACCAAGGGTTGGTTGTCAAGGCAGGATTTGGGATAGAGAGGAACTTGTTGATAATACTTTTGAAGATGCCCTTTTGTTAGGATATTTTGGGATTGGTTTCAGTGTGGTTTCAAGATGAGCATAGTTATTTATTCAATGCCCCCTATCTTGGCGAGGACCTCTTTTCCATGACACTTGGATGATTACGAAAATCTACAATTTTTATGGTGCACAGTTTGATTGACCATCAAGATGCAGGGCTAATTTTCATGAAGACTGCACTTTTCAGCTTAGGGGAGTTGAGAATTTTCATAGAGGATTTGGATTTGTTGGTTAAATTCAAAAGAAAAAACTTTTGTAAAGATTTTGAGGCAGTGCCTCTTGGGGCATAACTGCAGCTGTTAGGTTTTCTGGCCTGTTTAGGTAGAAACTTCCCTTGTAACCCTCTTTTAGGTTGGTATATTTTGTGTTTCATGAAGTAATATGAAATGCATTTCTAGAAAATTAACTAAGTCATGGTTGCCAGACAAAATGGTGCATAGATCAAGTTAAAGGAAAATGTCTTTATGCTACAGGAAGAAATCTCAAACAATATACAAAAAAATCTACAATCTAGGGAGGAGAAGACACCACTCAAAACTCTACTAGAGGGACTTATTAATCCTACCCACGTGTAGGATCCTATTTAGCATAAGTTTTTGAGGATTCTTCCATCCACACGTTTTTGAACATTCACTAACTTGGTTTCTTAGCTCAATTTCTAGAGGATCTTATCATACATAGTTCTTTATAATGTGAGCAGAAACTGAATTTTTGGGGGGCTGACGGTATCATCTAGATTGTTTTTTCATGTCATAAAATTTTGTCGTGTCAGATTAAATTAAATTGGGGCAAGTTGACAAAAAGCAGGACTCATTGATCAGATATTAGTGATAGATTAAATTCTTGGTAGTTGTACTGCTAATTCTTATTGCGCTCTATTATTTTGCAGGATGTGTCACAGAAAATTATGGATTTTGGAAGCAGATACCCTCCACTATTGTTATAATATCTGCAAATGGAACTGTTTCTAATGTGAATTTTCGGGATCCTTTATCTGGAGGCATTGAAAACCATAAGGTTGGGTTCTGCAATTTGTCACATTATTTTTACTATATTATGGATGGATACAAATGTAGAATTTAAACTGCATAAATTTCATAGGACTTTACTATTCCAAATAGAAATAGAATTAGTGACAGAGGTAGAACTATTATTAATTCCCACTAGTGATTAAAATTAGTAAATGGCACTGTACATACATCCATGGCATATCAATAGGAACAAGGTAATGCACAGACTCTTGTATTTGCAATGTAAACAACCAAAGGTTCCAGAAAAACAATGGGGGTCCAAGGACGTAGAATGATCAAAGGTTCTCATCATGGATCAAGGCTCTTCTAATCTCTAACAACCCTATATGTCATGCTTGATGGGGCATTTGAAGACAAAGTGGTCAACATCTATCTTTAGTTGGTGTGAGAAAATGATTAAGTGGCCAAAGAAAGTTTGATATATCATGGAAAGTGAGCTAAAAACACTGGGTCTCATGAGTAGAATTAAAAGTTCCATACACCTCAATCATGCTTCTAAAGCTAAAGTCATAGAGGAGGATCAATGAAGAGTGCTCCAAGATAGGGGTAAGCGGAAACTATCTTGAATGTTTCAGCCTATATAGGTGAATACTGTTGCTTTTTTTTTGGTATAAATATTAAATACCGAAGATTTTGTTTTAAAGAAGGTGACATCGGATCTCAGAAGGGGTGAGGTTGTATAAAGAATCCTCTTGAACCCGTAGGGCAAGGATTAGAAAACAACCATCACCATACGTAGCATTGGCAGCCACAATTTGACATTCAATATCATTATTTTGTTCAGAACCAGGCCCACTAATTCATGGCCACAACCAGCTTCGCATATTATCCAACCTAATAGAAATAAGATTAAGAAGTTGATAAAACTAGTACTGGAGATGTCTGCAAGACAAGACCTTTTCCAACTTTGTCTATCTAGAGGAAAACTGAACTAACAGTGACTTCAAAGGTTTCAAAATTTTGGAAGAGAAAAAGAGAACTAAACTGAAATAACAAGAGGGAGTTTCTTTCAAAGATTGGTATATCCTCTGGAAGTCGATGCACAGTAAGAATAATGTAACATGTAAGATTACACTCGCATCTGGCAACAATTCGATTGTTTGCTGCTCCTTTTTCTACAATGATTTGCAGCCTACTCTTTTTCTGCACAAATTCCTTCATCAAACCTTTTCTACTGCTTGTTCTACAGTGGTATGCATCCTACTTTGTTTGGTGCAATAATTTCTTCATCAACTAGCAGTTCTACAACGAGCATTCACTCTCAGACATTTCTTCCTAATCTTAGTATAGGATCGGGAAACTCTCAACCTTGAAACACGTGACATCAATATATGCCAAACTCTTTCCCTATCCCAAATTTCATGAGTCAGTTGTGCATGCTAGAAATAAAGGAAAACTATATATTAATGTGCACAAGTGACCAGATATGTCAATGGGACTCAGCAAGTACATCCTGATCCAGTTATAATAGCATAGGGGATTCCAAATTAAAAAAAATCCACAATCAAATTACACACTAAGAACTAACTAGATTACAGACATCTATCTATTGGGGTGAACCCCAAAAGGTACCCCTGCACATGCTAGGCTTCATATTAATGTAAGTTACAATTAGTACCGATATCAGAAATTCTACAAATATAACTGGCCATGCAAAATAAATTCCGTGCCACAAACATTGATCAAGAAGAGAAAGTAAACAAGGACCTTGGTTGGTGTTGTCCTAAGTATACTTTGGAATCAGAGTTCTGAATAGATAGACTGACACTGTTATCAATCACTGTGAAGGACTCAAAGCCATGATAATGTTAGTAGGTCAGTGGCCCAGGCTATTTGAACTCGGCTGGACAAACCTGGGAGGGAACTTGTCTCTTAGAAACTCTCTTAGCTGCCAAGATTTACAGTCCCCCAGAAGCACATGGATAACTGGTAATGTGCGTCTTCCTAGGTCGCTCGTAGGCTTGTAATATTGGCGAGATGGGGTGGTTGGCTTTCTAAGCTGAAGAGCAACAGGACCTCCATGTCTATCACGAGGAAGGGAGGAGCACCCTAGTTATTCCTTTGGTCGTACTGATCTATCAACATTCGAACAAGAAACTGTAGTTCCTAGTGGACATTTAGAACCCCCAATAACTGATGTAAGGGGAAAGGAGGAGTTGATCAACAAGAAACATCTTTATCGCCATAGGTTTACAGCCACACTAATTTTGCATGTAGTCCCTGAAGGAACAGTCTTGGCTTGTATGGGGTATCATCCAAATTTATCTTACATGCAGTCTTCAAGGGACTGTTATTTTATTGAATTTAAAATTTAGCAAAAATAATTGCCGATACATGTCATGGATTTCTACCACTAACTATTTATGTTTTTCATCAAACTTGCTGGCGATTGCAACCATACTTCAAATTTCTTATCTGTTGAAAGATTCCTTTCATTAAATCTATAATATTTCTTCTGCCTTCCCAATATATGACAAAATTGCTTTGTGCATGCCATTCTTGATGGTGAACTTGCAACCTTTTGCTGGATGAATTGTTCTAATTATTTAAGGGAATGCTTAGAATTTTAATTCATTAATCAGCAAATGTTACCTGCCCATTAAAATTGAAAGTCCATCTTGTTCCGATTCTAAACAAGTCTCCACATATGCTCATTTGTCTTTCAATGGGCACTTTGTATGCATGGATTGGGTCTTAGAAGCATGTATTCTTTTCAAGATGTATATATTAGGTGTTGGAAGTGTGTAATGATCCCTAAATGCATGGATTGTGTCACTTTGAGGCTGGGATAGATACACTTCGAGAATGACTTTTCTGCCAAAAGGAAGTATTAGGGGTTGAACATATGGTTGGGTCCTTGCATGAATTGATTGGTTCCTTGTTGGCTAGATTTTATGCACTGCTAAAAACCTAGGCAATCATGAGATAAATCTCCCTCATTTAACAGTGAGGCTCCCGTGTAAGATGTTTATCAATGTAGTGGATATGAATCCTAATAACTATTTATGGGGTTTTACTTTAATTACAAAGCTCATGAACCATAGCTTTAGCAATTCTGCAACAAGTAAGCAATTGTTTATGAAGTATTTGTAGAAGGGGAAAATAATGGAATTTGGGAAAGAAGAAAGGAAGATATGTAATTCAACCAATAGTTTACAGAGTTGGTTTCATACACATGGATTAAATAAACAAGTAGATCTCACAATATTCGAGTGAAGGAAAAGAAAAGCTTTTATTCTAAATCTCAGATAACACAAAGTTTAACTAAAGATCCACATAGAAGTAAGAAGAAAATGCACCGTGGACACAAAGTTTTCTGGAAATCGCCTTTATTCAATTCCTCAGCTTTCACAGAAATGACATCAAGGGGTCACAAAGACAAAGTCTGGAACTCAAGAATGTTGATTAACAAATTGTGATCATTTAACCCGTAGGCTCTTCCTCTATTTATAGTGTATAGAGGGCAATTACAAATAGGAAGCTTTCAATGAATTGCCACATGTGGAAGCTATGAAAAGGGGAAGCAGACTAATAGTATTCTTCCAGAATTCCTCTTTGCATGACATGCATGATTTATAACTAAAATAGAACCTTCTATTTTGCATGTCTGCCACCTATTTCCAAGTAATTGACTTCTTCCAGTAACTTGAAGTAACGGCTTTTATAGCCAATTACCTAAGTTTTACAATTTTAATTGATTGCTCAATTGCTTTGTCAAAGAAAATAAGAGAAAGAAGAAGAAAGAGGAGAAGAAATTAGAAGAAAGCTGCAACGCTCTCAGTCTTGTTCTTCTTCCATACTCTGCATGTTGATCCAACTCAGTATTGCACTTCTACTTCATTTACTTTAGCAATGAATGATCTGAATGATATCTCTGCCTTGAATTTGAGATGTTTTTTCTCCCATATGTTGAATCCTTTCCTTCGATTATCACCAAACTGGATCTCGGGAAGCAATGATTGAGATTTTCTTGTGGTGCTACCTCGACTGTCTTCCCTCTTATCCTTGAAGGTTTTGCAGTTCTTCTCTAATGTGCATCAATGCAATGTTTTTTGTAAACAATTCAGACAAAACTCATCACCCTTCATCGTGCTTGAATCAACCTTTGTCTAAGATCTTTTTATTTTTGCCAGAAGACCTTGCAAATATGAGAGTTGGATCTATTTGTGCAGAACCTACAATTTCTCCTTCTGATTATGAAGATATATTCAATGTATCAGACATTGACTTTTGCTTTCTTCACCAATATGGGCATAAATGAAGTATTCCTGCAAATAATTCAGACACACATGAAGCTCATAGCATGAATATCTAATTTCTTCACCGAGATCTGATTATAAAGCTTGCTGCCCTCTATTTTTAGACTTTGCTTGCATGCCAAGCAAGCTAAAAATATTATTTAATTCCCCTGTGCACTCACATCAACATGCAGATAGCCAGAATAATAAAAAAAAAGTCTTTCCAACCCTAGGTGCCAAAATTGGATGCTTCCCGACAATTAAAAGAAGTCAGCTTTTAGGCATTTAGCTATGCCAGAATGGGTCACACTTTTTGGCTAGGAATTGTGTGAAAAATAAGAGGGCAAGGAAGTGGGAATTTTTATCCTTCCAAGCAGCTCCAAAATTCCCATTTGTACTTTAAGTGATTTATCTTTAATAATGGGAAAAAACAACCTTCCGGAAGGCTCCAAATTCCCACCTTCCTGCTAGCACAAAAATTCCCATTGGCACTTAGAAATCATCCTTCCAAAAAATGCGACTTGCATGGAAGAAAGCTTCTTTCCAAAAGTGCGACTTGCATGGGTGAATAAAACTTCTTTGGTGGGAATTTTTACCCTTCTAGGCAGCCCCAAAATTCCCATTTGTACTTTAAGTGATTTATCTTTAATAATGGGAAAAAACAACCTTCTAGGAAGGCTCCAAATTCCCACCTTCCTGCTAGCTCCAAAATTCCCATTTGCACCTTAAGTGATTTGACTTTAATAATGGGAAAAAACAACCTTCCAGGAAGGCTCCAAATTCCCACCTTCCTGCTGACACCAAAATTCCCATTGGTACTTTAAGTGATTTGACTTTAATAATGGGAAAAAACAACCTTCCAGGAAGCCTCCAAATTCCCACCTTCCTGCTGACACCAAAATTCCCATTGGCACTTTAAGTGATTTGACTTTAATAATGGGAAAAAACAACCTTCCAGGCAACCTCCAAATTTCCACCTTCTGCTTTGACACCAAAATTCCCATTGGCACTTTAAGTGATTTGACTTTAATAATGGGAAAAAAATAACCTTCCAAGAAGCCTCAAAATTCCCACCTTCCAGGAAGCGCCAAAATTCCCACTTGCATGGAGAAGTCATCTTTCCCAAAAAGTGCGACTTGTATTATGAAATTGCTCTTCCCAAAAAGTGCAACTTGCATGACTTCTGCTTTTAAAGTTGCATGAAAACTCATCAAGCAAGTATAGAATAAAATTTGCCATTTTTGGAAAGGGTCCGGGAAGATGTAGCAAAAAAACTTGCAAGTGCCATAACTTTCACTCTGTGGCTCCATTTTAGGTGTCGTTTTCTTTAAAAGTGCATATTTTCTCAAGCTCTACACATTGGTGGCAGTATTTTTCTTATTTTCATAAAATCCATTATTGCACCTTTTTGGACCAAGCAACCTCTTGCAATCTCCTGAAGGAATCTTGAGCTCTGATCACCTTTAGACAAATTAGTAATTAAAAATATTGGATAGCTTTTCAAAACCCTAGGCTCGGGAAAAGGTTTGGCGGGAAGAATGAATAGGCTACGGGAATTTCCGGATGGGAAATGGAGAAAGACAAAAATAAATAAAAACAAAACCCGAAAGAAGTTGTGGGCAATTGCTCGAAAAAATTCTCTAATTAGGCGATTCTGCAAAATTCTTCCCCTAGGTGAATGTTTTGTGGTAATAATGATGGGGTGAAGTGCTTTATATAACCTAAATCCTCCAATTTTAGCTCAATCTATTTTTAAAAGAAATTTATTTATTTAATAAAAATAAATAAAACGTTTACAAAACAAGGTCCGCGAAGGAATTGAGTGAGCTTCAAAGATGTCGGTACTTGGCAAATTCGGCTTTTATGGTTTTAAGGGGTACCTTGGAGCAATGCAAACAAGCGTAGGCAAAACAAACACAAAACGACCGTTACTTGAAAAGAACAAATTTTTTTAAAAGGGGTAGTCCCAGATTTCAAGGTGAAATCTCAAGGACACCATTCCTTAAGGTATGGATGGTGTCATTAAAGCCTCCAATATGCTTCGTGATGTCCCCTTTTTCAAACATAAAGAAAGTCGAAAACCTTGACCCATTATATTCCCGTGGGTTCAAGGATTAAGCTAGGGGACTTCTTTGAGATATATGTTGCATTATTCCTTGCATTGTAACCCCTTGGCATGCCATGCGCTACAAGTGGGAGTAATTAGAAAATTAGAAAGTCATAAAGAACACTCAGGATTAGTACTTTTATATTTTAATTATGTTTTCTTATGTTTCCCTCCAAAAGGGATTAGGTCGGCCACTTTGCTTATGTTGCATCCCTTAGCTTACAAAAGGAGGATGCATGGCCTTAAAGAGTTACGTTGTGTTGGCTAGATTTTCTGTATAGCACAAAACCTAGGTAGTCATGAGATAAATCTCCCTCATTTACCGGTGAGGCTCTGTGTCGATTTGTCAATTAAAATATGTTAAGTATCTATATAGGGTTTTACTTTAACTGCATTCAAATCATGAACCACAACAGATGATTAAAAGTGAAGTAAGCAAATTGTTTAAAAAAGGAAATATTTATAGAAGGGAAAGGGAATTATATAAACACAGAGAAGAAATGGGGAAGATGTGCATCCCAATCAATAGATAACAGAGTTGATTGCATGCACATAGAAGAAACCAATAGATATAAACACAGAATTATAAGCAAAGGTAGCTCTAAATCTAGATCTGAAATAACACAAAGTTTATTTAAAAGATCTAAGATATAAAAGCTAGAAACACAATACATCGTGACACAAAGTTCTCCAGAAATTTGCTCCTGTATATTCTTTTGCTTCAAGTGGCTATCAAAAGTTTCAGCACAAAGTCCTGAACGCAAGGATCTTTGCTTACAAATTTTGATCATTAACTCGGAGGTTCTTCCTCTACTTATAGAATGTAGAGGGGCAATTACAAGTCGGAAGCTTTTAGTTGAACTAGCACATGTGGAAGTCGGAAAGGAAACAACTGACAATCTCCCTCCTGGAATTCCTCTTTGCATGACATGCATGATTTGCAACTGAAAATAGAACCTTCTATTTTGCACGTCTGCCACCTATCTCCAAGTAGTTGACTTCTTCAAGTAATGGCTTTTAAACCAATCACTTAAGTTGTATAATTTAATTGATCGCTCAATTATTTTGTCGGAGGAAATAAGAGAAAGAAGAAGAAAGAGGAAAGCTGCAGTCTTGTCCTTTTTCATATTCTGCATGCATTGATTCAAACTGGATCTGGAAGCAGCTGGATCTAGAAGTGACTGGAAGCAGCTAGATCTGGAAGCGGCCGTATCTAGAAGCGATTGGATCTGCTTGCAGTATTGCCTTTGACATGTCTTCCTTCTTATCCTTGAAACTTTTGCAGTTCTTCTCTAGTACATGCATCAATGCAATGTTCGCTGTAAATAACTCATCATTTTTATTTTTAATTGCATATGAGCAATTAAAAATTCTAGAAAGCACTCCGGTGAATGCAACTTCAATGAAGGCTTCAACTGGAAGATTGGAAGCACATGCACAAGATCCTGGAAGGAATTTTCCACGCACTGACTTCTTCACGGGCTACGTTCGAAACAAGAGGATGAAGCCTTTGTGCCGGAAGCTTTTGCAATTATGAGATCTGATCTGGATCTGGGCCTATTGACTTCAACAAATCTAGAAGCTATGCATGATTCCGCTGAGCTTTCTCTTTTTCGTCCCTCTTTGCCATGGATTTGTCCATCTTTATCTGAACAATTCTTTTTCTTCTTATTCGGTCGGAATTCTTCAAAACTGGTGCAGATCTGGATAATTCTTCAGATTTGGAGGATATATTCAATGTATTGGACATTGATTAAAGCTCATTTTCTTTTGTAAAGCACTTGTAACGAATTCCTGCAATTAATTTAGACAAAGATGGCAACCGGAACATGAATAGTGAATTTTAATCATAAAAATCTGCATAATTCAAGCCTATTGCCCCAAAAATTGATGTTTTGTTTGCATGCAAAGTGAGCATGAATTTTTCCAACTTCACCTGAGCACCTGTATCACTTATGCAAACAATTATCTAGACACAAATCAACTCCCTTCAACCTGTGCGCCAAAATTGGAAGCTTTTAGCATTGATTTCACCTTCTTTTGAGCAAAAATCCTCTTCAAATGGGGCACTTTTCCTCTGGCTGCACTTCTTTACCTGTGAATTAATTAATTCATCCTTATGGCAGCCCCTACTTATATAACCCTTGTGATTCTATAATTAATTAATGCCTTTGCTATTACTGGCAATTAATTAATTAATTAATAAGCTTCACTCTTCAAATGGGGCGCCTATTTTGTGCATGCTTATGGCTGCCATTAAATAAATTAAATTTATTTAATTTTAGACTTCTGCTTCCAGTTAACTCAAGCGTCACAGTATGCTTTGACCTTAGCCACTGAAAATAGGAATTAATTTAATCATTTAATACTTTAAAAAGTATTATTTCTCTCCCAAAAGGGGCGCACTTTTTGACATAAAGGGGCTGCCATTAAATAAATAAATTTATTTAATTTTAGAACAGTCTATTTTCAACCACCTTTTGTCCTTTAACCTCTGTTGACTTTTCCACAAGCCTGGGCGCCTATTTTGGGTGAATAATTAATTAAATTAATCAATTTAAAGGCTGCCTTTACTTCTCCAAAGGGGGCACACTTTTTGACAAAGAATTCTATTTTTAAGAATCACATGACAATGGGATTATTTACCCTGCAAGGCAGCCCTGAAAATCCCATGATTCACTTAAGTCGACAATAAAATCTCATGATTCACTTAAGTGATTTTTCTTTTATTCCACAATGGGAATTTTTACCTGCAAGGCACAATAAAATCTCATGATTCACTTAAGTGATTTTTCTTTTATTCCACAATGGGAATTTTTACCTGGAAGGCGGTAAGAAATTCCCGCCAGCCTGTTGCCTCTAATTTTCCCATTGTCACTTAAGTGGCATTGCTTCCATGGGAAAAAGTACCCTGCTAGGCAGGTACAAAATTCTCACCGCTGCTTTCGCTTCTAATTTTCCCAGATCCACTTCAAACCTTATTCTTCCAAAAATGCAGCCAACCCAAAAGAGGCTTTTTGGTGCACAACTTCATCTTTTCCCAAAGGAACCAGACCTCCGATGGCGACTTCCTTCTGGCACAACGTGCGTATGTGATCTCCAAACTACTCCAAGCCAAGAATCAGGCCAAACCGGCAAAGGAATTGATCTAGAGAAATTTCACAAAAAACGAAACGAGAAAAACACAAAAACACAAAACGTTGCCAAAAGTCACAAATAAAGTCCAGAACTCATTCCTGGTTAAAACCCTACTGGTATATAGGAATAATGATATGTACGATCACAACAGAGTTAAACCAGAGCGCAAATTGCCTCAAATGGGGCTCAAAATAATTAAATACAAATTTCCCGCAGACAAATCCCGATGACAGAATATAACAATTTTGGGCATCTGGGTATTTGGCGAAAATGGCTAATATGGCTCTTTGAGAATATCCTGACACAATACAAGAACTTTCTGGCAATAAAAACACAAAACAACCCATTATTTTAAAAGTACGAAATTTTTTCGGATAGGGTAGTCACAGATTTCAGGATGAAATCTGGGGACACCACGTTGAACATTTGATAAATTGAATTCTTCATGCTTGAAGAAAATGGGATGTATGCCCTAGCTTGCTATTGTTGCTTTCTCTTTGCCAATTGATTTGGAGTTGGATTGAAGATCAGATTTGAAGTTTATTTCTGCAAATAAAGTGTGTTATCATTGTTGGTTTGTGCCCTAGCTGTAGCGAATTTCCTTGGGGAGTTATTCTGCATATTCTTTGTGTTCACGGTGTATATTTCCTATTCCATGTGGAGAAAATTACTTGTGGGTGTTGTGCATGGTTAGATCTGCCCTCTAGGGCTGAAGCAACTTGCATGTGTGGGGTTTGCATCCATTTTGGAGGGTTTTTATGCTGGGCGAATTAGTAAAAGTGCAGTTTTGGGTACTTTAGAGGGGATTTCTCATGATTAGCATTCATATTCTTGTTCTCCTTATTTTTGTGAGTCCGTGCATAGTTTATTTGTGTGGATCAGAGCATTATTGAGTGAGTTATGAATTTTTGAAGTTGCCATAATTTTCTGCAGACAAGGGTTTGACATAAAATCATATCTCCAGATCTAGGGCATGAAAATTCAGTTTTCCTGCGTGAAGTTGTTGCTAATATTTATTTAAGATTTTTGGGCACACTTATGCAATTTTTGAGGTTGAATTAACCCTAGTTTCAAGGGTTCGAATTCCCCAAACCAGCCGCTCCATTGGGAGGAGACTTCTGTTGTGTAAGGAGTTGCTTGGTAGTGATTAAGGGGAGTCTAAAATCAATCTTCAGTTGTTGGTTTATGACTGTCATTTTCAGATTGTGAAATTCATATTTGGGGTAGGGTTTATGAAGGTTAAAGCCCTCAGATCTATATAGGCTGATTCGCCATACTTGGGAGGATTTGCTGGTTGGTTTATGGTTGTTGCAAGATCATTTTTATGCTCTAATATTTGTGCTTTACAGTTGTGTGTGATCAGATTTGTGGTGATTGCATCATTTCCCAGTGTGCCCTAGAAAGGGACATTACAGTGGTATCAGAGCACCGATCTTCTGCACCTGTGAGGGTTTGTGTTTGCAAATCTGGATACATAGTCTATGAATCATGGAGTTAACAAGTGAAGGCGAATTGAGAACAAAGCTTTGCAGGATGGGAAAGGGCTTGAGCATCCACATCATTCGAAAAAAATTTGCTCGATATTTTGGAGGAAGCGAAAAATGTTTGTCCATGGGGGACAATCAAATTATAAGTCTATGTTTTTAGCAATGAGTCCTTTGGTGGTTCATTTGGCTAGACCCAAACTTTTGAGACATTCAGATTCAAATGTGAGACTTGTAGTTGTCACTTGTATCAGTGAAATTATGAGGATAAAATCTCTAAAACCACCATACAGTGACAACATCATGAAGGAAATATTTCAGTTCATGGTGGAAAGTTTTAAGGGTCTTGGTGACATCACAAGTCCTTTTTCTAAGAGGGTCACTATTTTGGAAATTATGGCAAATGTTAGATCTGGAGTATTATGAACTCATTTTCCAAATGTTTGATAATTTCTTTACTACTATTCATAAGGATCATGCAGAAATTGTTGTTTCCTCAATGCAAACAATCATGTCTTCGATTTTGAATGAGGATGAGATTTTGATGCCACTTCTAACGATTTTATTTGCCTATATGAGAAAGGAGCAGAAATGTCACCAGCAGCAGAAGCACTAGCTAGAAGTATGATAGATCCGTGTAAAGAGAAGTTGAGACCATATTTGACTAATGAGGAACTTGCTTCGAGTGAACCATCAAATGTAGATCCACAAGATGTCATGCAAGGTAAAGATTTCTTATTAGTAAAAGATGTTCACCTATCTTCGATGATTGCATATGTGATAGTGAAGTTTCAGAAGAAGGGATCAAGGATCTTGAGCCTAAGGAAGAAGAAAAATCAAATCTACAAGCGGGTAAAGAGAGTTTGGTGGTTGAAGCCACCATTCCGGGTGATAATGTTGGCAATCGGTTTGTTGTCCTTTCCGAACAACCATTCAAAATGAGCATGAAGAGGGTGTCAACCCTATATCAGAACTTCCTGATTCGGCCAAAGGGGATAGATCACATGATGACATTTCAAGGTATGAAGAGGTTGATTTATGGTTGCATACTTTTCCATTTCAGATTTGTATTCCTCATGAGGAACATGTAAGAGACGGAGATAAAATGAGGATCATGGGCTGCAAAATGGGGCAAGAAGACTCCTTGGGTCAAGGTCACTCATATGGGCACTCTAAGGTATGGGAACCAAGTGATTTTCCACTTTCTACAAAGATTATCAGTTCTGATTTTGTGATTTTTACATCTGATTTCATGGGAATAAGTGAAAGTTCAGAATTGTCTATGGCAAGCATAAGTGTTGGCAAGCATGATTGGGCTTTAGGAGATCCGGAAGTAAGAAGGAAAAGTATTTTTCAAGGAGCTAATGATGATTTTCTAATTGGGAAACTTGTTATGGCAACTACTAAGGGTAAGCACTTTGATTTGTTGTATCATCATCATACTTTGTCCTTGCCTTGCTTTGTTTGTCATGAATATTGTGCTAACAATGAAGACAAGATGAAGGGTGCTAAGTGGATAAAGAATCTTCCTAAGGCAGCCCCGGATCATTGGCAAGAAGGCCAACACCTTCTAAAATTCAGTCCAAGTGAAAGTAAGGGCAGCAAAGGAGTGATTTCAAGATGTGGTAAGATACTTAGTTTTATTTCCACTCAATTCAGTTTTGATTACATTACTTGGGCTAATGCATGTGAGGAAAAGATTGAGGTTACATGGAAGAAAGGTTGGGGGCTAGACAATGTGCATGACGGGCAGCCAACTTCCGCTTTCATATAATTTGTGGATGGGCAAAAGAGGAGTTCATGAAAAGGAATTACAAGGTGATTGCACGCCATGAAGAAGAGAGCTGGCCTACTACTTCAGATTTTGTCATTCAATGGGCAAAAGAGTTTCCTACATGTTTTGATGATGGGAATATGCTTGGTACAGAAAAGGGTAAGATATGTTTCAGATTTGTTACTCCTCATTGCATGCTTGGCTCCTACCAAGGTTGGGAAATATCTCATGTCAAAAATGCCATTTTTTCTATCATTATTGATGAAAGTATGAAGGTTGTTTGCAAATGGTTGTCTGCTGTATTTTGCATTTTCAGTCAGTTATTCTCATACTTTTTGGTTGTAGAAAGACAACATAACCTTGGGAACTTGTGTCCTCCATTTCGTAGCATGTGGATGGTATTTTGGGCGATTAATAATCAGTTTTTAGTCCTCATACAACCTAAGATAAGTACAGAAATAGCATGCTACAGCCAAGTCATCCAAATGTTACCCAATTCTTATGATGACATGGTGTTAGTAAAGGACAGCCCGCGTGCTAACATGATGTGGTGGACTGCTGTATTTTGTGTTTTCAGTTTGATACTTCTCCTCTCCATGTTGCAAAAATGGTACTTTGACACTTGGGAGTTGTTCTTCCCGACACCTATTATCCTAGAGATGCATTGGGCAGATTTGAGTGGATTTTACGCCACTCTTGGGAGGATGGTTAGGAGCAAGGAGCATTATGACAGCAGTATGAGGGGCAGCAGAAGTAAACTTTGGAAATACCACCTTTGGGGGAAGAGTTGTGAGCTGCTCATGCCTTTGAGACATGAAGAAGAGGCTGAAAAAGTGTTTTTCAACACTCATGTTTTTTCTAATATGTTTGCTTCATGTGCAGGACTGAAGTCATGTGAGAAAAGGCTGCTGTCCTATATACTCCATGATGACATTCTTGGGTGGGCAGCCTTGGAGCTTAGAAAAGCTCATATAGTTGTTGATTCCTCATACTCCGATGAAGGTACAACAGTTTGGAGTACATACTGCAAGGCTGATTACACTCATGTTTGGATTGGCTCGAGGGAAGCAAACAAGAGGAGTGTGTTCTTCCAAGTACTTCACCATTTGACAGGCACCGGATCGAGACTTTGGGAGCACCATTTCATGTCTTCCCTTTGGGACATGATACTTGGACCTATGAGCTTGCAATTGCTTGAGGGAAAGCAATTTTGGGAAGGGCGGACTGTAATGTCCCCTTTTTCAAACATAAAGAAAGTTGAAGACCTTCAACCCATTCCATTCCCCGTGGGTTCAAGGATTAAGCTAGGGGACTTCTTTGAGATATTTGTTGCATTATTTTCTTGCATTGTAACCCCTTGGCATGCCATGCACTACAAGTGGGAGTCATTAGTAAATTAGAAAGTCATAAAGTACACTTAGGATTAGTACTTTTATATTTTAATTATGTTTCCCTCCAAAAGGGATTAGGTCGGCCACTGCTTATGTTGCACCCCTTAGCTTATAAAAGGAGGATGCATGGCCTTAGAGAGTTATGTTGAACATTTGATAAATTGAATTCTTCATGCTTGAAGAAAATGGGATGTATGCCCTAGCTTGCTATTGTTGCTTTCTCTTTGCCAATCGATTTGGAGTTGGATTGAAGATCGGATTTGAAGTTTATTTCTGCAAATAAAGTGTGTTATCATTGTTGGTCTGTGCCCTAGTTGTAGCGAATTTCCTTGGGGAGTTATTTTGCATATTCTTTGTGTTCACAGTGTATATTTCCTATTCCATGTGGAGCGAATTACTTGTGGGTGTTGTGCATGGTTAGATCTTCCCTCTAGGGCTGAAGCGACTTGCATGTGTGGGGTTTGCATCCATTTTGGAGGGTTTTATGCTTTGGGCGAATTAGTAAAAGTGCAGTTTTGGGTACTTTAGAGGGGATTTCTCATTATTAGCATTCATATTCTTGTTCTCCTTATTTTTGTGAATTCGTGCATAGTTTATTTGTGTGGATCGGAGCATTATTGAGTAAGTTATGAATTTTTGAAGTTGCCATAATTTTCTGTAGACAAGGGTTTGACATAAAATCATATCTCTAGATCTAGGGCATGAAAATTCAGTTTTCCTGTGTGAAGTTTTTGCTAATATTTATTTAAGATTTTTGGGCACACTTACATATAAAATATTTAAAATATTTTGAAAAGTAACAAGATAAGCAAAATTCCAGCCTTACACATGCATAGATTAAACAAATTTGAAATATACATAGGTGAAATAGTGACAAAAGTTAAAACATATTGATAATTCATTGTTCGAACTTATAAGCAATACATTGTTCAAATCAAAATGTTACAATGTATTATGTAACATTGTAAACACAAAAATGAAGATACATCAACATTCTAATTAGTAATAGTCTAATGGCTCTGCATCTTCTCCAATGTCTTCAATGAGAGCATCACTACCATCACGTGGTTCATTAGAACCACAAGCATCAGAGTACAACCAGAACTATCAGCAATGCCGCTCCCGCTAGCCCCACTTTGCAGCTCACGCAAAGTACTATCTAGGTCCGGGTCTAGCAATGAAAGTTGGGCAATGGGAACATCCAAGTTTGGAGTCTCTGGGTCTATATCCCAACACTTTGTTGGCCCTTTCCTGTACTCATCCTTCTTATGTGATAGAAGGCACAGTTAGAATGCACAAAGACCAAATCCTCCGCCTTTTTTGCTCCCAACTTGTTGCGGTTAACCGAGTGGATAAATGAATATGTACCCCAATTCCTCTCAGCTGAAGAAGAACTCACAACCTATTGAGGCAAGCCGCAAAGTCAATGCAAAATTAAAATTTTAAATTTATAAAAGTAAAAAAGAAAGAGTTAAGAAATTAAAAAATTAAAATCTTACTTGTGATAAAACTTTTATTGCAAGTGGCATGAGGTAGGTGTATGCTTGTCCATGGAGGTACCACCACGAATAAGCATCCATCCTGTATTTGTCACGAAGAGCGCTAATGGAGTGATCCCTGGAGGATATGAAATTCACAAACTCACCTCTAACCATGTCTTCTACTTCTGGATCTGGGAAGATTCTAGCAAATGCCGCCTTATACCCCTCACTAACTTCAACATCCCTATATGGTGGGACCCTCCTAGGCAAAGAAAGGATCTCTGCGCTATAGTATTTTGGAGTCAAGGCAAAAGCAAGAAGATGCAATGGAGTAGTCATTTTGTTCCACCTTTCATTGAGATGTGACTGCACTTCTTTGAAGAAGGTCTCTGTAGGATCTTGCTCTTTGGCATTTATGATGGTCTTAATTGACTCAATCATTGAGTCAATTCCATCATAAATCTCACCCATGCATGGATGATCCATATCAACAAATCTCAACATACTCACGATGGGCTCAGTAAAACTAAGCAAGTAATCCACACGATCCCACCATGCTTCATCCAGGATCAACAATTTCACATTTCTAGCCCTCTCACTGTTTGCTTGCCTCCATATACTCCAAAGGTCACTGATAACCATGCCACTCAATGCCTCTCGCACCTTCACAAGCCGTCTCAAGACGAGCGTGTGCGAGGCAAATCGAGTCTCAACGCAACCTAATAAGAAATCAAAAGAAATAAAATTAAGACAAGTAAATTTAAAACATTCAAAATTCTACAAATTACAAACTTATAAAATTAATTTAATGAATTTATAAAAATGAATTTTAAAAACTAATAATTATTTTAAAAAATTAAAAAGAATGTTACGGGTTACCTTCAATAGCTGCAATGTCGAGAATTTACGAAAGATGGCTTGGGACATGTGGTGGTTGCTGACGAACATTTGAATCTCACTTGCCTCCTCATATACTTGTTTGATCCAAGCAATTTTTGTGCCCAATTTTTGTAACATTAAGTTGAGGGAATGAACCGCACAAGGTGTCCAGAATATGTGTCCATACCGTGCCTCAACCAACAACCCTGCAGCTCTACAATTTTTTGCATTGTCCATTACAACTTGGACAACATTTTGAGGCCCCACCGCCTCAATAGATTCTATGAGGATGTTGGCAATGAATTGGGCATCCTTCACTTGCCCCTCACAATCAATAGCCCTGAGAAACATTGCCCCTTTAGGACACACGGCAACCACATTGATCAATGGCCTATTTGTTGTATCTTTCCATCCGTCAGAAACGATGGACACTCCTGTTTCGAGCCATTGATTCTTGATGGGTAACAATGAGTCTTCAACTTTTTTTCTTTCTTTTGACAATAAGGTGGTGCGCACCTTTTCATACCCTGGGCTAATGTACCCTTTAGGGGCTTCATTAATACATCTCACCATATCTTGCCAGTATGGTGATCTAACAACATTAAATGGGACACCACATGCATAAATAAAGCGTCCAACACTTTGGTTAGCTATGTCCCTGCTTTCATTCTGGAATGCCCTTTCCAATGGGCCTACATCTTTTGTTCTTTTGTGAGAAAGAGGTGAATCCTCTTCCCCTCCAGTTGCAATAGGTGTAGACAAAAATGGGTGATCTGGGGCCACAACATCAACAAAAGGAGAAACATGTGGCTTGCTAATGCTATGTGATCTTCCTTTTCTTGCCATAGGATGATTGGATTTTAATGCAATTGCTGCATCTGCTTCCTCCTGCTCTTTGATGTATGCAAGGGTCTTTGCACGTGGCAACCCCTTTCCATCCAACCCTCCACATGTTCTAATTCCGTGGCCAATAGCCCCACACAAATGGGCTTTCACCCGACTGTAGGAGCTCTTAAATTGCATATTACATTGTGAGCAAACCCAAACAAAGCCCCCTCCACCTGGTAATTGTTCTAGTTGTTTGACATGGCTCCAAAGGGGGGAGGATGGATCACTTTTGTTAAGGACACCTTTACTACCTTGACCCACAGAACTAGAACTCACAGCCATTTTAAGTTTTTAATTGCACAATGCATTTTTAAAAAAAAAAACAAATTTAGTCTTGAGAAAATGTTGAAACTTTAAAATTTAAATTTAAATGAAATCAAATGTAGAAAAATGAAGCTTAAAACAATAACAAAAAAAAAAAAAAAACAAAAAAAAAATAACTAAAAATAATAAAATATTAAATACAAACTAAAACACTTTAAAAAAATCACAAAATACTTACCTCAATACACCCAACACCAATAATGCAAGCTCCTTGAACTCCTTGGCACTTATTGCAAGCTACTTCAACTATATGGCACTTGAAATCAACCCTAAGCAATTGAAAATAGTGGAAAAATTGAAGGTGAGAGTCAAGTATGCAAATAAGAGGCAAGAATGCAAATGTGAGGTAAATGACTTGTTGTTGTTATAGAGTTTGGGGGCACAAATTAGGGTTTAAAAGAATAATTTATTGTTTAAAAGTCGGTGCACGTACCTGACTACCTAGGAATAGACCTATATACATCCGAGGGCCATACATGGGAGGATTTGCTGGTTGGTTTATGGTTGTTGCAAGATCATTTTTATGCTCTAATATTTGTGCTTTACAGTTGTGTGTGATCAGATTTGTGGTGATTGCATCATTTCCCAGTGTGCCCTAGAAAGGGACATTACAGTGTCAAAGGTGTAACGGGTGTAAAATGCATACAGTGGATCATAATACCACTGGGTAGGCCATGTGAACAGATTTGAGTCCCTAAAAGAAAGTATTCTTCTCTAAATACATGAAATGTGCCCTAACACTTGTAAACATTTCTTTGTAAATAGATTTTTTGGTTTTTATGTGCTTTCCTACATATCCAACACATAGATTTCTCCTTCTACATCTATTTAATCTTCACTAATGAAGATCACAAAGCTATCAGTTTCAGTGGCTATCTTCCGTATATCTCTGCATTATTGTGTGTACTTAACTTCTCGGGTTTCTATTGTGTGTCTTTGGTGTTATATTGTAGAGGCCTGATTTGGGATCAAAAGCATGGTCCAAAAGTAATTTAAGGGTTAAGGAAGTCATCCACATTTTACCAAAATTGATGCAATTGGTCACATGCTTCTATTTGTAAATGTTAAAATCCAAGTAATAATAGGAAAATTGTAGTCATCTAACAAATTTCAAGTTTATGAGGAAGCTAAAACTTGATGTAAAGTTTAATTTCTTTATTTGCTAAATTTTATACAAGGCTAACGTAAGAGAGAGAGCGTATCCAGGGCGAACCCACAATCTGTTTTTGTTTTCTAATTTTAAATGAAGCAGTGGTTTAGTTGGGAAAAAAATGAACACAGAAGAGCACAATTCTTCTGCTATACCAATATTTGATGAAGTTTATTGTCGCGGATAAGTTTAAGAGACCAAATGAGTGTCTGATTGATGGATAAGCATTAGTTAGATTCAACATTTTGCTTAGTAAGAATTGAAGCTAAGCACCTAAAAGAATAACCTTCCTTTCTTACAACCATATATAGCGAAACAATCATTAATTTTTTTGTTTGTTTGGTTAGAATTTTTATATATTTATATGGCCATATCCAAGTATACAGGGCAAAAATCTGGCACTGCTGTACCCGCATCACTCAAACCAGTGTTTTAAAAACCAGTCAAATTAGAACCGAACCAGCCTGTTCAACAGGTTTATTAAAAAAAATTCCGAATTGGCAGAAAAATCGAACTAGAGATTCCATATGGAAGCAGATGGTTCAGTACCAAATTGGTCGGTTTTGTATGGAAGCTGTCAAACCAGTCGGTTCTGTGCTTGATTGGCTGCCCGATGGTTTATGCACAAAATTCATTTTTAAAATTGAACTTTTTAGTCACTTTTTGTCAACCCTAACCCTAAAATTATGCTATATGGACTAAGCAGTTGTCCAAGGGGCGATAAAATTTGTGACTGCATGAATCATTGCTCAGGAGTAAATTGCTGGAAATCCTTGATATGGCAAGATAATTCGAATTAGGACGAGGTTTAGATCTTATTGAGGGATTTCATCCCTCCACTGATTACAAAACACTTTGTTTTGGGAAGGTTGTCATTCTGGGGATATCTCTGTCATGGCTGCATATCAAATAATTACGAAGGTAGAAGGGACGGCCTTGAGGAGCTTTGCTTCTAACTTCATTGGGAATCACAAAGGTTTGCCTAAGGCCAATATTTTTCTATGGGTTATTGTGCATAAGAAGATAATAACCTACGACACGTTGATGGGGAGGGGATTTTCAAGTCCATCTTTCTTTGTCTTGTGCAAGAACAATGGAGAATCATGGATCATATCCTCCTTCATTGTCCCTATGCTTGGAAAGTCTAGGGCCTTTTTCTGAGAAACTTCAGGTCGTTGCAGTTCTTCATAAATCATTGTTAGAGGTCATCAATATCTAAAAATAGAGATTCACATCCGGCTGTTTGACACTAATTTGGATATAAGACCATCGATAATTTTCTGGAATTTGTGGTTGGAGAGAAATAGTCTAGATATAAGACCATCTATAATTTTCTGGAATTTGTGGTTGGAGAGAAATAGGAGATTTTTCAAAGACAAGATTCATTCGAAGGGGTGGCTCTGGCAGAAGATTGAAGCCTTCCTTCTAGAGATTGTAGCTGCTCAGGGCCTAAGGAATGCTAGAGATTCTTAATTTTAGGATACTCTAGCTTGTGGTTGGTTTGGCACCACTTACCTGATAAAGGGCTTGATGTCTGTAGATCAGTACTTACGAAGTTTCTTGTTTTCTAGCCATCTCCAGACCCCGGGCTTATCAAACTCAAATTTGATCGCGCTGCTTAGGGCATTCATGGACCGGATTGGTATGGGAGGTATCTTCCAAGAGTCTATGGGACAACCCTTCTTGATTTTTTCCATAGATATTGGAAACGATACCAATAATGTAGCTGAAGCAAGAGCGCTATTGAAACAAGTTCATATTTCTGTACTTAAAGGGTGGAAGAACATGGTCATTAAGGGGTTTCTGAGATCATTATTAACACATCCAAAGGAGGCTCACTCAATGCATGGAGAATCAAAGCTATTATGAATGAAATCAGTTGGCCGTGCAAAAAAGTCAATAAACTCGAAGTCAGGCAAGTAAATAGAGCTGGTAATCAGGCTGTTGATTTGGCAGCTAATGGTGGTGTGGGACTGAGGATCTCAATTGCCTGGCCCAGCCTCTTTTGGGAGCCTCCATACCTGAAGGATTTTTTAAAAAATTGGTATGGGATGCTTCCCACATTAATGAAGCAAGCTTCTCCTATAATAAATAAGGAAAAAGTATTCAGAATTCATGAATTTATATAGGCATGTACGTATATGTGTGTGTATCCCTAGCCTGGAAGTAAGGGATGTTTTGAGGTAAGCTGATTGCAAAGTCCCTAAGCTATATATATGTGTGACTGCCACTATAGCATCACTTCAATAATGACAACTGCAATTATCAGGAATTTATAGGCAGGCATTGCAATCGGTTTAGGGCCTATTTATGAGAGCGTTGCTTTAAATTTGCATCCCTTCCAATGATTTTACCCATTGCTTCCCACGCGCATGACACCGCCAACTCCATATGGTTTGATTATGGATCCATTTGCATGGAACATAACACAAGATTTGAGGTTGTGTGCAGTGAGAGCTAGGCATGGGTGGTTATTTGGGATCGAGAGGTGCAGGTATGTATCTGTTTCCCTCTCTTGATGAGCTTGGATGATTGATATTTGGGTCACACTGGAGTGTTTGAGTTGTTGATCTGCTGGGTTGTTGATCTGCCTGTGTGAGGGCGTTTGGGATGGCTTATGTCGGAAATTTGGCTTTTTTATGGGGTGGCTGTCTCTGTGGGGTGGGATGGATGCTGCTTTCTAGGATCATATGCATTGGCTCCTGGGATTGAGACGTGCCTATATCAGTCCTTTAATCTCTGCTATCCCTGATTGGATGATTTCATCTCCCATGCTTCTAACCCTTACCGCGATTCAGAGTTCTCCTAGTTTCAAATGAAGTGCAAGGTTAAATTGGAAGCTGGAATGGAGCAGGCTGAGGCATCTGCTAAGCCTGGGAAGGCCAAAGCAAAATCTGTGAGAAGGAAGTGCTGCTGGGGAAGCTTTTATGACTGTTTATAAAGAAATCCATAATCCTTACTTGAGGATTTGGATTTCAAAGATCTGGAAGCTTGTCTAAAATATGGAGGATGTAGGTGGGGTAAACATCGCCTGAATGATGAGGAAGATGATATTGGATCCTAAACAATCTATTGGCAGAAGGAATGTATTCAATGTAGCACAGTCCCTTGGGCTAATAAGCTTTCCAATGCAGCTGGACACCTCCCATTCAACGAGGATCACCGTGACCTGGAATGTATTTTCCATTCGAGTTTGGCTGAGACCATTCACCATCATCACATTCAATTGGAAGGAATGAGGGCTTCAAGCAAGGCATTGGATCAGATAGCAGAGAGGCTAGGCAGCAGCCCAACCCAGGATGCCATTTTTAATCCCCTACCTGTTGTCTGCCATCCGATGATGAAAACAATGCCATGGCCTCTCCACCTGAAGAGATTAATATTGTTGACTAATAGCTGGTGCTCCTACTTTCTTTTTCTAGTTTTGATATATGTTTATAAGCTTGATGGCAGATATGAGCCCATGTAATTTTCCCTGCCCATGGATTTCGAGACTTTATGGCAGTTTGTTTTGAGAAAACCTTTCCCTGCTCTGTCTGATAACCCCATTGTCCCATGGAGGGGGAGCTCCTAAAATATTTCAGCAGCTGCTGCTGAGAAAATTTAGGGGCATTTTAGCATCCATATGGTCCCATGTTTCTTCTAAACCTTCTCAATAAAACTTGGTGAGATATTTTTGGATTTTTTTGCAGTTGGATGGTCTAAATTTCCTTTCAGACTTACCGGAATCACTGGTGGGAATGCATATTACTTGTCCCCTGAGCAGAGAAACCCTAAACAAAAGGGGTAAACCTCCAGCCCCCCCTCCCCAGCAACCTCTTAAAATCGGGGGCCAACAAATTTGGGGATCCTATTTTCCAGGGTAAAATTCTATTTTGTTACTGTAGCAGCCTTGAAAATCAATAATGGGACCTGTTGCTGCAAAACAAAATGGAGCAGAAGCCCCTCTTTGGTACTACGCGGAGTACTGTATTTGCTTATATATATATATATATATATATATATATATTTTATTTTATTTTGATGATATACATTATGACTAATATCAGGATGTCTTATGGATGATATTGATATATTCTTTGAGCTAACTCTTCTGAGTCTACCAGCAATTTGCATACACAGATTGCTCTATGGCCTGTTGCTCATATTGCACATTCTACGGCCAGTATTATATGGGGTTTCTTTCCTCTTTACCAGTTTGAGTCAATGTCTCTTCATATGTGAAGATGCATAAGTTAGTCTGAGGATATGGTTCCAGTGATTCCTCTGTCTGATTTACAGATTGTTGCTTTAATAATTCACCACTCATAAATCTGACTCTAGAATTGATGTATATGGAGGTTGAGGAAGTAGATAGTGTTGATTCCTTTGAGCACACACAGACAATGTGACAGTGATTATATGGATGTTGACTTCTTTTTGGTTCCTGAATTCCAGTTGTCAATTGGCTCCCAGTCATAGACAGTAATCAGTGGAAGTAGATAGTGTTGATTCCTTTGTGCACACATAGTTTTTGGTTTACCCTGTAATCAGTGATAGTAGCAGTTGGGCAATCTGATAGTGTCTTTTTGGAAATAAGTTCTTGAGCAGTATTTATTCACACAGCACACACTGTTGTTCTGACAGTGAGGATTATCTGTGAATTTTCTGAAGTGGTGATCTTGGGAGAATTGATTATGTTCTACTCTGCTGAGCAGGCAGCATTTCCTTGTCATCAAGATGCTATATCACTGTCTATTTGGCCTTGAGTCTGCTATCCCAGGAGCCAATGCTATCTCAGTGTGGTCTAATCTCCAGGTTCATACTTTCATTTTCTAGTTTTTGCAGGTCCAGGGCCTGTCCCTAGTTATCACTTTGCCAAAAAAAAGAATAATTGACAAAGAAAATGGCATTGATGCGAGGTGAGATTCAATCACTTCAGCATTGATTTGATACAGTGCATTGCTGTTAGTGTTATATATAACAGTAATTTGCCTTTTCCGGTAGTGTCTGCAAGTACACTATCAAGAAATAACATAATCCCACAAAATGGTGCATACGAAGAACTTCTCTATATAGAAAATCATAATCAATTAAGCTTGCATCTCAACCTTGAAGGATAGAGGTGAATCACTTTCGTCGTACTTTTTAAATAATGATCCTTTGAACAGTCGCTCTTTCTTTTTTTCGGACATTTACAAATATTAATTTTCTACTGTGGCATGTTCTTTGCCAGGAAAGCTTCAATCTCTGTTTGAGAGAAGCTAAATGAATCTAATGATAATGTCTCACCGTAGAAAAGCTTTTGGTCTTTTGCTGTTGATCCACATTTAGAAATAAAATGATTTGAAACCATAATTTGCGATCAATGACTATCTAGAATTTTTCTCTGAACAGTCGAGAGGGAAACTAAAGCATTGTTTGGTTTCAGTTTTGAACTTCTTTTATATTTCTTTGGATATGCCCTCTGTTATTGTTGTTTTTATTTATTTTGTTTTGTACGATTTTGCATCTATCTTGTCATAATGTTTTGAATGATTTAAATATGGTCACATTTCTGCATGTTTCTGTATCATCCTTCAGAGACAGAATGAGATTATTTATTTATTTTAGAACCTTGTTTTTCAATAGTTAGAGATCTTCGTAGTATCGTACACGCTGTGAACTGCTGGTTTTCTTTCATGCATCTTTGTTCTTATCATTGTTTGGTTTTGGCTTTTTTGAGGGTATATCTGTATTTCTTTGTGAATTGTTGGTTTATTTTCTTTCAAGCAAATTTCGTCGTATTTCTATATATATAAGTGGTTATGTATAGGTAGTTCTATTTCTTTTACAGTTTTCACAGTAATATGCTTTAGCATCTTACATTTCTTCTTGTTAGCAGTTATTTAATTTTGGTTGTAATTTTGCATGAAACTTTTCAGGGAGAGTTTGAAATTCTTTCTTTGTCACGTTCCTATGCGATGCAAAATGATGTCCTCCGTGCTACGTTGATTCATCCAGATGGTAGGATATTTCAGGGTGCAGTGGCAGGACTTCTCGTGGCAGAAAGCCATGTACAGGTGATGGCTTTAGTCTTATGTTTTCAGAACTGCATATAGTTTATTTCTTGATCAGGATTTTGAAGTAATTGGATATTTGCAGGTCGTAGTTGGTGTGTTCTCGTACCCCTTAGCTGTCCCGGGACAAGTTGGCAATAAAGAACCTAAAATTGAGGAGTGACAGGCATATGCTTTTGAGAGTACTTCCTCCATTGCAGAGCAGCCCATGTCAGAAGTGTGGGATACTACTAACACAAGCCAAGGACTTATCCAAAATTAACAATTACAGAATAGAATGGGGGTGTCCAGATTGAAGCTAATGGAAGAATGAACAATGCAGAATAACAGACGTCTCTTAAGTAAAATGTGCTTGGATATATGCAGGGTTTTTTTTTAATTCATTACAAGGATGTCATACTAAGTAATCTGTTTTTATACTCATATTCTTTTCTGAAAGCTATAACTGATGTGTTAGAATTTACCCTTCCTTCTTGAACTCTTTAATAGTAAAGGATTCAGCAGCACAAGTTTTACATGGAACTTGATTTCAGTCATGCTTCATGTAATGATAATCTCATTTGGAATGGACAATTTTTTTAATTTAGATCCCTTCAAGTTTTATATGGAACTTGAAATCAGTCATGCTTCATGTAATGATTATCTCATTTGGAATGGACAATTTTTTTAATCTAGAACCCTTCAAGTTTAAAAAGATAGGATTTATTATATAGGATTTTGACCAATGATGTAAAATATTGTTATTGCGTTTTTTCATTGTGCCATTAATAGATTGCAGAGCTCTTCCATTTCAGTCTGTTTCTCATACATAGGAAAGCATTTTTTTGTTGGTCGAATTTATAGTTTCAAAACAAAAGGGTGAACAACATGACACAAAGCGCATCCATCATTCCATCATTTATGTGTTGGTATCTAGTTCATCATGACATTGTACTCTCAGCTTAATCTGGAATATGGGGTTTGGATCTCTTCGTAGAATGGTAAAACTGTTGTAAGGATTTTGTACATTGATATTAGAAGATTTAATGGATCAAATGTCTTTCCATCGAGAAGTGCCTAGGCAACATTTATGTATTGCGAAGGCAATGAGCAAGGACAAGACCTTTTTGATGAAAAGAGATCTTATATTATATTAATTCAATAAGATACAAGATAGCTTTCAGCAAAAAAGCGGGCAGTATGAGAGCACGCCCCAAAACCACAAACGAACAAACAACGAGCAAACTAGGCTGAGCCTAGGAGAACAACAAACTAGGCAACGCCTAGGAGACTAACAGAACACAAAATTAAGCGCGGCGCCCAAACATTCTTGAAGCAGGAGGATCATGGTCATCCGGCCCGGCTGACTCGGAAGGTCCTTGCCGACATTCGGAATGTCCCAACCAATGGGATTTTCTTCTTCATTTGTCATCTCTTCTCGAGTGGGGATGTGGTGTCCCCAAAAATTTCACTTGGAAATTTTGGGATACCCCTTTAAAAATTTTGGTTTTTTTTTGTCTTGTGTTGATTTGCTTGGTCCAAAAAGGCGCAATAATGGATTGTATGAAAATAAGAAAAATGTTGCCACCAATGCGTAGAGCTTAAGAAAATATGCACTTTTACAAAAAAACGGCACCTAAAACAGAGCCACAAAGTGAAAGTTACGACACTTGCAAGTTTTTGCTACTACATCTTCCTAGACCCTTTCTAAACATGGAAAATTTTATTCTATGCTTGTGTTTTCTTCGCCGAAAATCCAAAAATGGAAAGAAATGCTTCTTAGACCAAAACGTGGAAATTAGAGCTGCCCCGCAGTTGGATTTTAACGCTGCCTTCCACCTTGGATTTCCACGCCAATTTTGGGAAATTAATTCCAAGTGCAAGTCGCATTTTTTTGAAGCTACCTGTTGGGTCAGAGTTTAACATGACGACTTAAATGGAAAGTGTGAAACTTGGACCTGCCTGGCAGGGTGGATTTTAACACTGCCTGTTGCTTGTGTGTTTCACACAAAAATTATTTAATTCCAAAACAAGTCGCACTTTTTGCCTGCCTGTTGGGTCGTTTAACACAAATAACTTAAGTGGAAAGTGTGAAACTTAGACCTGCCTGGCAGGGTGGAGTTTAACACAATCACTTAAGTGGAAGGTGTGGAATTAGAAGTTGCAGGACATGGTGAATTTTCACACTGCCTGTTGCTTGTGTGTTTCACACAATTCCTAGCCAAAAATGGCGACTTACTTTGGCATTGTTGCATGCTTTAAAAGGGATTTAATTTAATTATTTTTGGCAAGTGTTGGCGCCAAAGATAGGGAGGAAGTCATTGCATGCAAAATCCCTTTTAGAAGCTTGTGCATGTGCTCCCAATCTTCTAGTTGAGGCCTTCATTGAATTTACTTATATTTGTCTTCACCCGGAGTGCTTTCCAGAAGTCAAAATTGCTCATATGCAATTAAAAATAAAAGGTGATGAGTTTTGTCTGAATTGTTTACGACAAGCATTTTATTGGTACACGTACTGGAGAAGAACTACAAAAGCTTCAAGGATAAAAGGAGAAGACAGGTCAGAGGCAACACCCACAAGCAAATCACAGTCAGCTGCTTCCAGATCCAGTTTGGTGAGAATCAAAGGCAAAGAGTCAACCGCATGCAGGAGAAAAAGCACCTCAGATTCAAGGCAGAGATATCATCCAAATCATTCATGAGGTTGGATCAGCATGCAGAGTATGGAAGAAGAACAAGACTGAGAGTGTTACATCTTTCTTCTAATTTCTTCTCTTTTTTCTTCTTCTTTCTCTTATTTTCTTCGACAAAGTAATTGAGTAATCAATTAAAATTGGTTTTAAAAGTCATGCAATGAGAAAGTCTAGGGAAAATGTTGCCGCTTGCTTCCCTTTTCATAGCTTCCACATGCGGCATTTCATTGAAAGCTTCCTATTTGTGATTGCCCTCTATGCACTATAAATGGAGGAATACCTACGGGGTAAAAAATATAGAATTTGTTAATCAACATTCTTGAGTACCGTGACTTTGTGTTGTAACTTTTGATGTCATTTCTATGAAAGCAGAAATTTAATAGAGGTGAATTTCCGGAAAAGTGTGTCCATGGTACTTTGCTTCTTACTTTTGTGTGGATCTTTAAATAAACTTTGTGTTGTCTGAGATTTAAATTAGAAGTTTTCCCTTTCCTTTACTTCTGAACATTGTGAGATCTACTTGTTTATTTAATCATGTTTGAGACCAACTCAAAACTATTGGTTGAATTACATATCTTCCTTTCTTCTTTCCCAAATTCCATTATTTCCCCCTTCAAAATATTTCACAAACAATTGCTTACTTGCTACAGAATTACTAAGTTATGGTTCATGAGCTTTGTAATTAAAGTAAAACCCCTTGCAAGTAGTTATTAGGATATATACTTACTTGTTGATAAAGATCTTACACATGAGCCTCATTGTTAAATGAGAGATTTATCTCATGACCGCCCAAGTTTTTAGTCATGTGCGAGAAAATCTAGCCAACAGGATGGCGAGAGAGAGGCAGGGGAAAATTCCAACCATCTAACGTGCGTGTCTCGGGGAAGTGGGTGAGCGCCCCCTCTCCCCACCCGATCCGACAAGCGGGGGACCCCACTTCTTTGGTGAGGTGGTGGCAGTGAGTGAGTCCGTCGATGATGGGGCGGGAAAGTGACGAGCCCACCAAAGATCGTCGTTGAGAACCGGGCTGTGTGACGACCACCACGGCCATGCGGCGAGGTTGCCTCCTGGGCGACATTGCATGGAGCATCCCCCCAATGTCATAATAAATTCTGGAGGTGGTCCACCTCCAGAGTGACTTTATTCTCTTGAACTTGAATTTGCAGCAGCACATTGGAGATAACCATAGACTTGTTATACACAAAAATTGTTGATCAACTTCAAAATTAGCAAAGAAAAAGCATTTCTTTCTTTCCATATCCAAAATAGAATTTCCCCTTTGAAAACATGTCAAATTTGGGTGAACATAGGCAGAAGCTTAGGATTATCTCCTAAAAGGATATTCTGCCAAGTAAAGCAATGGGGTCTGAGTGGAAAGAAAAATGAGTGTATCCAATTCCAAGCAAGCTGAGCTTTCGGAAAAAACCAGAAAATATGCATTATAGTTTCCAAGTGGCCACAGAATGGGCACTTGGGAGCTAGGACCCCAATTTGAACAAGTTGAGACCCCACATGAAGACCTTGATGCAAAATACACCACAGAAAGTGGGCAATTTTAGGCTCCACACATATAGACCAAACGGTGTCAAATCGCCTGCTCCAGGAAGACAGAGTGGAATGAATCCCCCATTGAGTGTTGAGTTTTTCAACCATGTGCAAATGAGGCTAGCTCCTGCGATATTGCATGGAGCATCCCCACAATGTCGTAAAAGAATTTGGAGGTGGTCCACCTCCAAAGCGACTTTGTTCCCTTGAACTTGAATCATGGGTTAAGCACATTGGAGATAACCATAGACACAAAAAAATTGTTGATCAACTTCATAATTAGCAAAGAAAAAAGTATTTATTTCTTTCCATATCCAAAACAAATTTCCCCTCTGAAAACATGTCAAATCTGGGTGAACATAGGCAGAAGCTAGGGATTATCTCCTAAAATGATATTCTACCAAGTAATGGGATCTGAGCAGAAAGAAAAATGAGTGTATCCAATTCCAAGCAAGTGAGCTTTCGGAAAAACCAAAAAAGATGCATTATAGTTTCCAAGTGGCCACAGAATGGGCACTTGGGAGCTGGGACCCCAATTTGAACAAGCCGAGACCCCACAGAAGACCTTGGTGCAAAATACACCACAAAAAGTGGGCAATTTTAGGCTCCACACATATAGACCAAACGGTGTCAAATCACTGCTCCAAGAAGATAGAGTGGAATGAATCCCCCATCAAGTGTTGAGTTTTTCAACCATGGGAAAATGAGGTGAAAGCCAACGGTAGCCTTTATTGGCTGAATAATTGTGAAATGGGGTATCAACATACCATTTCCAATCCGCCCACCAAGGGCGAGAGCAACACATAGAATCTTGTGCAACATGTGGTCAAGGACCGAGTTGAACACTGTAGTGATGTCGGCCTGATCCTGGTTGGTCAGCCGATATCAAGCTTTAAGCTTATGCCAAGAGAACCAGGATTGAGAGTGTTTACAGAAAAGATCTTAGATGGTGCAGATGTCGCGCTTGAAAATTTTGAGCGCAGAATCCCAGGTGTTTGCAAAAACATTTATCCTAAGCCTGAAATATCAACAACCACCAAAGAGAGTGATGGTTAGTGGAGAGATCATTATGAAAGTCATCACCTTTCCATTGTAGCCATGGTTTGATGCACTCCCATGCTTTCCAAATGATTTTGAGCATGAAGGTGCCGACAACTTTAACAAGAACCAGAGCAATAAGGAGATTGATAAACCCCATACCTTTCCAAGCAAGGCGGCTATAAGGTGATCCTTCTTTGATGCCATGGCGCAAGAGCACTTTCCATGCTTCTTGGCCTTGGATGCATCGAACAATCCATTTCACACAGAGTGCGTGCCCTTGTCGTTGAATGTCAATAAGGCCCAACCCCCTCAGAATTGTGGGGAAGGCAACATATCTCCCAAGCAACACAATGAAAACCTTTGCCAGTAAAGGTGTTGGCCCAAAGAATTTCTTCTCCACTTTTGGATGGAGGCTTTGGAAGGCACCCAACATGAGGAGTAGTAAACGTGCGTGGCCACCAGGACTTTAGAGAAAATTTGGAATTTTCCTACCAAGGACAAAGGTCTAGTGATCCAATAGTCCAATTTTTTGGCCACCCGTTGAATAACATACTACCACAATCGAGTCCTGAGAGAGATGCCTAAAAGGCAAAGGGGATGCCAAGAAATTTAAACATTTCGCCATGTGCAAGAATCCTCCACTCAAAAGAGGCCAACCAATCGGGGTTGGGAGGAAAGATTGTCAATAACACTGGGTTTTCCATCATTGAATGGAGGAACCAAACGCTAAATAGAAGATATCAAGGTAGTGCATGGCATTGCATATATTGGATTCATCTTCAATAAGTGTGAGAAAGGAATCATTTACGAAGTGACCATTGAGAAATTGAGAATTGTTCGCAAGAAGGCAATGAAATTCCCTAACAAGCCCTTGAGATTTGGCATGGGCCAATAGATACCCAAAGCCTTCGGCAACAAGCACATAGAGCGTAGGTGCTAACAAGTATCCTTGGCGAATGGACCAAAACAATCCAAGGGACTCGAAATGAGGCCATTAAAGGTGATCTAGGTAGAGGCATCTATAAAAGCATTCTAACCGATGAAACCACCTTCTAAGCATGGGAAAGTTAAATGACAATGGGGCCAAAGCCCAAGGGCTTGGAGCATGACAAGGATAAATGTCCATTCAATCCAATCACAGGCTTTCTCAAATCGATCTTAACGAACAAAGCAGATTGAACATTATGGAGCCTCATGGCTAGCTCTTTGGTGATTATTTTGTAGGAGACATTCAACAACGTTATAGGCCTCCAAGAGGTAATTTTCTCAAGATCCCTTGGTTTGGGTATGAATTTGATATTCCCTTTGTTGATACTTGCTCCCAAAGACTAGTTCTAAAACCCCTCAAGATAGACTTGAAGAAGGTTAGGACCGACCAAATCCCACATAGCTTTGTAGAATTCGCAAGGGAAGCCATCGCATCTTGGAGCCTTATCATTGGCCATCTCCATGACGACAGCGTGAAGGTCATCAAGGGTGAGCATTCGATCACAAACCACCTTCTGAGCATGGGAAAGTTTGGATAGCATGACACAAACATTGTGTAAGGGTTGTTTGGCAGTCAACAGAGGGTTGTTGAGCCTTTAAATACCAAAGATGTAATGTTGCACAAATGCATGTTGCATGAGTTGGGGGTTTGTAACCCTAGTTTTGCCATCACTGATGGCCCAAATTTGTTGAGAAGGATTTTTGGCTTTGAGAGAAAGAAAGAATTCTTTCAAAACGCAATCACCAATTTTAAGCCAATGCATGTGGGCAAAAATTTGAGCTCCTTGAGTGTTGTAGTTGTCAATGATTTGGATTTGTTGGCGAATCATTGCAAAGTTTAAGAGAAAGGGTTGCCTTGAAGCACAACCACCACCCGGCTAAGAGCAAAGGTGTTGGCGGAGTATGAGTGGCGCCGAATTTTGGCCAGTTGTCATCATATATTCTGAGGAATCTAGTAGTCCGAGTCATAGCATCCCCCTATTGAATCCAACTAGCATGCATATGTGGGTGAAAGCGCTGACATTGGCTGGGATGAGGGGCAAAATTCCACACACGCTTGATATGATTGAGAGTGGGCCCATGTTGTATCATCAAGGAAGTGTTAAGAAAGAATTGGCCTTTATGACAAAAAGCATGCTTATCATGCCAAGTGATACGAAATCGAATGGGGGAGTGATCCGAAAGGACAAAGTCAGGCATGACCTCCACCGACATAGAATAAATGTTGTCAAAATCAAAATAATCATGAGCGGACAGCATGGCTCGATCAAGTCGTTTAAGAAAATGATCCATCCTCCTCGGAGATTGGACCAAGTGAACCATGCTTCAGAAGTGGGAGTGCATAAAGCATTAGGGTCATAAAACCCAAACTTATTGCGCATGAAAACCATGCTTCCCTTTCATCAGTTATCCACCTCATCGGCAAATGGCCGCATTTGTCAGTGGGTGACTCAACCATATTAAAATCACCACTTATGACCCAATAAGCATCGGGAATGGAGCATGTTATCCACCGCCACAAATCAGCCCTTTCGGCCGCATCGTTAGAGGCGTAAATATTAATGAGGCCAAAAGGGCGGTTATCAACATTAAAGAGGACCCATATGGCACGGTTGGTGGGGTCGATGCCATGGTCAATCAACAAGGGCCACCATTTGGGAGCAAAAAGGGAAATTAAACCCCACACCCCACTTCATGATTACTGCAAAAGGCCAAGTTGTTAGGCCAGATGGATTTACAAACCACCTGTAACTTGAAAACCTATAATTTTCACCTCCTACAAAAACAAAACATCTAAATTGGCAAATATTTATTGAGCTTCACGAATAATAAACTTTCGACAGGAGTCCTGTGAGATCCCGAATGTTCCAAGATAGGAATTTCATGGATGGCATTGGTCAAGAGCCATGCCTTCAGCATCCAAGCCATCAAGGGTATCAAACTGATTTTACAAGAATTGTGCAGTGTTATGTTGCAAAAATCCTGTAGATTAATTTTTCTCTGCCCATCGTATTCGATGTTGTACCCCTTGTCTATTGAGTCCACATTGCGCGTTGGGATATGGTCTCGAGAGATGCGAGGAGGACTTTGGGGTCTTTTGTATGGCCCCTGTGAGTTGTATGTTAATAGCAACGACATTGGTTGTGGCATGGTGACATTAGAAACAAAATTGGTTTGGTCCATGAGAACCGAGGCCGCCTTGGGCGTGTTGGAATACTTTGGTAACTAGAAAGATGAGTTGGCAATAATAGTTGGTTCCTTAACAATAGCAGTTGGCTCCTTAGCTTGCGGGCTATGGGGTTCCTTAACAGCTGGCTCATGCTGACCATTTGAACCAGAAGCCTTGGATTGCTGGTTTTTGTTCTTGTTTTTCCGGCCATCGACCGTTTTTGCCAACCTTCCTCTTGCAGGAGTTTTGCTGGTTCAAGGGCTGCTTTGGCCACTGGACGATTGTGAGGGACATAAACAGGATAGTCCTTGATCTTATGATCAGAGGCCTGGCAACGGAAACAAGTGTTAGGCAAGTTGATATACAGAATACGCTAGGAGTACCGTTTGTCTCCCATCTGGATTTCAACAAATTCTTTCAGGTCACGAGAAAGATCAGCCTCAACATAAACACGCTTCTGTGGACGGGCATGATAAAACCATTCTAGTTCACAAGAAACCACTCGCCCAATGGAGGAAGCAATTTGGTGCATGAAATGGGTGCAAGGCAAGGGTAGGCCAGGAAATTCTACCCATATGGGCACTTTGAGTGCAACATACTCCAAAACCACAAAGTCTTTCATCCATGCAGACAGGACCAACAAAGAGTTTTGAACATACCAGGTGGTTTGTCGGGCCAAAATGTTGGGGGTGTTAGCTAGGTCGGAAAAGCGGAAAAGGAAGAATCCTTTGGTCATATTTTGAATGTTGTCGAGTTAGACCCCATGAGGAGTCCAGACCAAATTAACCCAAGCTTTAAGCATGCTTTCAGAGGGGATTCGACCCACAAAATACCCAATGAGACAGAATTGTTCCAACCATTCACAAGCAGCATTAAAAGCAGGAATAGGTAAAACCACATCAGGAGGAGAAACATTACCTTGTGGAAGACTTTCGTGACAAACTTCTGAGGACGTTTCATCGGCGGCGCCATTGCTCAAAGCTTCACTATCTCTAGACACGGTTGAATGGTTTGCTAAAAAAATCTTGTCACCGAGTTTGTCTCTTCAAGATCATTACTGAACCATAGGTCACTAATATTCCATGTCTTTTGCCCCCACTTTTTTGGTTCCATCCACCCATTTAAGAGTTTAACATTAAAATTATCAATCATTTCTCGTCTATAAGAAAAATTATTCATATCTTTTAAACCCTCATCCTTGCCTCCTCCCTATCACATCCCACCCCTCTTACTCCTTCCCATCCTGCAGCTTGACCATGATCCTAATTCAATGTCCAACCCGTGTCCAAGGATTAACTATTACAAGGCACCAAAAAAATGGATTGAAGCAAAAGAATAGTCATTAAACTTGACTAGCATGGAAGAAGGAAAGAAAACTGCAATGAGGATTAAGAGAAATATGCAAATGAAGATAATTAGGAATCAAAGTTGGAAGACCTCAATGAAGTTGGCTCAATAGTGTACAAGATCTATATGAAAGTTATAGATGTCAAGTTATGTCCGAATTTCAAGTATCAAGTTTCATCAAGTACAGCTTTCAATCACTATAAACTTATAAAGGCTAATGATGCAATACTTTTCACAACAATGACAACATATTTTTGGTCATTTTTTCAATTGTACTTACCCACCTTTAGATGGAAGGAAGAATTTCAACCTCAATCACAATGTCTTCTGCTGATGGAGTTGATAAACCTTTCAAACGAAAATAACTCAATTTCAATCTCGGCCACATTTGTGGCAACAAAGCTAATGAGCCTTTCAAAACAATATAGACTTTCAATTCCAATCACATTTATCTTCAAGAACGTGTTTCCTAAAGTACAATCTTTCAAAGACTCGAACATCAAAGGTTTAAGTGAAATAATATGTTGTCATGTATCATTCAAATTTACAAGAAAACTTGGAAAGAACATCTTTGTGAGGTAGCCCATGAAAGAGTCAAGGTGGATCCACAAAGGATAAATGTAAGCAAAAGTTAAATTTGACGATCGTTTAGACATTTTTGTGATTTTAGACGTAAAATATTTGTAAATATTTGATATAACCGTCACACGTAAACGTGGATCATCAATATTTATATAGATTTTTATATAAATTATAAAAATATATGTAAATATAAATTTAAAGAGATATAATAAATATAGAATAATTAATAAAAATAATATTTTGTATTTTTAAGGGCGTGTTGAAAAATTGTAGTCAAGAAAATTGTTTGACAAGCATAGGTAGTCACAAATTTAACCCTTGAATGCAATATTAGAGTGGCTCAGATTACATGAAGGCGTTGACGATTCCTTGGTGTAACGAATGGCTAACATTAATTTTGTCAAATATTGTCTGAGCATTGCGACACATTTTACTAATTTGTTGATGAATTCATTTTGCATTGTTTAATGATGTTCTCAAAGGATCGTATTGATCTTTACTTTCATTCAAGTCCTTAAAGACCTCTTTTTTAACTAACTATTCATTTTTTTGTTAAATAATTGAAGGCCTCGAGAAAAATAACTAGATTACTAAGTTGTGTGTGTTTCTATCCATGTGTTTAATTCATCTCAAGATGACCTCCATAAGTGGTCATTAAAGGCACTTGTGTGCAAAGTGGGCCCCCTTGTTTCATGGTTATTACCATAAACATACATGGATGAAATCCCACAAAATTTAGTAATCTAAAGAATTCATTATCAAGTGTCTTTGCCTCAAGGCAAGTCTTGGCACAATAATCATACAAAGAAATTGTTCTCTTGCATGTAAAACAAAAAATGAAGGGGAATAACTTGGAAAAACATATAATTAAAAGGTGTTGGTCATTCTTAATGCAGTCAAGCGATGGCAAAAATATTTGATGGGTCGACATTTTAAGGTTGAGGCGGTTTCAAAACCTCAAATACTTCCTAAAGCAAAGATTATCTTCAGCGGAGCGACATCAACAGGTCATTAAGTTGTTGCGGTTTGATTTTGATATCCTCTAATATTGAAAGGGAAAGTTGAATGTGGTAACAAATACACTTTATAGGAAAGAAGAAGATAACGATCTCCTTTGTGTAAAATCTATCTTAAAACTCGCTTGAATAGGAGAGGAAGGAGATCGGGAGAGGATTCTATACCTATATAGGGGGCCAATTGCAATGTCCCTTTCTAGGCTGAAACTCAAAAAAGAAGGGAAATGCACAAACCCAACTCAAAACAAACTAAAATTTATAATAGTTAACTAAATTTTGGTCAACAAGATACAATAGTCTAAAATCTTAGAGGAAAATTGCAATAATTCACCCCCAAAACCACTTTTACAATATCCAAAGCATGTAGGAAATTTTATAAATATTTTAGAACAAGTACAAGCCAAGAAATGAGCTTTAAAACCTTCAAGTGGAGTATAATTAATTAAATTTGCAACAACAAACATACTCACAAAAAAAGTCGAAGTTGAGATTCCAAGGCCCAAAATTCAATCCAACGAATGCAATCAGCCTTAGAAATTATGAACAATCCAAATATCAACAAAGAATGTGTAATGTCCCTTTTTAGGGTTGAACCACACCAACAAGGAATTTACACAAACCCCAGCTGAAAATAATCTAATTTTTATAACAGCATATCCAACAATATTAGAAACCCTAGCAATGAACAAGAAATTACACTTTTAGGGCATCATACATCATTAAAAGCAGCTGAAAGTAAATAAACAAGTCTTCCTAATGCAACGAACTGTAGCAACACTTAATGGCATCCATTCTCATGCAATATGGGCTGGAAATTAACATAGAAATATCCCAAATACTCAATAAATCCAACAAGATGAAATCTGAGTAAATTTGTATTATATAAATTATATAAATTTATTTCAAGCGCAAATACAACTGAAACTTCTAAAATTCATAACTCCATCAATACTTGGAGTTTCAACACAAACCAATGCTCAAAATGATCTTGAAGAGACCAACTATCCAATGAAAGTGAAATCACAATTTTCCAACCATGAAAACCCACTAAAAAGTGATCCCAAAATCTCCAAATAGGTAGATCAAGTTGGAAATGAATGTGGCAGCCCCCAAAAGCATTCCCTAGCATGAATGTGTGCCCTAACATTGATAGAAAACCTTGTCATTCTGAAATTCTAAATTTTGAAGCTCCAATGTGATTCCCAAATGAAGTCACCAATGTAACAAATGAGGGTTACCATCCCCAAGTGTTGCGACTATTGAAGATTTTTGTCCCCAATAGGATCCAATGAGGATTTTCATCCTCGGATGGGTGAAAATTAGAGCTCAACGCTCCAATTTCCAAAAGAGAAGTATATAATTCATAAGATAATTTCCACAAACGAGCCCTAACATTTGTTGTTATAGCCTTTACTTTTCTTTATTTGTGGAGCGCTCTATGTAGGCCTCTTTATTTCTTTTTTTTTTAATATTTGTTTTTCCCTCTTAAAGAGGGACGACCTCTCCTTTTCTTTTATTTTAGTATTTAAAAATACTTTTAATTTAATAATAATAATATGAAGTTGTCCCAACATAAGAATTGGTTGGGCCCTAAAAATATTATTAATTATTTTTAATTTAGAAAAGGGGACATTACAATCCTCCCTCCCCAAATTTGCTTGCCCTCAAACAAAATGTGAGCCCCTAGATCCCAAATAAATCTTTGTGGCTTCTTATTTGATGTACCTACACATGAAGCAAACTCATTAAAGAAAAAATGTGTTCCCTTATTCATCCCCTCATGCTTGGAGGATATGGTGGTCAGTTCTTCTTCTTTTCTTGCCACGGCCTTACAATTTCCATTCAAATGATGGATTCCCAAAACTTTAGTCATGTTGTCCCAAACACAGTTGTTGTCTTGCATTTTTTTCTCAAAAATTAGAATGTTAGTGGCTAGAATCCATCTTAGATCAGCGACAAATATGCCAATGTTAGTAGTAGCTTGGAATTTCTTCACCCATGTGATTAGAAGCTCTTTTTCAGATTTATAAGTAGAAAAGTAGCTGAAAATGTAGTGAACCATAAAATGAAAGGAAAGTATAGCAGTTGTAAGTATGACATCTCTCCAAAAAATTCCACACTATCAATAATATGAGGGTTAGAAATAAAGTATGACAGTCATAAATCACCTGATTTTTCACCCAATTTGGCCCTATGTTGGCCGAAGTAGTTGTTTCCTTCAGATGAAACCATCTACCACTATTTTCCAATGATTTAATGACTTCAAAATGATCACTCTTGTAGTTGTTCAAATCTGAAAACAACTCATAATCTGATTTTATCAAAATCAGTGATTTAAATTCTCCTATTATAAATTTATTGGGTGACTGAATTTGAGCATGCCCAACTATAATTAAGTTCTTCCCATGAGCTGATATATGAAAAAGAGAACAATAATGAAATTTCCCCAAAATCAATCCATTGCATCCCGCAAACAACATTAACTTTCAGCTAAGAAAAACATCACATACCTTTTGCCTTATTATGAGGTATGACAATTGTACCTTCATGTGCACAAAAACAAGTTCGAAATTGCACCAAACCATATACACACCTTTTGCTACACCATTCGTTTCCATCCTTCTCCTTACTTGGTGCAAGATGATCATGAAGATAAAAATAAAGAAGTATCATGGAATGGAGCCATGCATTATAGTCATCACGATTTTTATTTCTTTTCTATTATTCTTTAGCCCTTCCATGGAACCATAGGTTAGCAACATATGGGAAAGAAAATAAGAATTTGTATCATACTTATGATACCTCAAACATGTCATGCTAGAATTCTTTCCAACTTTATATAAACTCATTAATTTTCTTTCCTTCCATAAGCAAAGAGAGGAAAAATCAAAACTGAATTTTTTTATTTTTGTCTTCTTTAAGCTTCAAGGATTTATCCGATTCCAATGATGTAAGCAATCTATGTAACTCTTCACCATATGTCTTCTTCTCTCAATCAACATGTGCAAAAAGCCTCTATCTTGAAGCCCAAACTTGTGACCAAGAGCTTGTGATGACCAACCCAACATGATGATGAAATAGAAAACAAAGAATCTGAAATATGTTTGCACGTTGGGTTGCCATAAAATAGCATCTCATAGGCATTGCTTGGGAGATGTATAATGAATAATTGGCCACGATTCTCTTGCCAACTTTGATCCTCTACCTCCTTAGCATAATTATGATCACCAAATCATGGAAATGACAAATAATGATGTAACAAAATCTTTCCGCAGACCAAACAAATATCGAAGGGCTTACCATTGGTTACTGGTCTGAAAATTACATCGGGTTGAGAGTGGTCATGGGCACCCGGAAATGCCCTTTTTCCATGGGTGTACCTCATAACAACTTCACTTGGAAACTCGCTTCATAGATCCTCCAATATTCATATTTTTCTCCAATTATAACCCCATTTTTAGCTTGCTAATCAAAATGTACATCCACTTGCCATGGTTTACAATAAAGCTTCAACCATGACATATTGTTATTATTTTCATCAAATGAATCAAGACAACAAAACTGAATCAGTGTAGAAGAAAACAATGATTTTAAAACACCTCCATACCTTTGGTCATCCCTAATATTCTTAACTCCTATTGTCATATGAGAATTGCTTGGGATACCTCCAACATTCACTTCATCATCTTGCTCCTTATGCTTCCCTTCATCCTTTTTCTCATGCTCCCAAGCTCCCTTAGTATTTTGTCATATGCAACAATTAAAAATAAAAGGAATATCATTAACAATCAAAAGTTCTTTACCTTCCATTTTGTTTGGTTCTTGCTTAGTAATTTCTCCATCCTCTTGTGCTTTCACAAGGTTGTAAGAAAAATCACTCAAGGGATCAATCACCTTTGACAATGGCGGTGGGTGCTTTTAGGGCTCCCAAAGGCTAGTCCATCACCATAAGCGCCCGATGGTTCTTCCTCCTTAACATGGTGGATACCTTCCTCTTTTGTCACCTCGAAAGGTTTTCTATAGAGGGAATGTGTATCTTCAAACTTCATCACGACTTCTCCACCTTGTAGCTGATGCGCTACATACTCTTTGAATTCCTTCTTCATAATGGATAATTTTCTTCCTCTTGACTTTCATTGTGCATTCCTCTATGGGTTATTTCTTCTACATTACTTGCAGCCTAAATTTTCTTCTTCTCGTAGCTTGAGACCTAGGTTTAGGCTTTGATCTTCCTCGCTTACTCCTATGAACTCATAAAATGGCATGGCATCGTGAATCTTCTCTGGAGAGCCCTATATTCCTCATATCATGTAGCAATGTTGTCCGCTTTGGATGGTTGATAATTATTGACTTCTTTTGAAGATATCCTTCCACCATTCGGATCATGAAGGATATAGATCAATTGGGTCATTTTCTTTGCCAAAATTTCTTGCGATAAGGAAAGCCTTTCAAATCTAGCATCACCAAAAATTATCTCTGCCATTTTATCTTCTCTTTGATAACAAATGTAGCTCTTATTTTCCTTTGTCATGAAAACCCTCAGGTTGGGAAGATCGAAGCTTTGATACCACTGTAATGACACTTTTTAGTGTTGAACCACACCAATAAGGAATTTACACAAACCCAACTAAAAATATATGATTTTTATAACAGAGATCCAACAATATTAGAAACCCTAGCAACGAACAATAAATTACACTTTTACGAATCATACATCATTAAATACGCTTAAAATTAAATAAATAAGTCTTCCTAATGTAGCGAATCAGAATGGGACTTAATGACATCCATTATCATGCAATATGGGCTAGAAATTAACATAGAAATATCCCAAATACTCAATAAATCCAAAGCAAGATGAAATCTAGAGAAAAATTGTATTTTATAAAAAAATTCAAGTGCATATACATCACTGAAACTTCTAAAATTCATAACTCCATCAATACTTGGAGTTTCAACACAAACCAATTCTCAAATGATCTTAAAGAGACCGACTATCCAATAAAACTAAAACAACAATCATCCAACCATGAAAACCCACTGAAAAGTGATCCTAAAATCTCCAAATGGGTAGATCAAGTGAAATGAATGTGACATCCCCCAAAAAGTGTGCCCTAGTTGGAATGTGTGCCCTAACACCGATAAAAACCCTTTCTATTATGAAATTTTGAATTTTGAAGCTCCAATGTGAATCCTGGATGAAGTCACCAATGCAACAAATGAGATTTTTGTCCCCTATTGTTGTGACTATTAAGGGTTTTTGTCCCCAATAAGCTCCAATGAGGGTTTTTGTATGATGGGCCAAGAATGTGTCTTAATGGATTGCACTCCTAGGTCTTGCGTTATACAAGGGTATAATGCAACGAAGAGGAAACACACATGAACAACCACACTTTTGATTGATTAAAAAGGGCTGCAACAAGTGCTAAGGTCACATATCTAGAGGGAAATGATCCCCACACTAGGTCAACCTAGGGTTTCCAAGGCTCGTGGTCAAGATAAAGAGGGGTACCCTTCTAGGATATTGGGTAATGGGGAAGAGATATAAATCAATGGAATGATGTGCTACACGCACATTTTATACAAATAAAATGTAAATGAAGGAAAGCTAAGGAGATGATCATGTAAGAGAAATATGCTAGCTAGCATCAATGTACATACAACACTAGGCTAACATAGAGCAATGAGAAAGGAGATGAAATAATCTATGTAAAATGACAAAGAGAGTTAAAACACTTACCTGTAGGGTGGTCGTTGATGCATCTATCTCTCCATAGAAACACTACATCAAGAAAGAATTGTTGTGGGTAGAGAAGGGGAACATTGTTCCTTTCATAGTCTCACTATAGATGACCCAATCATGTAAGTAATCCAACAACCAAGAAGAGCGTCCAATCCAAATAAAATGCAAGATAGACAATGAGCGTAACAAGTAGATACGAAGATGAGGCAAAAGATCAAAGTAAATGGTTATTCATTCTTGTCATTCCTTCCTCTCGGAAATGTCAGGGTGTGATGTGCATATATACCCGATGCCATCACCCGCGGGCGATGGTGTCGGCTAAGTGAAAACCTAACACTGACACAATCGCCCAAAGGCAATGGCATCGAGATAAGGATAACCCTAATGTCAAGTGGAGTGCAAATGTGTCATGGATCAAGGGAAAATCAGCGAAATAAGTGTCAAAGATGAAGTCAAATGCAAGTAAGTGTCGAGTACTAGTGTGTGCAACATAAAAGGACTAACAGAGGAAAGGTGTTGCTTAGATTTTCTACACACAGTGAAAACCTAGGCAAATCATGAGATAAATATCCCTCATTTACTGGTGAGGCTCCCATGTAAGATTTTGTTAGTTATATTTTCTAATATTTATCTGTTGGTTTTACTTTAACTGCGTAGCTCATGTACCATAGCTAGGCAATTTTGCAACAAGTAAGCAACTGTAAGAAATATGTGCAGAAGAGGGAAATAATTAAATACGAGAAGAAAGGAAAGAAGATGTGCAATCTAACCAATAGTTTGCAGAGTTGGTCACATGCACATAGACAAAACAAATAGATCTTGAAATACAGAATTTAAAGCAAAGGAAAGTTTCAGATCCAGATCTAAGATAACACAAAGTTTATGCAAAGATCTATACGAAACAAGAAACAAATGCACCATTGACACAAAGTTCTTCGAAATCTGTCTCCTTTCAATTCCTTAGCTTTCAGAAAAATATCAAGGGTTTCACTTCAAAGTTTGGAACACAAGAATGTTGATTACATTTTTGATCCTTTAACCCGTAGGATCTTCCTGTATTAATAGTGTATAGAGGGGAAATTACAAATGGAAACTACAACTGAACTAGAACATGCAAAAAGTTGTAAAGGGAACATCTGACAATCTTTCTCCTAGAATTCCTCTCTAAGTGACATGCATCTGGAGGTTAAGCCAAAGTTATGCACATTTTCCAGTTATCTTAGATAACTTTTCCAAATAACTTAAAGTAATGACTTTTAAACCAATAAATTTAATCTTACAATTTCATCCGGGAACATAAGGAATAAGAGAAAGAAGAGAAGAAAGAAGATCTTCCAGATGTTACACCCTACGCTTTCTTCTTGTTCTGATATTGAATATACTTTTCAAACATATAATTCAGCAATTTCCCATTTGTTTTAGCAGCAGCCTCTTTCTCGGTCCCGAATCTGCAGGTAATCCTTTGGAAAAAATGTCAATGTTTACTTCCACTTCCTTCAAACAAGGCCCGAACTCTTTAATATCCAATTGAAGTGTTATCAGCTTGTTGATTAATTTCAACATGAAAGTCTTAACAACTCTATCAATCCTCTCCTAAACCATCAAAAGCAACCCTTCAAGAGAAGCAGACACCTTGTCTGGAATGATTCTTCTGCAGGAAGAAACATCCCCAACTACTTCCTCCTCGGTGAAAGCAACTATATTGCCTGGCAATGACAATATCTTATCCTTGAGCAACTGCATTCTTTTCAGCATAAGCTTGAGAATCTCTATGCGGAAAGAAACTGCAAACTCAAGTTGCTTGCCCTTTTCAATCAGTCCATCAGGCACAAGTTGTTCCTCAATAAAAAATTCCTCTTACAGATTATTTATTTTAACCAAAATGTCCAGGTTACTTTCAGCCACTGTATTCTCATCCACTATGCTTGTCATTAGTTGCTTCAGCTGAGATAATGCACCTTTCATAACTTCTAGACTAGTTGGTACCTCCTTGAGTTGTTTTGAAGCTTGGTGAATGATTTGGCTTTTCCATTCATTGATAGTCATGACTTGCATCCTCCACCTCTTCAATCAAATGATTGCTCACCTGCTCATGTGCTAAAACTAGTTGAGAGGAAGGTTTGGCAACCTTAGCAATGATTTCACACAACTGGGAAACTTGCTCTTGAAGTTTGGTTTTCTCCGTTTAACTCGTAAAGAAATTTAGTATTATCATTAACTTACTACACCATTGGATCGTGGAATAGTCCTCGGGAAATTTGATGGAGCTCTGGGCTTCTTCATGTATCTACTATTCATTATGCCTACACAATTTGCTTTGTGCTTTTCCCATCTATTGTCAATGTCCAACATGCTAATTACAATCACCACTGGCCGTGTCAGAATCTTCAGACAATAATTAATAAATTGTGCATCCAACCTGATTATTGTCTTTCTTGCAGCATCTCAAATTGTTCTAGAAAGAGGATGATAAGACCTTGCACACTCCATAACAAATTCAGGCAATTGAGTGTGATTGGAAATGCTGAAGCTTGAATAATCCCGCTACTTTTAATTGCCCGCATGAGAGATGTCCTTCCGGCTTTGGATCTGTCAATTAAATCAGTGATGGGTTCAGGGCCTATGTCTGTATCATTGATGTCAACAAATCTAGAAGCTATGCATGATTCATTGATCCTTCTCTTTCATCATGGCTGGAACAATCTTTGTCTGAGCTCTTTTTCTTTTAATTCTGTCGGAATCCCTTGTAATTGGATCAATTTGTGCAGATCTCGGAAATTTATTCTGATTCGAAGATATATTCAATGTATTTGACATTGATTTGAACTTCCTTTCACTAATATGAGCACCTGTGATGAATACTTGCAATTAATTCAGACAAAGATGGAGTCCATGGCATGAATACTTGATTTTTATCACCAAAATTTGCATATAAAGCATGTTGCCCTAAAATTTGAGACTTTTTTTAGCATGTAAAGAAAGAAAAATATTATTTAATTCACCTAGGAACCTATACCAACAAGAAGACAATCAAAATAACAAAAATCAAGCTATTCCAACCCTATGCACCAAAACTGGAAGCTTCCCGGCAATGGAAAACACTCTTTAATGCAAAATCCTCCTTCCCTTGGCGCCAAAACCTATATGGGATGTAAAATTTATCAAAAATAATTAATTACTTCACCCCTATGGTGTCCCATGCTTATATATCCATCTGCATGCTATTTTTAATAATTGCCCTTTCCTATTTCTGACAATTTAATTAATTAAAAGTCATGCCTCTTCATCCAATTTGGGCGCCCAATTATGCATGCTTCTAATTGTTTTTTAATGAATTTATTTTATTTATTTTTAGCATGCATCCTTGACTTCTCTTTAGCTCATCCACTTGCATTGACTTTCTTCCTATTTATGGCACCAAACTCAGCTAGAAATACCATTAATAAATACCATTAATCACATGCATTAATGCCAAGGTGGGTCACACTTTTTGGCAGGGGTATTTGTTAAAAATAGAAAGTCAAAGTGATGGGAATTTCCAACCTACATTACAACTCCAAAAATCTCATCTTTCACTTAAGTTATTTGACTTTCATAATGAGAATTTTCACCCTGCGTTGCAGGTAAGAAATTCCCGCCTACCTGCCACTGTCAAAATTCCCATTAGCAGCTTAAACCCTTCCTTCCAAAAAGTGCGACTTGCATGGAAAATAGCCTTCTTCTCAAAAATGTGACTTGCATGGGTGAATAAAATTCTTTGATGGGAAAATTTACCCTGCTAGGCATGCAAGAAATTCCTGCCGGTGCTTTAAGTGATTTTTCTTTATAATGAGAATTTTCACCCTACGTTGCAGGTAAGAAATTCCCGCCTTCCAGCCTCCTCTGAAATTCCCATTGCAACTTAAGTGACTTTGACTTGATGGGAAAAAGTAACTTGCTATGCAGCAAGAAATTCCCACCTACCTGCCACTGCCAAAATTCCCATTAGCAGCTTAGATCTATTATCCCAAAAAGTGTGACTTGCCTAGGAGAGGCTTTTTCGCTTAAATTCTTCTTTTCTGGTCAGAAGTCAACACTCTGTGATTAATTTCTTTCTTTTTGAGGCCATGGATGACTTCCAGATGTTCTAGGTAATTAAACAGGCTATACAAAGTACAGAATGGATCAAGGGGAATTATACAGACAGAACCACGGAGAAAACCGAAAACAAAAGCAAAAAGAAATAAATAAAAACGAAAAACGTTGCCAGAAGTTGCAGACAATTGCTCTGAATTCATTCCTGGTGAAAACCCTATTGAGATGTGAGAATACTGGCATGAAAAACTTCAACAAGGTTCAACTGCAGCACAATTCACATTAAACGGAACTTTATTTATTTAATAAATAATTAAATAAAATTCCCACAGACAAAACCGACGGAGGGATAAAATGAGTTTTAGCATCTGGGTATTTGTCGAAATTGGCTCATATGATTCATAGGGAATATCTAAATGTAATAGAAACAACTTCAGGCAATAATAAAAAAAAAAGACCCATTATTTTAAAAAGAACAAAAAAAAATTAAAGGGGTTGTCCCAGATTTTAGGGTGAAATCTGGGGACACCAAAAGGGTAACTAAGGCTAGGGCTACAAAGTGGTACAACTCTCTATTTACTACCTCTAATCCCATAATGACCATATATATAGTCATGCCACATTCCCGACAAGCCCCTTAAGGCACCCGCTCGAGAAATAGAGGCATTAGCGACCCTTTGTAGGCACCCCAAAATCAACACCGCTAATCCCCATATCCGCTTATGCTAGCACCCATTCATTATCATATCATTATAATATTATACATTAAATCCTTATCCCGCATTATAATTAATCCCGTAAATATCATTCTACAGCTGAGAAATCTTATTTTATCCCTTCTTAAACCATCCAAACCACTTAGAAACCAAAATCAAATAAAGAAAAACAAAATCAACAACTTCTAACCATTTAACATCCTCCCTAACCCGTATAACCTCTTTCCATCACTTATCCTTTGTCAAAACAACCAAAAACCTCGATTTGGGAAGTAGTTTCAACCTTTTCCCCATAAAACTTGGATCACTCAGGTGATCCTAACGAATCGCTAGCGATTCTCCCTAGTTGTTAGCGATCCTATATAAATGAATTTTAGGCCTCCATTCAAGGTTAGCTTGAGGTTTCTTAATTCCAAAGACATTTTTCTCACTCTTTGAGACCTTACATTGTATTTTCTTTGTATCATAGCCCTGTCACAAATTCATAGATCATCATAGCAACATTCAAGACACCAATAATCTTTTCTTTAACTTTTCAAACATCCAGAATCAACTCAATGATATTCTTGCATCTATAATCCTCCTTTCTCAAGTAAAATCATCCTCTTGTCATCATTTATCAACATATACAAGGTATGTATCTTCATTTAGTTAATCATTTTGTTTATGCATCATATATAGGCCTAAATCAACCTTTTTAGCATCCCTTTTGAGCTCAATGTCCATCTATTTTCAGCTGTACATTTTCACAACAATCCCTGATGATTCACCAGAATTGTTGGTGATTCACCAGAATCGCCGATGATTCACGGGGATTGCTTTGACATAATCATTGACGATTCCCGTAATGGCCGATGCTTCCTATCTAAAAGGTATTTCGACCCCTAAGCTTGATTTTTAGACATCTAGATCCAGTCATTTATTACCGCAAGGCCCTTTAAGTGTTTGTCCAGTCATATCAAGCTCCTTTGATCCATCTTTAGCATTCTATCAATTATCCAAATCAAATTTATCACCCTTCTCACCTTTGTGAGTACACAAATATCTACATCCTTGCTCCTTTGAGCCATTTTGTGATTCTTATACTCCCTTTGGATCAGGTATCACCATCAGACCATCATATAGCCTTGGACCATGCCACTCCATTTGCCTTTGCATTGTTGGTTTTGTCGCCCTGCTTTTATCGCTTTTATCTTATCATTATCAGATTAATTTCTTGAACGTGGATTGAAATCCTTGCAAGGAAGTCCATTGACTTCTGGGATTGGCCTTTGCCAAGAAATCTGCCATATACCTATCTAATACTATCTTTTTCAAAGCATTTGTGCATTACAGGTGACCTATCCCATTGGAAGGAAGTAGTGGTGTGCTGCTTGGATCCGACGATGTTATTCATCCATCAAATATCAGCATCCATCATCGCAGGTATCGATAAAACCTGTCATCTTCCGAGATCAGTTTTTTTTTATTTCACTTCATTAAGTTAAAGTTAGAGAGTTAAAACTCTTTGGTACATTTCGCACACCCAGTAGGACACTTCTCCCTTTTCATTCATTTCAAATTAATTTAATTTTCATTCCTAAGCCTTCTGTTATGTGATCGTTAGCGATCCAATCAAATCGCCAGTGATTGGGGTGAATCACCAACGATTCCTATCAATCACCGATGATCTTTGTTATTGCTTCTGATTACTTAGTTAGTCAGCCTCTAACATCCATTTTTCTTTTCTATTCTCTGTTTTCATCTAACCCTTGCAGGTTTCTGCTCTCGGGGCTTTTTCTTGTTATGCTAAAAAAATCAAAAATTTAAAAATTTAAAAGGAAGCATTTTACTAGTGTGAATCTTTCCTTTCTTTTTCTTAAAAATCATTACATTTTGCTTGTTATCCTTGTCAAAATCAATCTTTCTTTTGGGTTTAAAATAAACCTTAATCTCACTTAATCTCCCCCAAAGATTAAGTGAATACAATATATTCACTTAATCTCCCCCACACACAACCAAACCAAATCAAACACAACTTGCATTGACACATTCCTACCTAGGTGGACCTACTTGGATTTTATCACCAAGAGGAGAAGCTGACTTGATATTGTGGCTGAGTATAAATAATTACTTTTCCGTATATTGGCTAAGGAACCGACTCTCTTATCGATGCGGGATCGTGAAGTGAGGGGGTAGGCCTCAATACTAGGCCATGTATCGACACCAACACAGATTCGGGCCTCACATACCTTCGGGTATATCGAGGACTCCAACCATAAACATCACCTAAAACCATCCATAAACAACCATTTCCTAGGATCCTATTAGCCATTTTTCACATTTCACTCTTTTTCTAAACTAATCAAGATAATTAAAATTCTTTTGCTTGACTTGTCTATTACATTTGTAGCTCTCTTAGGGCTTTGTTGTATCATCATTAGTTAAGTATCATTTAATACAAATCAACCCTCTATATCAGCATATTATTTTAACCCCTCTCGCATCATTTTTACAACCATCTTTGGTTGCTTCATCCACTACCTCTACATCTTTTCACCCCAATCAATTTCAAAACATCCCCTACACAGGATCTAATCCTTCTCAATCTCATCAACCTATCATGTCTCACTCAACTTAATTTACCTCTGCATGCTCCCAAAGTCATCTAGACCATCTTTTTCCCCTATAGAGTCTCTACCTTTAAACCAATCCTACAACAACACCAAAGTGAATGACCCTATGTGTATCCTTCACATCTACATTATTTCCAAAATATCACCCTCGGTCCATGTCAAGTGTATCTTATGCTAGAAGCACAATGGACTGAGAGGGGGGTGAATCAGTCCTTATAAAATTTCAAATTAAACTTCAGATCTCAAACTCAAAATACTATAAGCATTTAAAGACAATAACCATGTATTAAACTTTAACAGTGTGCACACCATAAACTATCATCAAAGCATATAAGAATGAAAGCAAGGAAACATCATAAGAACACAAGATATAAGTGGGAAAACCTCAAGGGAAGAAAACCCACTAAAAAAATATCTTATATTGATATGTTTCTAAATTTAGTGAGGCACCAACCCCATAAGGAGCACCAACCCCTAGTTTAGTAGAGCACCAACCCCTAATTTTGTGAAGCACCAACTCCAATTTTGTGAAGAACTCCACAAGGCTATAACCCCCAAGATGATCAAGCACCCACTCAACCACCTTATTATATGTAGATCTCTTATTTTTTCTACAACAACTGAAGGATATCCAATATTCAGCTCACACTTCATCACTCAAACCCTAGGTGATCAATCTTCACAAAACAAACTCTTCAATCACTCTAAAAATCATCAAACCATTTCTCTCATGTTATATTATTTTTTTCAACATAAAAACACTTGAATCAGCCTCAATTCATGTTTCAAACACCTGCAAATAATATCCACCTAGGTCGCTCCACCTTACACACACTTCACTAATTTGGAAAAGCACCCAAAAACATACTTTTATATGCTTCTCCACCTTTCAAACTTAGGTACAACCTTTTCCATATATTTTATTGACCCATACATCAATTAAAAATTAAAAATTTGGAATATAATAGTCACAAGTGACCCAATTAGGCCGGCCTAGCCAAAAACCTCATTACATGTGCCAAAAATGGCTCAAAACCCCATAGGCACATTCTTAAAAATGCCCTAACATTAGTGCCATAGTTTTTCATGACCCAAAACCCCTTACATATGAATAAAATATCATAAAACATTCATTCATGGTATAAATTAATATCAACCAATCAAATTATTTCATTTATTGGGCCCAGCTCCCTTTACAATTCTCAAACAACTATTTTCTTCACCCTTCAAAGACTCAAAAAACTTCATCTGATCACAAAATCAATTTTAATAACGAAAACATGTCATGTGACCACTCAAAATAAATTTAGGACATTTATAACACTTATAAGCAAGTTATAAGTCATGAAACATCCTTCACTTCAAACCACAACAACATTTGACTTCACCATATCAAACTTCCAAAAATGTTGTTTCCAAAGGTTAGATCATAAAAATATTTATACAAAATTAAAGACATCCAAATTAATTAATTAGATGAAAATTCATCCCTCTTCACATTCCAGGTGATAGGAAGCATCACCCAATCCATATCATGCTTCAAACAACATCAAACTTGCACCAAAAATAGATTTGTCTTAAACTGCCAAAAATATTCTTACTCAAAGAATGACCTGAAACCATGTCAAATGACCTCATCATGAGGAAAGACATATATTACTGGAAATATATCTAAATCTACTTTCCAAAAACTTTGAATATCTCAAAATCCACTTGTAGCTCAAGTTATGATCATTTTACTGGACCATGCTATTTGAGACCCCAAAACTACCCTTTGACCAGTCAACCTGTTTGGACCTCAAAACACAATGAAACCTACATGAACATGTCTTGAAACCTCCATGGACATCAATAAAACTCTCAATCATCATGCAACCATCATTTTTTATGCTACTCCTTTGGACAATCTTGTCCTAAAACCTTCTTCTCTATAAAATGTTATTTTTAGGTGGGGCCCACATATCACCATGACCTCAACCATACATTTCTGGAAATATTGAGGATTCCTCTACAACATCCAATCATCACTTTTTATGAAATCAATCAAAACTAGGTCAACACTTCACTTTTTTCAAACTGCTCCTAGCTAGGGTTTAACTAGGGTTTTAGACCTCTTTACCTTCTTAACATTCATTCATAAAAATGTGATAATCAAATAACCTCATTATTTTTTAAACCTTATAAAATCACCTTATAAGAATCCTTGAAATCCACAAGGTCCCATGCAAATAACACTATTCACAACGAGCATCAAAAGTTCAAATTCAAGCTTGATTTTCACCTGTTCTTGACCCTGTCTCACATAATCAGTCATATCTGAAAAATATACATCATGGGAACCTGAAATTTTTTTAGATCACTATGACAATCATCCCTCTAACATCTTAAATCATCATAATATCAATGAAATTTCTCAATCTCTCCAATCACTAAGACTTACATATGCTTTGCATGTTAGATCCTCATAGTAGCAACTAGGTCAATTGAAATAATGCAATAATTGAACATATAACCTCTGAAAATGACCCAAACATACCTCATATTTCATTATATACCTGATTTCATGCTTCCATGAGATCAAATATCTCCAAACCACTCTATCACACCTCCAAACAAGCATACATGTTCCCAATGAGCACCTATAACATGGAGAATCACCTATACCTACACTATTCCACTGTTTTGAGTGCTCAAGAACCCTCAAATCATGTTATTAATCATGCCAACATGCTTCCCAAGAAACCAATAATCTCACACTTCCAAGTAGCACCTCCTAGGCACCTATATAGGCTTGCTAGAGCAAGCACACATCACTAAATCCAACTGTAACAGCTAATAAACATCTGAAACCATCATGTTAGCACCATAAACAACATCATGAAATCATCCTACAACATTCACTTTTCATTAATGTGGTTTTTCATCAATGACAACACCTACTAGGACACCATGCCAACAATCTCCCCTTTGTCATTGATGGAAAACACCCTGAACTTCTCCCCTTTTTACATTAATGACAAAGGCATACTTGTAGCTTACCTTCTTCACCTTCATCAACTTCATACCTTCATGTTTTGGTTAAAAACATCAACCAAAGGTCTCAATTTGACTCTTTCTCTTGATTTTGTCCAAAAATCTAATTTTTGCCTCATTTCAAGCATGCAATCACCAAGCTCCCCTAGAAAAAGCACTTCCAACATCTGAAAAACATCATTGCACCATGAAAAATAAAATTTCATCACCTTCTTAGGAGTAAAAACTTCATTTTCCATCCTCTAGGAAAGAAAAAACATCAAATTTCTTTTATACCCCTGTTTTGATCACCTTAATGGTATTATACCAGTAGTCATGGGATAGGGATGACATCACCATTTGCATGCCAACAATGACATGAGAGATCATACAACATCATTACTCCATCATTCTAGATTAGGATCCACCATTTCTAGGCCAAAACATGCATATCAAGACTTCTTCATACTTTCCACACTTAAGGGCAATACCATGAGACCATAACAGTCCTTTTAGAGCAATTTAGGCCAATTACATGTCCACCATGCTTATAATTCACCAAATACTACTCCCCTAGGTTTAAAGCACTTTTTTCTAGCTCATAGGCACAAAATTGATCAACCATCCATGTTATAATGCCTTGAAATCATCATTACAATTTCTAGTTGTCCCTAAGCATCTTGTATAGTCATCTACAATCATATGACTGATATAGGTCATTACATAGCATCAATAACATGGTCAAGGAAAAAGTCACCATTTACTCACCTTGAATGGCCTTGTGAACCTCATTTCAACTTCAAGAAGAAGATAACCAAGTGCCCCCCCTGACTTGAAGAGCCTTCATACACCTTAATCAATCAATTTTCTTGCTAATCAACATTTTCAAACATTGTCAGTGGACAGAGACCAACAAATCAATACAACCACTCCATTTAGAGGACTAAACATGCCTTGAGGCTCTTAAAATCTTACAATCACCTATATTGAGGGAAAATTCATGCTCCCCCTGTCCTTGATAGGAAAACATACACCACTGTACCATTCAAATCATTTTCCCAAGGTTATTGTAGCTCTATCTCTTCTTCATTAGGAGGTCAAGAACCATCTACTTGGCCTAAATTAGATCAATTTACTAATGAATGAGCTACTTTCACATGCATTCATCATGAAAATACCATGCAAAATATTTAGATCAATAGTTTAATGACATCATTACCACTAGTTTTATGCATAGAAAAAACAAGTATCTACAGCTTGTAGAATGTAATTTTGGGCTAAAATCGTAGTTTTCATCCTTTAACAAGTAATTAGGCTTTCTTCATACACCATTACATATCAAATCATGAATAGATGAATGAGACATACTTTTTCAATGAAAAATAGGCCTTTGAACATTTTCATACCTTTCGAACCATACACTCGCCTCTTCTAGGTCACCGAGACACCCTTCTTGTCTTCACTTTCTACTAAAAGCAACATTTGACCCATGCAAGTATACATTTAGCTGAGACCACCAATAAAATCACTCCAAACTATCTTGAAACACTCCAAGGTAACCTCATAGAGTTAAGAACACATGTTAAAAATGAATGAAACAACATTTCACTTACCTCAACAGCCAACAACTCTCTTCCATCGATAGTGATATGCAATTTTTAGCATGCAACATGGTGAAACACAGTCAAGTCTACATCACACTATTTCTAACCATGAAGAACACTTCATATACATGTCTTTGAGTATTTTGAATATCATTAATATCTTAAATACCATGTCAAATCTTGAGAAGACCAAGAAGTAGGGTTTTGAAAGTCAAACCCTAATCACATCGTGCATTGAAGCAAAACCTTCGACTATCATCATAGCATAACTAGAAATAATAGACACATACCTTGAGCTCAAAACTCATACATCCTCTAGCTCCATATGTATATTTGATTAAGTACAAAAATTTAAAAAAATTCCATCATTTGACTACTCAAAATTGAGTTTCCATGCATATTGTTTCTTGGAAGACTGTACAAACCCAGTCAAGACAGTGAAGTACCAATTTTGACATAATTTACTCTTATCACCTCCAAAATAGTAACCAAACCTTGAAAACACATCTATAACCATGTAGATCCTTCTTCAATGAGTATTTATCATGAACATCTAATTCACATACCTATAGCATTTCACTTTTCTTGAAGAACCTTGATAAAGTGTAACTTTAGGTCACAAAGATCCCATTCTCTTTTTATGATCATCTTCATGATCTTCTTCAAATATTCTTAGATCATCTGAGAGAGATGTATATGTTGTATTCTTCATGAATTAACCATTATAAACATCTTTTGATGTTATAAACCCACATATAGCTTAAATGGACTTAGAACAACCTTTAGACATCTATCTCACCAAATTCATGAATTTTCACTTAACAAAGACACTATGCCATGCAAGAAAACTATATGAGAGTGTCATCACTAAGCTTGAGACATCATGACACCTCTGACAAGGCTTAACAATCTTCACAGACCACATAGACCCATATCAAACTAATACAAATGACAGAGATAATAATGGATTCAAGGAGACTTTTGACAACAAAGAGACATATTTACAAACTATTTTACATCAGGATTCTTAGATATAACTCATGATACCTCATGATAGTGCATAAGACACCAATCCTTATCTCATCAAGACTCTAAACTTACAAAAGTACACTCGAGACACATCAAAGACATATGACTAAGACCATGACAACAATACACATAATAATGAACCAACAAGACTGAGAGGAGTATATATTAACATACCTTGACCTTGTAGAGATGACACATAATGACATAGACTGCTCCCCCTCACCTAGATGCTTCATTTTGCAATGGTATACCTTCAAGAAGCATAGTGAAGGTATACTTGATCCAAAGAGACCTAAAAGAAGGTCTTGAAGAGGTCCCAAGCCTTCTTGGGCACCTGAAAAACACTTTCATCTTCCCTTCTCTACTCTAAACACTGAGATTCACTCTTATTCCATCAACATCTACACTTAAAGATGCACCAAGATCTCTCCTAGGTTCCCAAGATCTTCTAGGGGCATACTCATGCATTCTAGCCCTCTGAACACAAAAATTTTTCACTCTAGGACCTAAGTAACCTCTTATTGACCTGAGGAAGCTTGGAAGCAATTCTTTTCCACATGCCCAACCTTGTTACAATTGTAACACACCATTTATTTCTTTTGTTTTGCTCATAAAAGTGTTTAGATGAATCATTCATACATTCACTATCAAAATGTGACCTACTTGATTGCATTTGAAACATTCAACCTTCTTATCATGATCATCTCTAATGTTTCTCCATGACTGAATATCTCTAGGAGCTCTCCTACACTCCTTAGCCCTATGACCAAAATCATTACATGTATAAAAAACACCATTGAAATATATTTCATACCTTGAAGCTTAGGTTTACCTAATTTTCTTTCTTTTCTCCATGTCCTTGGCTTGAGGCTCCTTCTTTCCTTCCTTGGTGCTTGATTCTCCCACTTCTTTGCATGGAATCAGATATTTTTCTCTTTGTTGCTCTTGACTTCAGATTTGAAGCCTAAACTAGTCCTATCACAAGCATCCTTTTGAATTCTCAAGAGATCATCAAGTTCTTTGTTACTTTCCTCAAAATTTTGATAGGTATTTTCCTTTTTTGTAGCATCTATAAGTTCCTTCTTGAGTGTCTTTACTTCCTCCTCTTTGGATTAAGACTTAGAGTCATGTTACTCATTTAATTCTATCCTTCTCACTGATTCTTCAAGTTTTTCAGAAATTGTCCCAATGTTTCCCTTCAAGTTCTTGTATTTTGACTCATATTCCTTGACTTGAGCTGCTAACCTTTTTTGTTCTTCTCAACATGTTCAAGTTCAGATTGCACACATGCTAATTCAACTCTTAAAACATCATCTTCTCCTTCTTCTTCCTTGCAAGAATCAGGTGAAATATCACCCCAAGGAATAGATCCACCACTAGAGGATCTCATAGCCTCTTTTGTCATGAAGATAACTTCATCACCAACATCATTATGATCAGATTCAACCTCTGAATCAGATCTCTCTTCACTTTCATATTCCTCTTTTTAGTGTAGAGACTCTTCTTATTCTTGCTCATGAATTCATTCTTTTTGAACCCTTTCTTCTTCTTATCAAATTTGATTCTTCTTCTCATTATCACTATCATGATCATCATTCTTTTTCTTATCATGTCTATGAGGACATTTGGTAGCAAAATGACCAATTTTACCACAAGAAAAACATTTAAAAGGAAGCTTACCTTTGTACTTACTAGTCCCAAGTGTCATTCTCTCTAGAACCATAAAAATAGCTCCTCATCATCAAGCTCTAGAGTAGAATATTCTGATTTCTCCTTCTTCTCTTTAGCCACTTTCTCCAACTTGAAGGTTATCTCCTTCTTAGCAGGATTGGAATCCATCACCCTCATCTCATAGGTTGTTAGGGTGCCATGTAACTCATCCATGTTTAGCTTAGTAAGATCCTTAGCTTCCTCTATAGCTGATACTTTTGAATCAAACTTAGGAGTCAAAGATCTTAATACCTTTTGAAAATAACTTCATCTTTTAGATATTTTCTCCTAGCCCTTTCATACTATTAACTATCTTATCAACTCTAAGAAGATAGGCTACAATGTTCTCATCATCATTCATCTTAAGGGATTCAAACTAATTTCTAAAATTTTGAAGCTTAGAAATTCTTACCTTTGAGTCTCCTTCATAGAGCACTTGGAGTTTTTCCCATGCTTCCTTTGCTTGACTTGCAATGCATCACCTTTCCCATTTCAGATTCTCCAAGACCACCTAAGATAACACTGAAATCCTTTGAGTTGTTGGTATATTCCTTCTTCTCTTCATCAGTGAGAGTGGAAGAAGTAGGAGCATTATAACCACTTGCAATGGTGTTCCAGACATCAAACCCTAGAGCCATGATATAGGCCCTCATTCTCATTCTCCAAAACTATAATTCACACCATCAAACATTGGTGGCTTTCCAATCACAGTGCTGCTCACCATTTTTTGCTTCAAGGATCTCCTTTCAAGTTGTCAAACTTCTGCAAAAGACTTGCTCTGATACCAATTGTTAGAAGCACAATGGACTGAGAGGGGGATGAATAATTCCTTATAAAATTCAAATTAAACTTCAGATATGAAACTCAAAATACCATAAGCATTCAAACACAATAACCACTTATTCAACTTTAAGAGTGTGCACACCATAAACCATCATCAAAGCATATAACCATGAAAGCAAGGAAACACCATAAGAACACAAGATATAAGTGGGAAACCCTCAAGGGGAAGAAAACCCACTAAAACACTATCTTATATTGATATTTTTCAGAATTTAGTGAGGCACCAACCCCACAAGGAGCACCAACCCATAATTTAATGGAGCACCAACCCCTAGTTTAGTAGAGCACCAACCCTACAAGGAGCACCAACCCCTAATTTTGTGAAGCACCAACTCCACAAGGAGGCTACAACCCCCAAGATGATCAAGCACCCACTCAACCACCTTATGATGTGTAGATCTCTTATTTTTTCTGCCAAAACTGATGGAGATCCAATATTCATCTCACACTTCTTCACTCAAACCCTAGGTGATCAATCTTCACAAAACAAGCTCTTCAATCACTCTAAAATCATCAAACCCTTTCTCTCATGTTATCTAATTTTTATCAACCTTAAAACACTTGAATCATCCTTAATTCATGCTTCAACACCTGCAAATAACATCCACCTAGGTCGCTCCACCTTGCACACACTTCACTAGTTTGGAAAAACACCCAAAAACATGCTTTTATATGCTTCTCCACCTTTCAAACTTAGGCACAACCTTTTCCACCCATTTTGTTTGACCCATGCATCAATTAAAAATTTAAAATTTGAAATATAATAGTCACAAGTGACCCAATTAGGTCAGCCTAGCTAAAAACCTCATTACATGTGCCAAAAATGGCTCAAAACCCCATAGACACATTCTTAAAAATGCCCTAACATTAGTACCATAATTTTTCATGACCCAAAACCCTTACATATGAATAAAATATCATAAAAATTCATTCATGTAGAATTTAATATCAACCAATCAAATTATTTCATTTATTGGGCCCAACTCCCTTTACAATTCTCAAAACAATTATTTTCTTCACCCTTCTAAGACTTCGAAAACTTCATCTGATCACAAAATCAATTTTAATAACGAAAACATGTCATGTGACCACTCAAAATAAATTATAGGACATGTATAACACTTATAAACAAGTTATAAGTCATTAAACATCCTTCACTTCAAACCACAACAACATTTGCCTTCACCATATCAACCTTCCAAAAACGTTGTTTCCAAAGGTTAGCTCATAAAAACATTTATAAAAACATTAAATACATCCAAATGGATTAATTATATTAAAATTAAATCCCTCTTCACATTCCAAGTGATAGGAATCATCACCCAATCCATATCATGCTTCAAACAACATCAAACTTGCACCAAAACAGATGTTGTCTTGAACTGCCAAAAATATTCTTGCTCAAAGAATGACCTAGAAACCATATAAAATTACCTCATCATGAGGCATGCCATAAATTACTAGAAATATATCCAAATATAATTTTCCAACACAACTTTAATCATCTCAAAATCTACATGTAGCTCAAGTTATGATCAGTTTACTGGATACTCGCTTTGAGACCCCGAAACTACCCTTTGACCAGTCAATCTGTTTGGACCTCAAAACATTATGAGCCTGCATGAACATGTCATAAAACCTCCATGAAAGTTAATAAAAACTCCCGGTCATCATGCACCATCAATTTTTCATATTACTCCTTTGGACCATCTTGTCCTAAAACCTTCTCCAGAAACTATTTTTTTAGTGGGGCCCACATATCACCATGACCTCAACCATACATTTTTGGAAATCCTAAGGATTCCTCTACAATATCCAATCATCACTTTTGATGAATCAATCAAAATTGGGTCACAACACTTCACTTTCTGTCAACTTCTCCTAGCTAGGGTTTAACTAGGGTTTTAGACCTCTTTACCTTCTTAACATTCGTTCATAAAAACATGACAATCAACTAACCTCATTATTTTTTTAAACCTTATAAACTCACATTAGAAGCATCCTGAAAGCCAAAATGTCCCATGCAAAGCACACTATCCAATGAGCATCAAAATTTTAAATTCAAGCTTGATTTTCACCTGTTCTTGACCATGTCTTACATAATTAGTCATATCTGGACAAAATACACATCATGGGAACCTTAAATTTTGTTGAGATCACTATGACTCATCCCTCTAACATCTTCAATCATCATAATATCAATTACATTGCTCAATCTCTCCAGTCACTAAGACTTACCTATGCTTGCATGTTAGATCCTCATAGTAACAACTAGGGTCAATTGAAATAATGCAATAATTGAACATATAATCTCTAAAATGACCCAAACATACCTCATTTTCTAGGATATACCTGATTTCATGCTTACATGACCTCAAATAGCTCCAAACGACTATGTCACACTTTGAAGTAAGCATACATGCTCCCAATGAGTACCTGTAACATGGAGAATCATCTGTACCTACACTATTCCACTGTTGTGAGTGCTCAAGAACCCTAAAATCATGTTATTCATCATTCCAACATGTTTCCAAAGTAACTAAAAATCTTACACTGCCAAGCAACACCTCCTAAGCACTGTATAGGCTTGCTAGAGCAAGCACACATCACTAAATCCAATGTAGTAGCTGATAAACATCTGAACCAAGTATGTTAGCACCATAAAAACATCATGAAATCATCCTACAACATTCACTTTGTCATTAATGTGGTTTTTCATTAATGACAACACCTACTAGGACATCATACCAACATCCCATCAATCAATCTTTGATGCATCCCCTCCTTCATCACAATCTCATCAGAATCTTAACATCCCCATATTTTATCTAATCAACCTATCTCAACTTCAATACCTTTCTCAATACCTCAAACATCCCAAACCTATACACACATCCCTACTTAGGCCCAATCAACCCCTCTCATCCAACAACAACATATCCAACATCTCTATGTATCTCCCCATGTCCCTTTATCACAACCTACTTTGCAATTAGTACCTTCTCAGGATACCCCTTATCAACCTCCACATCAAACCCATCTACAACATAACCATCCTACTCTCCATTATCATCAATCAAATCAATTACATTCTCATCCACATTCACATGTTAATTCCCTCATGTCTAATCCTACAAACGATCCTACACAAGCTATGTCGAACATATTATCCAATTTAGAGGCCACTACCAAGGGAGCCAAACACGCCATCACTTATGATCAGGTTTTTAATGAACCCATCCATCCATCAGTACCATATAAGCCCTATCCTTCACATTGGGAATTTCTGAGTTTACCATGTTCTCAGGGCTAGGAGGATCTCGCAACAAAGACATACTAGCTTTTAGAAATTTGTGGTATCTCATCATCCGCGATCAAGGTATCCTTCTTAAAACATTTCCTATGTCACTAGTAGGACCTGTCTTGGATTGGTATAACTCCCTCCTCAATACTCTTTATTATCTTTCATGCAGCTTTTCCTTGTTATTTTTTTATCACTTCTCTATTAATGTTACTCACCAAACAACCACTTCTTACCTCTCCGCCATAAAACAATCTGAAAACGAATCCATTATGTGAAGCAAGATATCAATCAAACGACCTTCTCACTACCTCAATCGAACTAATCAAGCTATTTTCTCGATCGTGTTCCCATCACATCTCGTCTACCCTCCAAATCCACACCTTCTATACTTTTGATGAAGCCTTCACCATGGTCGAAAATTAGAAATCCAAGCCTATGAAGAATGCCATCATGATCCCCAATCTATACATGTCTCGTATGATTCTCTTAGGTCTTCGTATGAGCCAAATGAGACCACCGCACATGTTTCCATTTCTTATCTTTCTAATCAAACACCCTCGATAGAATCATTCTATATAAATAATGTGCATCCTTCGAGTCACATCACCAATGTTATCACAGAGGATCTTCCCCATGAGGATATCCCTTCATCACTAACTCTACCCTTGGAAGATTTAAAATCCTTAGACCTTCTTTTCAATAATCACTATACATCAATGTCACCTTCATCTACTATCCAATCACATATTACCTCATTTTAGTCCTTAGAATTGACTTCGGAAAGTGTTACAAAGGAAGAACCTATAATCAATAATCTTGACGCCCAATCATCTTATAAATTTGGTAGCTCACATGAATGTAACCCATCTCAATCATTTCTAGAAACAACATCTCCCTCATTTGAATCAGACCCAATCATATCCCCGGTTCCTCACTTACCATCTAGTCTGGAACCTCGTCCTGAATCAAACACTATACAATTAAATTCCATCACATCTACGGCCTCACCCTCGCTATCCGACATGATAACCACTCCTATATCTAAAGAAAATAGTACAAAATCAAAACGTACCACATCCACGACCTCATCCTCATCGTCTGTCATTTGTAAGACCATCTTCTTAACCTAAAGCGAACATTACGAAATCAAGACACTCATCATCCGTGGTCTCAACCTTACCATCCATTATGGGACCCCATCCTTTATCACAATCCAAATTTATCACGCTCTAAAGTCTCAAAATTACCATCCATTTTAGGCCCTCATCCTTGATCTCAATATCGTATCACACATTCAAACTCTACCCCATCCATAATCAATCCCTCCTCCATTTTGGGACCTCATCCATCATCCAATTTTATCAATCCCACATCATATCCCATCCTTGGGTTGTATCCTCTCTCTTATCAACCTCACAACATCATTATCATTCTCTAACACCATACGGTATCTCCCATCCACCCACATCTAAAAATAAGGCACGTCCTACCAAGCACTCTCATAAATAAAAATCAAAATCCATTAATCCAAATCCCCGAAAGGTACTTACACTAACATCCTCGAGAGGATTATACAGATTCTATTATCACATTACCACCAATCAAAACACATTTTCACATATCTAAAAACCCTCACATGGTACAATAAAGATAAAACTAGTGCCTACCATAGAATCCCAGGTCATAGCATAGAGAGTTGTAAAGAACTTAAGGCCATAATCTAGTGACTCTTCCTCGTCAATGATATTCTCCTAGAATAATACCATCCTAAGCCATCATCGATATCATCTACACCTCCACTCACAACATCTCGTAGGACAATGGGGACATCCTCTATCTCATATTAACAAAAATATTTTGGGCATCTCTTCAACACCTTCCATTGAAGGTCTCTCAATCTCATCAACATTTACACCTAAGTCATTGATAGTAGCCTTAACGAAATCTATAGGTCAAGGGGGTCATCCTTAATCAAATCTTGGCAAACCTTCCTCATGTCTTCTCATCACCTTCCATTAAGGTCCCTCATCTCAAATCATTACAATTCACCCACCAACATGAACCAAAAATTGTCATACATGAAGAAAAGGAAAAACCAAAGCTTCATCATCTACCCCTCTTCATCAATCGTCCTCTCATATCTCATCTAGATTTTCAATGGTTCTTTTGTCAAAATTTCCACATCCTCCTTTATTTATCATATACTCAATCAATCAACATCAAAAATTCATCATCCTAAGCTGAAAGACATCATTCCCTTTAGCGCATGTTATCTCTAGCCACATCATCACGCTAGGGGGTCTTCTCTACTGAGACTTCAAAATTATTTTCTTGCACACCTCCCCCTAGTGCATCTTCATCAACCTTATCCTCTCAATCCAGTCAAAATGTCATTACTCTAGAAAGGATTAAACATGGAATTTTTTCCCCTGACTAGATCGGTCCATATAGTATGGGTCGGGAGCTTATCATCTAGCCTCCCTTGATGGTACACCTAAAAAGGAACCTCTAAATGCATTGCACTTGTGGCCTTTCTACTATTAACACATTGACTATCATGATAGTAGTCACATCAAAAGATCCTATCCCATCACCCAACTAGCCATTTTATCATTGTAATGATTTAAAAGTATGTGGTTTTCCGTCACTATCCTCTTAAAGATGAACACCCAAGATATATTCTTCGCATCTTTCACTTGGACAAGTTCCTCCTTAGCAAGAACCCCACAATCATTACATTCATCCACCTTGTATATCAACTGAAGACATGTCATGGGTCATACATGTGTAGTTTGTGCACACATCTCTTCCCCTCCTTAAAATGTTTTATTAGGGTCTTCCCTCAACTCAAAAGAAAGTCAAAAATATATATGGATGCATCCTATCAAAATAAATAGACAAATCCCTTGAAGGAAATCTATTCAAATATTGAAATCATAATATTAAGAAAAGTAAAATGATCCTCAAGGACAACTACCTGTTAAAATCATAGACCGATCCCTCTAAATATGGCTATCAAAAATCAAAAAGTCAAAAGTCAAAATAAGTATACCACTCCCTCGAAGGATGGCTACCCATGTAAAAAAGGCTTCCCGCATCGACCATCCTTCAAAAGTCAAAATATCAAAATCATCCTCAAAAAGTTTCACACATCGATCAACTTTCCCATCAAAGAAAACTTCCATCATTGATCGGTTTATGTCGAAAAATAAATTCATAGCTCGGGAATCTCTCTATGAAACTATTAGTAGGAGAACCTACCCTCCAAACATGAACCTACATATGTTAACCCTTCTCATGTCCTAGGGAAGGTATACATTTCACATCCATCTATATCCAAGATCCTACATGTGACTACCCATTTTTATTCATGTGTTAACATTTGTTATAAGGCCAAAAGTGCAAGAGCCTTCACTCTTGTACTTCCCATCACATATGTATCAAATCCAATATAAATCAATCATTCCACATTTTATTCTTAACCATGGTTAAGACACATTTTGACAAACATTAAAATCAATATCAAATAACACATCATATCTAAAACATAACTTTAACAAACCGAACCATACCACATCAACTTCTATTAATATATCCATCATCATATCAACATCTAAAAATATCCACAATATCCTAAGTACATCTCAACATTACATCATTGTGTCAAAAATATCACGTCGACTTAGTAAAGTTGATGTATATCAATTGGCTACCTCCTTGAGTGTGTTACTTCCCTAACCACCGTTAGGACCCCCATCTAGTCCTCATAAGCCCACCATTATGGCAACATCAAATTATGGTCCTTTTACCTCATCACCATTTCATCCCTCATCTTTTTTTTTAGTCATATGTCTTTAGGACACGAGCCCTTTGGCTCCTTATCGATTGATTTCCTGGCCTCGTAAGCCCACATTTGTGGCAACATCAATTTCTGGTCCTTTGACCTCATCAAATCATCAATTTATCTCCCCTCAACACCGGTAGACCATATGTATATAGGACATGAGCCCTTTGGCTCCCCTATCACTTGGTTCCTCTGGTCTTTTTGCAACCACATTTCTCTTCCTGCAAACCATCATCTATAGGACACAAACCCTTTGGTTCCCCTATCACTTGATTTTATGGCCGTACCCATATTGTTTCTATACCTCGTCGTATGACATCATTTCTCATTTTCCTTTCCTTTCATCTGTTTAATTTTCATCCATCTATCTCTTTCAAACTCGTGATTGATTCCCTTTTAGGTCATCAATCCCTAGTTTGAGGGGGAACACCTCATCATATAATTTTACATCTTTCACATCTCGGTTTTATCTCGCGACTTGTCTAAAACTACTAAAAAGGGGGAAAACTTTAAACACCTAAAATTAGCACCATTAATCCTCATGTCTCTGTGTCTCTGCTAGCACCCCTTCATTATCACATCACTATCATATTATACATTAAATCCTTATCCTAAGTCTTATTTCTCCCCATTATATTTACTCCTCATAAATATCATTCTATAGCTGTAAAATCCTATTTTATCCCTTCCTAAACCACCCAAACCACTTACAAACCAAAATCAAACAAAGAAAAAAATCATCAACTTATTAACCATTTAACAACCTCCCTAACCCGTATAACCTCTTTCCAACACATATCCTTCATCAAAACAACCAAAAACCTTGATTTGGGAAGTAGTTTCAACCTTTTCCCGTAAAACTTGGATTGCTTTGACGATCCTAACGAATCGCAAGTGATTCTCCCTAGTTGTTAGTGATCCTATATAAATGAGTTTCAGGCCTCCATTCAAGGTTATCTTGAGGTTTCTTAAGTCCAATCCAGTTGCTCGCTCTTTGAGACCTCACATTACATTTTCTTTGTATCATATCCTGCCGCCAAAAGTCATAGATCATCATAAATAAATTAAAGACACCAATAATCTCTTCTTCAACCTTTCAAACATCCAGGAATTGACTCAATGATATTCTTGCATCTATAATCCTCATTTCTCAGTAAAAGCATCCTCTTATCATCATTTATCAACATATACAAGGTATGTATCTTCATTCAATTAATCATTGTATGTATGCATCATATCTAGGCCTAAATCAACCTTTTTAGCATCCCTTTCGAGCTCAATCTCCGTCCATTGTCATCCTATAAATTTTCACAATGATTCCTAGAATCGTTGGTGATTCACTAAAATTGCTTGACAATTCCAAAATCATTGATAATTCCCAAAATTTATGACGATTCACTAGAATCACTAAAGATTCACCATAATTGTTGACGATTCTTATCTAAAAGGTCTTTTGACCCCTAAGCTTTCTTTTTATACATCCATATCCCATCCTTTATTACCGCGAGGCCCTTCAAGTGTCTATCCAATCATATTAAGCTCCTTTGAGCCATCTTTAGCACTCTATCAATTATCTAAATCAAATCTATCACCCTACTCTCATTTGTGAGTACACATATATCTACATCCTTACTCCTTTGAGCCATTTTATGATCCCTAAACTCCCTTTGGATCAGGTATCACCATCGACCATCATATAGCCTTGGACCATGTCAGTCCCTTTGCCTTTACATTTTTGTTTATATTGTCTACTTTATCATTTTATGTTATCATTATCGATCAATTTCTTGAACATAGATGTACATCCTTACAAGGAAGTTTGTTGACTTCCGAGGACTGGTCTTTGCCAGGAAATCTGCCATATACCTATCTAATCCTATCTTTTTCTGAGTGTTTGTGCATTACAGTGACCTATCCCATTGGAAGGAAGTAGTGGTGCACCCACTTGGATCCATCGACATCATTCATCCACCAAATATCAATGTCTATCATCATGGGTATTGATAAACCTCACCATCTTCTGAGGTCATTTTTTTATTTCACTTCATTAAGTTAAATTTGGAAAGCAAAAATTCTGGTACACCTTTATCTCGCACAAAAGAGTTGTTAGTAATAACATGAAAAAATAGGTGTATACTGAGATGCCCTAGTCGTCGATTACTACATGTCGCAATAGTAAAACATGAGGTGGTCAATGGAATGAAGCAATCGAAACCAAAATTAAAAGTAATTATTGAAAGTAAGAAAAGACTAGCTGAAATGAAATATACCCACCAATGCATACCTGATAGTGTTTCTTGTCCTTCCATGTGCGGGCTCAATCCATGTTTCAAGAACCATGAAGAAGCAAAACTGAAAATAAATACTATAAGATCATTAGTAAAATAAGACACAAATCGCCTAGCTAGGGGCCCACATGAGTAGTGTCATGTCATGGTGTTGAGGGTCATCATAGTAGTGCCCTAAGATAGGTGGGCATGGTTTATATGAGCTAGACCTCGTCGTGATGATGAGGAGGAGGTACTAAGTGGTCAAGGAGATAGTGAGACCATTATGAAGAGGCCCAATAATCTAGGTACGTGTGTTATTATGTTATTTAGATGTGTTGAGAGTAGTTTTGTGTTATATTTATATCATACATTATGATGAGCATCGTTAATATTCACACTTTAATATTTCCATAATTATCAATACCAAGGAGGCATACACACTATTTGCAACAAAGATTGGTTAAAATTGCATTGAGCATGAAATTAAATTAACTAAAGAATAAACAAATACTATATCTAGATATATGTCATATCTTATCAAAGATTGATGAAACAAAAAGAAATATAACTCTATAATTTTAGAGAACTAAAACATATTGAAATAAAATAATAGTTCAATTAATGAAAATATTGTAATGCATGAAGGAAATCAAAATACTAATTAAACTAAAAATAAGTAAATACACAACACTTCCCTTCACATTGGGGAGGAGTAGCCCTTGCTCCTTCCTTATGATCCGGTTATGAACATATCACCTATAGAAAAAAAAAAAAAAGCTGAATTCAAAATCATGCCCTTTTAATTATACATTTACCTTATATACCCAAAAAGTCAAGTTCTTCTTCAAGAGAACTTGTTATTCTAATATTCATGCAAGAACTACATGTAGTAGTTAACTAGATTGATCTATGTTGAAATGACAACATAACTTGCAATTATACATTTGATATATGTGATTTGTTGATCGACTCACCTTCTAAATGATAATGAATTTCTTGTTAACAACATTCAACTAATGTTGGAGATCATTAGAGTTTCAGACAACTCAATTAATCAAGCTCCTCTCATAATGGAAGTTTCTCCAAAATAAGAACTTGGAACTGCGATTTTACTTGTGTTTAACTTAAATGATCTCGAATGACTAGGGAAGTAGTTGCCACCTCAACTTCCAAAGTCTCAATTGGGATTGATTTTGACTAGGCACTCCATAAATTATGGAAATCACATGCTGAATAGGTTGATTTTGTTGTCCATCAATCCTAATTTTCACTATGCAATTCTTGTGCTCCAATGTGTGAGTCTTGTGCTCCATTGTGCGATTCCTGCACTCCAATGTATGAGTCCCGCACTCCATTGTGTGAGGCTTATGTGATTCTTGTGATAGGATTATGTGAGTCTTGACTAAGCTTATGAAAATTCCTTCCATTCACACTTGTTAGCTCAAAAAAATTATATCCATCAACCAAAAGAAGCATATGAAAGATGAAAGATAATCACGATTTATGTGCAAAAATTTTCTTAAAGCACACAAAATTATGATTTATAATCACGCTAATATCAGTTTAATACAAGGTGAAAATTAAAAAAATAGGGATTGGAATGGGAATTTTGAAGGCTCGTCACTCCCCCAGACTTATGGATTAGCATGTCATCATGTTATAAATTCAGCCATTCCTATTTAAGGACTCCACACTCTTAGTACAATTGTACTCATTAGTAAAATTAGTCCATGTTTCCATTTTTGGGTTGTGGTGTCCATTGAACTCAATTACTATCTCTTTCCATTTGTTGTAGCTCTGCAACTAGCTGGTCTTGTTCATTATTCCATCGAGGTACTAGTGCCAATACTAGAGGTGGCATAAACGACATACCTACCCAATTTTCCTCCATGTCCAACATAATTTTGCATATTTCTTTGGCCCTTCTCAATGACCACCGGAAGTTGGTAGGAGACATTACCTCCTTATTTTTATAAATTTTGGGAGCAAGTCCCATAACCAAGTGACATGAAAATAATGCCATATTGAAATTTGGTAAAATATATGCCTTGAAATATGCTACACATGTAGAAATACTTTGTTTATACCGGTCCACAAGATGAAGACAATGTATTTGAGCCATATAACGTCGTAAGAATCTTTCAGGGGCTAGAAGATCATGTCTCATTAAAAATCCTGAATTGGCATCCTCTCTTGTATAATTCCTCATTTTTGGTCCCTCTAAATTGTTTGATGCTAGAGTGTGGAGACAAATGACCTTAATTACACCTCTCCTACATACAAATTTATTGGGATCTCTACTTGTTCAAACAATAGAAATTTGTGGACATAAAATTCACATAACTGATATCTCCCAGTTTTATATGATGTTGCATATGTGGCCATGAAATTTCTATCGCTTTCAAATTCCAAGGATTTAGTGGAGTGCACCATAGAATTATTCCATTTCCAAAACCATTCATTAAAAAATAGGGCATAAAATTTTAAAAGTTTCCCTGCAAACGTCTTCTCATATAAATGACATATTATTTCTAGATTATCTTTCAGGACCTTTTTCTCTTCCTTCAATTTTTTTCATCCCCCACTTTCCTTAACTCATAATAGTGATTCATCAATTTTACCATGCATTTCAATACCCCAATTTGAGGAAACACAAAATCTATCTCGAGATGATTGCTTTGTGGTAGTTATGACTTCTTTTCCTCTTTTTATACCTTTAGGGATAAAATTTTTGTATTAATATTTTTAGCAAGTGTGCTCAATTTCTTGAATGATCTTGTATTTCCCCTCTAATTCTTGTTGGATTTTTTGCACCTACAAATATTTCTCGAGTCCTTTCTTGGGAAAGCAAATCATTCTTAGTACTCAACTGGGAAATGTATTAATCATTTTTAGTTCTCAATTGATAAATGTATTCATCTTTTTGTTGAAGGACAAGTTACAAATTTTGCAACATGCATTTTGTATGTTGCAACTCAAATTCTATTTTACAGAGGCCCAAAACTTGAGGGGTAAGAGATTCTTCATCAAAGGGAAAGCTACGCTCACCTTAAATGATAGGAAATTTTCTTTTATTAGCCAACTCAAGGTCTTTAAAAAGGCATTAGCCCAATAGTCTGCTCTTTCAAAACAAGATTTGGAAAAGGTAGAGATGTAGATGGGGAAGCTAGAGGTGTAGGGTTTAGTAAAATAATTGTGGTTATTTCTTCTTGTTTTTCCATTGAGGGGACATACTCAACTTGTTGTTCAAGACTTGTCTAAGAAGACCTCAATTTATTCTTGGGTCCTACCTCAATCATAGGCTTTGTTTCTAGGGGTTTTCCGTTTGGGATGAGTTTTAGCTTCCAGAGAACATTTATTTTGGAGCTCGAGTCATTTCTTCATTCCACCGAATTTTTAGTAAAGAGGTGTTTACAAATGAGATGAATCAACCCCTAAAACTTCAAATACTTAGCCCCCCATTGGAATTTTTCTATGGAAGAAGAAAGAAAGGCATGCAAGAAATGGGGAGGTCAATTTTATTCTCGCTCCTTGGCCTCTTTGTGGCGCAAGTGTATGAGAATTCTTAACATGGGGCCAAGAATGATTCTCAGTTATTGTCCCTCACGGATGAAAAACTTTATAAACCATTTTGTAATAGAGCTCTAGGGTTTGGAAACTATATCTTTTTATACCTTTTTTTTTTCCCAAGTTATCAAAAATAATTATAATTTCTTGTTTTTCCCCACAAAAATTCTTAACTATCTCGAGAATAAGGAGCTCTAAAATTCACTAATTTCCCATTTGAGGAATGACAAAAATTTCACTAATGATTGAGGCACTAAACAATTTTTTCCTACCTTTTACCCATGAATATTCCTTGCCAATATTTCTGGAAAACTCCTCTGTCATTGCTAGACTAATGTCTTTATACATGAGCATGAAATCCAACCATCCTACCTTTTCTAAAATAGCAAAAAAATTGTTGTATGCTAAAAAATCCACATAATTTTTTGGTTAATGATGAACCAAGATACCCATTATGGCTTATAAATAGAAGTGATAAAGGTGTAAGAATGGAAATGCTAAGGGCACAGGAATGAAAATGCTAAGGGCACACTTTGCGAGAGTTGAAATGACAGGGGAGTAATTGAAGTTGATGGATTTGATATGGAGGTAACTACCTTGTTATAATCATGAAGAATTTATGGAAACATGTGAGTGGTAATTATGAAGTGTGGGAAGTGTACGAGAGGTAATTAGGAAGTGTAGGGAGTGTGTGAGAGATCATGGGAAGCATGTTAAAATCGCCTTGAATAGACTAATAATTAACACTATCATAATTAAAACTTTTAGTTACTTGAAAAGGAGTATTGGCACATACATGGTCACTTATCAATTCTCACACATTCCATCAACATCATATGTTTTGCTTGTTGTTCTGGTAAAATTATTTATGGCATGATTCTCAAATGACTACCATCTCTGGTTTTTAACCACCTTTGTTTTATTTTAACACATTTTTTGAAAGGAATGACCGGCATTTCTGGTTTTCAATCACTCCTTCAAAAGAATAAATCCACCGCTTTTGGTTTTCAACCACTTTTTCATAGGAAGATGGACTCCATTTCTGGTTTTCAACCATCCCCTTTTATTAACATTTTTGTGAATCAATTTAACCTGGATTAACTTGGACAAGGAAACCTTATCCAAATAATTCAAAACTAAATTGGCTTGCAACATATTTTTGAATTCTTCTTGGGATGCTAGTTTCTGGTATAAACATATTCTATGACCATTAACCAACATCACCCTCATTTCACAATCAATTGGAACAAGTGGATAATACCATTATTGTAGACTTCTTCTATTTGATATGGTCCCATCCATCTAGTTTGTAGTTTCCCCTTAAAATCCTTATGTTTTGAGTCAAATAACGAGCCCAATATCCTCTCTCGAAACTTCCTCTTCTTGATGTGTTGATCATTCCACTTTGTTTCTTGTGGCTTTGGACTAGCTTTGTTTGATGTAATTATTCTAGTCTCATCTCATTTAACTCATTTAAATGGGTGATTCTTTATTTTTGTGCCTCTGAATACTCAATTCCTACTTCAACAACTATTTTTAATGTATGAATCTCATACTTTATGGGAAGATAGGTTTCTTCTCATCGACTAGCTCATATGGAGTAAATATTTTTGTTGTTTTCCAAGTTGTATTATAAGCCCATACTACTTCTGAAAATTTTACACCCAATTCTTTCTTAAAACATCTACTATTTTAGTCAAGATGTTTTCTAGTTCCCTATTGGTAACCTCAACTTGACCATTGGACTGAGGGTGGTAAGGGGATGAATTCTTATGCCTTACCTAATATGTTTCCACAAAATCATTGATCACATTTGACATGAATTGAGGTCCTTGATCTGAGACAATTGACCTTGGTGCTCCAAATCTCTGAAAAATATGCTCATATAAGAAATATGCAACCTTTTCATCTCTAACATACTGGAGAGCTTTTACTTTATCCCACTTTGTTACATAATCTATGCATACCAAGATATATTCCTTCCTTGAGAAGGTGGATCAATTGGTCCTATGAAATCTAATCCCCACTTCTCAAATGGTTCTAGAACTATTTGGGGTTAAAGAGGCATCTCATTTGACAATGTTGGTTTCCCCATATGTTGGCATCTATCACATTGCCACATATATTTCTTGACATCCTTATGCATTGAAGGCCAATAATATCTAGCTCTTAAAACCTTATGAAATGTTCTTTTGACTGAATAATTCCCTCCAGATGGTTAATCATGGCAAGCTCTAAGTATATCAAATATTTTATCTTCAGTTAAACAATTGCGTAAGACATGATCAAGTACACATTTAAAGAGTATTCTGTAAAATCACTTATATATTACACTCACTTGATTAGTTGTTTTCTTTACTTGGGTGTAATAAAAGATGGAACATCCATATGACCAAATAATTAGCCATGTTAGCAAACTAAGCAGAGCTGTGGAAAAACAACAATAAGTGCTCATCTGGTAAATCATCATTCACTTGTTCATTTATACCTGAAACAATTATTCTTGAAATAAAATCAGCTACCACATTTGCTTTACTAGGTTTATCAACAATTTTAATATTGAATTCTTGTAATAATAACAACCATCTAACAATTCTTCCTTGAACCAAGGGTTTGTTCATTAAATATCTAATGACAGAGTGATTTGTATGAATGATTACTTCATACCCTATGATGTAGTGGTAAAATTTGTTGATTGCATATACAATTGCAAAGATTTTTTTCCCATGGTAGTATAAATCCTTTCAATTGGGGAGATATTTTTACTAATGTAATAAATTACATGCATTGTCTCTCCCTCTTCTTGTTGACCAAAAACAACCCCAACTGCCTCATTGGAAGCATTGGTTTGAACATGAAAATGTAACTTCCAATTGGGTCCCCTAACTAATGGAGTATGGATTAGTTTCTCTTTTATAATGTGAAAAGCCTTTTGACAAGCCTTTTCCATTGGAATTCAAAATCTTTAGTTAAAATTGAAAACAATGGAGAGGCTATTTTTCCATAATCAAATATAAATATCCTATAATCACCAACATGTCCTAAGAAACTTCTTACCTCACTTTGATTCTTGGGTGGTGGGATTTTTACAAAGTGACCTTCATTTTGTCTCGCTTGTACTTTGATTCCTTCCACTAAAATATGGTGTCCTAAAACTATCCCTTGTTCCATCATAAAAAGACACTTCTCATGATTGAGAGATAATTTATGTTTTTCACACCTAAAAACACTTTTTCCAAGTTATTCATCGCCTTTGTGAACGTAGTTCCATAAACTATAAAGTTATCCATATAAATTTCTATACAGTCATGAGTAAAATCATAATAAATTACTAACATTTCTCTCTAGATAGTAGCAGAAGCATTACATAGACCAAAAGGTAAAACTCTATAAGAAATTTTCCCCAATGTGAAAGTGAATTTGGTCTTTTCCTGGTTGTCTGGTGCTACTATTATTTGGTTGTATCCACTAAAGCCATCTAGAAATGAAAAATATATTTTCCCTCATAGGTTATCCAAAACTTGGTCAATGAAGGGTAAAGGGAAATAGTCTCTATGAGTAGATTTGTTTAATCGCTTTAGTCAGTCAACACACACCATCCATTTTCCATTTTTATTTGGTAATATGACTAATGGAGATACACACTGACTGTTCAAGATTGGATAAATAAATCCTAATTGGAGTAGTTTCTTAATTTTAGTCTTTACAATGTCTCTCAAGGTGCAGGATTTATCCTTCTTTGGGGTTACCTAACTAGTCTAGAATCAGTGGTATAGATGTGATGTGTGAAAATGTTAGGATGAATACCCTTCATATCATTGTATTCCCAAGAAAATACTTGAGGATGAGAGCATAAAAGCTTAAACAAGGTATTCTCCTCTTGATTGGTGAGCCAACTATTAATTGTCAATGCCTTCCCTGGAAAGATAGGAAAGTATTTAGTATCCAGTGGAGGATTTACCATGGGATGGTCTCTTAGAAGTGATTTCAAACGACATCTATGAGGTCATAACCTATGGATTTAAATGTTATGGAAAACAAACTCATCCAGTCAATGTTTCTTAGAAAAGGACAGACTAATGGCTGCATATTTTCATCTAAAATATCCTCTTACTTTACCTCTAATGCTTGTGTAAGAATTTCGGAGGAATCCTAGTCCTAAACCTACTCTAAGTGTTCTTGTATTATTACCATACCTAGTGAGGACACAACATCCTCAATTTCATCTGAGTCACCAATAAACCATTGATTGCATGCGGTTGAGTATTTCTATAACACAACTCATCACATGTCTATAGGTATGAATCATTTCAAGGCACTCTATGGTTATGAAGAAAATCCTTTCATGGACTTGATTATGACATATAATAGATCACCAAGTGCAAAGGAATTGGTACAACAAAGTTATGATGCATTAAAAGAGAATCTACAACAAGCTCAAAATAGAAAAAAATTGTATATAGATCAACATAGAGTTAAAAGGTATTTTGAGATAGAAGATTGGGTTTTCTTAAGGGTTACATCCATATAGGCAGTCTTCCCTCAAACAAAGAGGTGTTGAGAAGTTGAAGCCACATTTCTATGGACCCTACAAGGTGAAGAGAAAAGTGGGGGAAGTGGCATACGAATTGGAACTTCTAGAAAATGGTAAGATTCACAATGCATTCCATGTTTCTTGTATTAAAAAGGTTATTGGGAAACATACCACTTCTTCTTTAGATCTTCCCCTTTAGATGGAGAAGGTAGATTGATATTGATTTCGGAAACCATCATTGAGATGCATGAAAGGAAATTAAGAAACCACAACATCAAAGAGTATTTGGTGAAATGGAAATATTTTCTACTTGAGGATTCTACATGGGAAGGTGAGTTAATTTTTTAGCATCCAAACATACAATTGTTTAAGGGCAAACAATATTGAGAGGGAGGACGTAATGTCCCCTTTTCCGGGACATTATTAAATAGGTACTGAAGACCTTTAGTTCACCTCACCCCATGGACTAAGGGATCAATTTGGGGAATTTATTTTATTTATTAATTAAGTTGCCGAATAGTGATTTTTATCATTTATCCACATAAGGCAATTTTAATCATTTAATAGAATATTAATTAAAAATTGGTTCTTACCACTAAAGCATTAGAAAAATTAATTATTTCTTGAAGTGATTTAATCACTCTCATGAGTGGGTGAATTAATTAATTATATATTTCATGTATTTATTAAATTATTGCCTTAAAACAATTTTAATTGCTAATTGTATTTGACAATTAATTTAATATAAAAAGATGTAATGACGGCTATGGGAACAAGACAAAAGATTAAAAGAAAGATAAGTTGAAAGGGGGGGAATTCAAATTGTATTTTCCCTCCCTAAGTGATTCACCCCACTTAGGAGGGTATTTGAGCACAAGAAAGGCTCATTTGAAAGGATGTTGATCAATATATTTGATATTTCTTCATGCTTGAAAAAAGGGATGGATGCCCATTGATTTTGCTATTGATTGGAGACTTTATGTTGCTGAATTTAAAGGTTTTGTGTTGCTATTTGATTTTTTGTATTCGATCCATTGTAGTTGTTGTTTATAGACTTCAATTGTTGAAGTATTCCACTTTTATCTCGTTGTTTTTCCCTCCTCTAGGGCAGCAATCAGAATTGGCTTTTCAGTGTGGTTTTTTATGGTGAATTTTCCATCCAAAAATTATGATTCATAGCTCATTTGAAAGCTATTGTTTGGTAGATGAAATTTATCTTTGATTTGTTGGAAAATTCTAAGTCTTGAGCAAGTTATTGAATTTACAAGTTTTATCTATCCTTCATGAGTTAAAATCATATTTCTAGTATTTTGTGATTTGGCAAGTTCCATTGTGTTTGGTGATTCAAGGCTTGTTCACATTTCAAGTTTCATAATTTTTGGAGAAGTTCTAAGGGCTCAAATAAAATTTTACCCTAGTCTCTTAGGATTTGAAGGATAAATTTTACTGGTATTTTAATTATGTGATTTTTCCCAATTCATTCCATTTACCTCCGATCTTTCCTAACCCCATTTGGGTTGGAAATTATAGACATTAGAAATTTTCAGGGTATTAAAATTAAAGGGTTTTGATAAATACTTGTTGAATATTTATTTGTCCAAGTTGGGGACATTACGGTGGTATTAGAGCACCAACTGATAAAGCTATGAGGGTTTGTGGATGCATATTTGAATGCAAGCTAAAAAAGAAATTCTATATTATCGAAGGAGAAAGAAAGCCATGGGTGATGAAGGGTTTACTTCGGATCAAGTGATTTTTTTGCAATATTAAGTCAAAGAGAGCCATAAGGATCTGTAGCACACCATAAGTACATAATTGTCAGCCATGTTGAAAGATTCCCTAGATTCAAGTAAAAACCATCATAATAATGGAGATGGAAGTTAGAATGGTGGTGAAAGGATTTCTACCCACCCCACCACCAAATTCTTCAAAGGAACTTTCTTTCATAGAGAACCAATTGAGGAAGAGGAAAGTTCAATAGGTGAATTTTTTGATGCACAAAGACAAGATTATTCCACCCTACATTCAACTACATGAGAAATATTGAATTTCAATGAATTTTTTGCTTTGAAGGTTGGATCAAAACCAAGGATACCAATTATCTAGCCCCATAGAGATTTACAACAAAAGTTGGGTAAGGTTTCCCTTCCAATTTTTGATAGCAAGACGATAGAATTTCAAGAGATATTGGTTGCAGAAAATGGAGACTTATTTTTCACTCAACCCTATGTTTGAGGATGAAGCTCTCAAGTTCATCACTCTTCACTTGGAGGGTATGGCTCATGAGTGGTGGTTTCATGGCATGATCACCCAAGGCCATGGATCTATTACCACCTTGGAAGAATTCAACAAGAGGGTAATGGATAAATTTGATCGGAAGGATCCAGATATCCACTTCCGTGAGTTGGCTCAAGCAACAACATGATGTGGAAAGGTATGTTGCTGATTTTTAATAAAAATTAGTCATGTTAGCATATTCTAGTGATAATAGATTAGTTTTCCTGTTAACCAAGGGTTTGATTGAGCCCTTGAGAGGTTTGGTAAGAGCTTTCAACCCTACTTCATTACAAGATGCAATCACTAAAGCTTTGGATTTAGAATGTTCAACATATAGAGGCAATGTATGACCTAAAGGAAAGTGAGGTACATCCACTCATTCGTTGTTAAAAGCTAGAAATATGGGACAACCAAGGTCTGATTTGAGTGGAAAACCAAGGGCAGCATCCAATGATCCCCCAAAGAAGCCATTCCATTCATATGTACCGCCTCACAAAGTACCGCCTAACAACAACAATAATAAATAAACAAGAGATGAATTGAGGAGGAAGGGTTTGTGTTTTTATTGCAGAGACCTATGGACTAGAGGCCATAATTACAAGGGCAATGGACATATCCAATATATTGAGGCAATTGATGAAGATTTAGAATTTGATTTTGATGATACTAATATTGTACCAAATGAGGACGTTGTTAGTGAGCATAATCATGAGGAGGAAGCCAAAGAGGTGGGCAGCACACTTTCTTCTCTTTCGGGAGCACCCAAGTATCATCCTTTCTCGGGTGAAAGGAACATTGAACAAACATAAGGTAATCATTTTGATTGATAGTGGGGCAACTCACAATTTCATTGGCAAAAATTTGGTGGCTAAGTTTGATTTGGTTGTAGAAGAGTTCAAGGGATTTAAGGTTACCATAGCTGATGGGTTTTCTTTGCCATGCACCAAAAGAATATCCAAGCTTACCATTTCTTTAGGTGAGTATGAAGTGTGTGATGATTTTTATGTAATTGACATTGGGGATATGGATCTTGTGTTGGGGGTCCAATGGTTACATTCACTGGGGAATTCACCCTCAATTATCAAAGCTTGATGCTTAAATTCAAGGTGGGTGACAAGGAAGTAACACTTCAAGGCATGCTCAATGGGTCACCCCAAGCTAATTCTATGTTCAACAAAGCTTTACAAGAGGATGCAGAAATCTGTTCTATGTCATTTATAACAGCAGATTGGAAGGAGTTAATTATCTCGGAATATGCAAAAAATCAATTCACTAACAATTTGCTTGAGGGGGTAATTGTTGATGAAAGGTACAAAATGTTGGATGGGCTTATACTCTACAAAGAAAGAGTCTATTTGGCTCAGAATTTAGGGTGAAGAACCTGATTTTAAAGGCTTCCCATGACACTCCATTAGCTGGTCATCAAGGGTATTTTAAGACCTACAAACTTGTGAGGGAAAGATTCTTTTGGAAGGGCTTGAAGAAGGAGGTCCTCAAATACATTCAAGAGTGCTTAGTATGTCAAAGGAATAAGAGTGAACATTCATTTCCAGCTAGACTCTTGCAGCCCCTCCCTATTCCATCTCAAAAATGGGAGAGCATCTCCATGGACTTCATCATCGCTTTACCTATGGTACAAGGTAAAAAAATGTATGTCATAGTGGTGTTATCCCATTTTCAATTTTATCAAGAAAATGGAGATAACCAATCAAAAATTCAAAAAAAATACTTTCCAATTCTTTATGATCCAAAGCCATCTTTAAAATTGTTTCAAAGAGTCTTTTTATCGAATTCCAGAGTTCCATCAACATTCAATATAATTCATGTCCTTTGCTTCTCATTTCTGAAAATTCAAATTGAATCTGTGTTTGTCGATTTCGGGATCCGATTGCACCAAACATGTGAAATCCAAACCCGTCCAAAGTCTTCCATGTTCCTTGAACATGAAATCCAATTTTGAACTACATGCTATCGTGTTTTGGAACCCAACCGCATCGAACTTCATATCACCGAAACAAGTGTAACATGCTCTCTAATTTTTGAATCCAAAGTATGACATTATAAGACCTCTTTATATCGGGTTTTCGAACTCCTGAATACATAATGACATATGCAATAGGTTTCTTGATTCCAAAATTAACGCATTTAATGTATAGTTGGTAGGTAGCTGACCACACATGTCATCCTCTCAGTGTATTTAATGCTAGGGATTTTATAAATAGCAGATTTTCCATGTCATTTTGCACCTTAAATTTTCTTACACCGTGAAACATTTTCACCTGTTGGTGCACCTCCAAAACCTGACCCACATTTTTCTTGGTGATTTTGGATTATTTCTCCAGGGATTGAAGTTTTTCCACCTTTGAGGTAAGTAAATTTTCACCTGGGTTATGTTTTGATTTTTTTGTGGTCATGCCCTTGTTTGCATTTGGGTAAGGTTAAGTCTTTCCATGTTTTTCCTTTGTTATATTTTCACCCAAGTCAATTGTTTTTATATCAGCCAGAAGGGTGAATTTTCTTTCACTTTCATGGGCTTCAAGTGTTGAAAAATTGGAAAACAAAAACAATATTTTTGTGCTGAAAATGGATAATCAGATTTTCCTCATGCTTTAATAGGTATTGTGCTCCGATCATAGCAATGATTTTGGAAGTTGTTCGACATCTCCAATTTTTCGTAGTTTATCGACTTTGGCCCTATCAAACAAAACCCAACTTCCAAAATATATATGTTTTTCTCAATTGTCAAGCATCACTCAAATCCTAACAAGTGTGTCGGGTTTTCGCAGTGTTCGGCAGGGGTGACTTTCCCGACTCGGTTTGATGGATTTTCACAAATGCTAAAACAGGTCCCAAACCCGATTTCTTCTCAGGACTTTTAGGCATCTTTGTGATAATTTCCCCATGTTTGATTCAGGGAAAAGGGAAAGGGAAAAAGAAGGTACAAAGGAAATGAAGTATAAGTACCAGGGTGTTGTGGCTCCCTCCAAAATTGATTTAAATTTTGATATAAGGAATATTGAGTTGGGCCATATAAACATGGATGAGTTATGGGCCAGAGTTCAGAGTTCCTCACAAACTTCTTGGATGCAATCTCTTTGTGCAAGCAGGTTACCATTGGCAGTAGCTTTTCCCATTTTTGCTCAATGTCCTGAATTTATTCTTGCATGTGCCAGTAATTATGATTGAGTCTCAAGGTCAGTCCAGAATCAGGCCGAAGAATTAATAATAAAATTGGATGCGGATTATTTTGATGCACTTCTCAAGCTTCCCAATTTCAAGGATTATGTTGGTACAAATCTTCAACTAGCTCAACAGGCCTGGGATAACGATTTGGAAAATTGTGTTAAGCATGTGAATAAGAAATTATTGATTAAACCTAAGCTCGTTGTATCTAGGTTTCCAAAAATGGTTCCCATGAGTGATTTTAGTTTATAAATTTATGATATTATTACTCTCCTCAAGAGGGTATTTGGGCTTTCGGAAGCTAGAGAATTTCACGAGATGGATGTATCAATTCATCACCATCATTAAAAAGAATGATCAGAATATTGATCGAGGAACCTTCATCAGCAACACCATTAATGCTCAAATGAAAACAGTCCTTTCCATCGGCAAGTTTTACATGATGTCCTATGTTACCTATGTTTCCGTTGGAATGAGAAATTATCCCGGGTTGGATTCCAAAGGTAACAGTCGACTGATCACATCTACAAATTTTGTCCCTAATTTTCTTTAAAAGGAAGCCTAGAACATTTCAGAAGAGTTAAAGTAATCTTCTTCTACAAGATCATATATAGATTAGATCATAATCTTACAAAGCGAAGAGTCTCGGATGTTGCGATTAATGAAGTATCAAAGTGGGGTTGCATATTTTTGCAATTCAAAAAGTTTACGTATTTATGGGTTGCCATATTTTAGGAAACACCAATGCATCTTCCAAGATATCTGAGTGATAAATTAATTCTCATGGAATTAGTTTAAAGGCTCTTGGATTTTCACAAGTTTCAATAGAGTAAGCATAAGGTTTTGTTTCATTTCCTATATTAATTGGGAGATATAAGTGCTCCTCAATAATCAAATCCAAGAGTGTGAACTATGATTTGGAAGATATGCTTAAGAAAAATATGAAGTCAATGTCAGGATTTGATTTTTGATGTGTGCTCAAGGCTCATGGAATAATGCAACTTCACATTCGGACATCGAAGACATTTGGATCAATCTCAGAGATGAGGTCGCAGTTAGAAGAAAAGATAATAATAGGTTGAATTTGGATGAGATAAGGATGTTGAGTCTTGTTGAGATTCATGAAGATACAATTGATAATGAAATAATTGTAGAAACTATGTACGAACAAATGGTTGGTGACAATTCCAGATTCCCAACGATCGATTTTTCGGTCAAGGAAAAAGTATCTATACAGGAGAGAGCCACCCAAACCCTTGTTCGTACAAAGGCATGGTTATATTTGTTGGGTGTGCAGCTGCTCAAGGAATCCAATTTCCCAAAGCTACTTGTCACATCAGCATTAGAGGTGGACCCCTCACATGTGGAAAAGGATAAAGGTGCAAGCCCACCTAAAAAGTTGAAATTTAAGTTTGTTTAAAGTGGAGGAAAGTCTCATCCTTTTCCATTTGTTGCACCTTCTACATCAGTTGTGGTTCTTTATTCACCCCCTCCATTAGTCTCAAAGGAAATTCCAGTAAGTATTATGGCTGATCTGTCCATCACTTCTTCCACTCTTGGCACTTCTTCTAGGCCTTTTTCACTTAGCCATCTCTAGTGCTTCCTTCCATTTCCTCTCCTTCTCTCTTCTTTCCTCTCCACCTCATTCCCCTCCATTTCCATCATCACCATTGGCATCCACCATGGAAAGTTTTTTCTCATCCTTATCCCCTCTCTTGAGTGGAGTGGGATTGAATTTTGAGTTACCAGTGTCTTTTGTGATCCCAGTCTCCATTCCCTTTCCACCTCCCATGTCATCTACCATTGTTACCGCCATTCTCTCCACTCCTCCATCCCTGATCACCACTTTTCCCACTCCTCCAACTTCCTCTAGAACAATCTCAGTTCCCCTTCAAGAGGCATCTTTTCTTCGGCTCCCTCATGGTTAGTTGAAAAAACCCCAAGGAAGAGTAAAGTGGTTGTTCCACTTGAAGCTTTAGACTTCAACTCATTAAAATTGACACTTGCCTCGACCAACCAAAAAAAACCCAAGACTGCTTCAAAATATCGGTTGATGCGTTGGGTCAAAAAATACAAATATTTTTGTGCTACAGATTATTAGATCAAGAGGGTAGATATTGGCAAGGTTACTATTGAAGGTGCCCAACATGATGCTCAGAGTGTTATGGATGTTTTTTTTTTTTTTTTGTAAGAATCTCAAAGAGACTAAGGTCTTAAGATATGCATTGAAGGAAAAGATTGAACAATTGATGGAGGCATTACTCAAACTCTTCAAGCCTTCCCAAATACATATAACAGCTCTTATGCCTACCCCCATTTGTTTTGATTTCTCATCAATACCTAGAATGGAAAAGTTTAATGAGAAGGGTAGGGCTATTGATGAATGGATTTAATGGCTCCTTGTTCAAGAAAAGAAGACTCTTAGTGATACAGAGAATGTCTTCAAATCTATGGAGGGGTAAGGAAAGATGTTGATAAGTTTCATAACGAACTCCTTGAAGAAATTGGTAATTTGGAGTTAACTTTGGAAGCTCTCGGTGGGCTGAAAAAGGTTCATTTAGAAATCTTAATCAAGGAGGGAGTAGTTATGAATGCTAACAAACATTTTGAATTTTACAAAGCAATTGAGTTTCGAGTCAAGATCCTTAATGAAGCTTGTAACAAACTAAGAGAATCAAAGGATCAATTGCTAGATGCTATCAAGTGATATTGATGAGGAAATATCAACGATATTCACAAAATTTATGGATGATAGCATGAATATTTTATATGTTAATGATCTATACAAAGTGTGTAACGCAATTGGTCGAAAAGGAATCTGTAGTGGGCAAAAAATTTGATATGACATCCATTGAAAAACTAATCCATTGTGAAGGTATTTTGAGCACCTTGACCAAATATAACAAAAATTTCCAAAGGCTTCCAGGGGTTTTTAGCAACACACAGAAACTTGCGAGGTCCTAAATCAGTACTCTTGTGGACCAGATGAAGGAGAAGCTCAAGAGATGATCTAGAAATTCTAGGAATTTTGTATTAAACAAGCTGAACAGGATGATGAAGAAGACAAGTATGAATGATGAACTTGTCATGTCATTTTTATTTTCCATTTGACATGTATTTTTCAATATTGTTTTGACATCCTATGAACTTGGAAGGATTGATTAGGTCTTTGCATGAGAATCAATCAAATGAACTTATTACTCATATTTACTTTTTTAGTATGTTGTTGCAACCATTTTCTATTTTCTCTCCTTCGCTTATCTATATATATGACATTCTGTAGACTTCCAAAGGGTTGGAAGTTTTTTATTAAACTTAGAGTTTAGATTTGAGAAAGAGAAAGACTGTGTGTTTTCTTTTAATCATTGAAGAATACAAAAGATAATCTATTGCAAAATTTGTGTTGTGGAGAATATATTTTTGGTTTGAGGTATTGTTCTTATGTTCAAATGCTTTAAATCATTCTTTGCTTTAAATTTCTAGTTTATCAATTCTTATACAAGTTATTACAATTTAAATCGTGTGTGATTATATTTGATCTGTGTTTACTCAAGAAAAAACATGTTCTCATTCATTATATTCTTTCTACATTCTAATAACTTGCTTGTTTCTTCTTATTCTCTTTCTTTTCATTCCTATTTCTTTCTAATAAGAATACAACTACTGGGATGAGATCCCAACCCCGATGGTTAGAATAGTGTGAATATTGTATATATCCTCTGGTGTGTTTTAGATTAGTAATAAACAGGGTGCCTCCCCTTTATCTGAGGAGGGACATTGTCCCATGTATTGTGGTTGAACCTCATATTTTGTCTTTGAAAAATATCCAACCAATAGTTTTTGGTGACTCTACTGGGGAATACAGATGTAAAATACTAATCCTATCTTACTATTGGTGACTTTGTATTTTCCTTTTGTTTTACATTGTCTTTCCAGGGTCAAACTGGAAAGAAGGGCATATACTCACGCAAGTCGAGCAAGGGGTGAAGTTGATCCTCTTTTTTATCTTCTTTAGCAACACAACTTCAATCTTTTACTAGAAAGGTGATCCTTGGAATGTACTAGCAATTCAACACTTGTGTGTAGGAATCATGTTATCCAAGGTCAAGATACCTCAACAAATTGTAGAGCGTTATTTCGGTTGATACATAGATTCATGCACATACCACTTTTAGAAGGATGGCTAGACAACAATGACTACAAGCTCCAGCCCTTGGGGTCCCATTATTGGTATTCTCTCATTAGCTCCACCATTGCATGATTTTCCACATGGGTCTTGTAAGAATATTCTTAAATTCAACGGTGATGGAAAACAACATCCGGATGAACATGTAGCTTTATTCTTCGTATCTTGTGGAGTTTTTGGGTGGATCATGAAGATGTGTCTATTTAGTTGTTTGTTGAAACACTTTAGGGCACGCAGATAGAATGGTTTTATCATCTTCTGAATGCATGCATTACAAACTAGGTGACTATGAGATCATGATTTGAGGCAAGATTCAAACCTGTGGAAGACTCACATGTGTTGTTAGCTCAACTCACCCATATGAAGAAGGAATCACATGAGCCTATGCGTGATTTTATGGCTAAGTTTAATAAACTAATCCAAAAAATTCGCAAACTTTTCATTCTTACTCTAGAAAATCAAAAGTTCTTTTTCATCAATGCTCAACTTCCCAAAGTAAGTTTTATCTTTGAGAAGGTCTATCATTCCTGATTTAGTTGTTGCACGAGCTTTGGCTACTGAAATTGAAGATGATCTTATCTTAGCAGTAAAAATTAGAAGAGAATCCTCTAAGTCTAGGAATAAAAGTTCCTCACGAAAGCACCATTGATCTCGTGATTCGAGAGAATGGCTAATGATCTTATAAATTTGAAGAAACAAATGTCTCAACATGCATCGAATGCTCCTTATAGGGATATCCCTAGGAGGAACTTCAATAATAACAATGGTGCTCCTATGAGGGATAGAAATTGTTTGCCTCATGTACAAAAAGATTAGCTATCAAGGCACCTCCTGTTTATGCAAATTGTCAAGATAGTGAAAGAGGATGAAGAGAAAGAGTATGAAGACAATAATGATGTTTTTGAAGCTTTTGGTTATGCTAATGAGTTGTATGATGATTTAGTTGGTGACTCCAATATTGGGTATTTGGAATATGAAGAAGATGACTATGAAACCAGTGGCCAATCTTTCACAATTTTTACTCTATCTCATAATCTAAGGAAAGAGATTGAAAGACCTAAAGATAAAGAAAGTTTGGTAGCTATTGTAAAGAGAGGTAATCCTCTCCTATTAAGAAATAAGGGATAAAATATGCGGATGAGTCCCTCACAGAATCGTAATGAGAAACTAATATGCGAGAAAATATTACAGATCTGAAATAAAATTACGAATAAAATAATACAACATAAAGAGACAATATTTAGCATGGTTCACCAAATTTGGTCTACATCCACCAAGAATCACTTGCTCATATTTTATTACAATCCACCGCTCTCTCAATACAATACCCAAATCTGTTTGGAGCTATGCTCAACAAACTCTACAAAATTCACACCCAAATTCATACACATCTACAATGTTACATCATCCCTACCATATGCACAAAATCACATAAGTAGACAACTAGCTTAAGCAGTTTTAAAAAACCATGGGTATCAAAACCATGGGCCAAAATTGTCCCATAAACCTATGGGTCAAAAATCCCACCCATATGAGAAAAAACACATTTCCCGGTATATTGGGCATGTTTTGTTTCGAGGCCAAAAAAAATCGGGGTTGCGCTTTGGACCCTGCTCGGGCCCGGCCTAGCCCCAAACCCTAGTGAGACAACTGTGGAAAGTGTATAGTACTCTTAGTGTACAATCTTCAACACTTTCACACATGAAAACAGCTCCACAACCTAACATCTCCGTGTGTAACCAAAGGAGAATTTAGCTGCCAAGAAATTTGATGATTCATATAATCCTTCTTCTTCCATTGTTCCCAAGACCAGTTCCCCAAGCCCACAGGTAAATGTTGAAATATATGAACTTGTCATTATTCCTTCCTATACTGATTTTGATATTATTGATCATGCTAAGAGAACCAAGATTCAAATGTATGAAGCAAAGTATTTATAGTCTAACCCAAAACAATTTGAAAATCTTGCTAAATTTATTAGAAGTTTGGTTTCCATTCCACCTAATGTCACGGCCTCTAAAGGGATCTTACCCAATCCCTCTCATCCTTTATCCCAAAATAACATGGCAACAACTTCTCCCTCAGGGAAGATTGAGCCATTCTATCTATCCTTGCTCATAAATGGCTTTAAACTTAGCAATTGTATAATTGATTCAGAGCCTCAAATAATGTTATGCATGTAAAAAGGTAGCCCATGCTCTAGGACTCACTCTTACAAAGCCATTTGGACGTTGCTACTCTATGGAAACCAAGCAAGTTCCTTTGATTGGTCAAATCAAAGATGCACAATTTACATTTGTTGCATTCCCAGAAAAGAGGGTCAAGATGACCATTTTAGTAGTTGATATCCTAGCAAAGCATATGGTATTCTACTTGGGAGAGGTTTTGTAGGGATGTAGGTGGAGAAATTAATATGGATTGGACTAAAGCTAAGATCCCGGTCAATGGAACCATGCACGTTCTCGAACCCGAAGCTCAAGAAAAATATCTTGTCACTAAGTCTAATGATCCCAAAGCTCATATTCTTTTTGAAGATGTTGGTTTGGGAAACTATTTTATGACCTCAGATCAAGACTTATCTTTTGTGGCCATCATGAAAGAAGATTCCAATTGTATTTGGAATTTAGAGTTCAATGGTAGTTTTTCTACTTTGGGATTTGGTGCGGAGTAGTAATCATTTCTCTTGAGTTTGAATTTTTCCTTTTTTATTTAAATTGTAGTTTGATAACACTAATAATATTGCCGAATATGAAGCATTGTTATTAGGACTAGTAGTGGTGAAAGAGAAAGGGATTAAGAATCTGAAAGTGTAAGGGGATGCAAAGTTGATTGTCAATCAAGTTAGGAATGTTTATCAAGTGAAGAATGATATTTTGAAACATTACATGAACATGGTTTGGGATTGTATAGAAGACTTTGATGCCTTTTCAATCATGGCAGTACCAAGAGATCATAATGATAAGGTAGATTCCCTTGCGGTATCTACTTCACTACTTCTTCCTTATCCCAAGTTCAAAGAAGACAAGTATACTATTGAGATAGTTTATTGACCAAGTGTCCCGGATAATTCTTCACATTGGCAAGTCTTCAATGATGATCAACAAGTCTTGGCCTTTCTAGAGAAATATGATAATTTCAATGAGCTTTATTTTGAGGGTTCAGAATCGGTGTTTTGTGAATTTGTTTCTGATTCTCAACAAGAGATTAGTGGTGAGTTTCTTCAGCTAAAGGGAAACAAGATCCCCAAAGGCTTGGTGTCACTTGAAGGATTTTTCAATAAACATGATTACTTCATCCAAAATAAGAGACATTCTGAGGGAAATTCATCTGCTAAAGTCGAACGGGTTAATTTTGGTTCCTCTAAACAATCACAAATTGTGAATATTGGTAAGTGTTGCTCTCTAGAAGAAAAAAGAAAGTTTGTTGCACTCTTGAATAGTTATATTGACATATTGGCATGGTCCAATGCAAATTTGAAATACTCCAATCCCAAAGATGTGTAACATAGTATCCTAATGAAATCAGATGCTCAACTATATAGAAGAAACAACGACATTACAATCCCAAGATTTTAGGCACTATTCTTGTTGAGATTCAAAAGATGTTAGATGTGAGGATTATTTTCCCCATTCACCATTCCACATGGGTGGCTAACATTTTCCCTATACAAAAGAAGAATGGAGAGATCCATATTTGTGTTGACTTCTAGAATCTTAACCAATCTTCATTGAAGGATAATTACCCCTACCTATCATGGATCAAGTATTACAAATAGTCACGAGTCTAAAATGTTATCTATGTTAGATGGATTTTTAGGATATAACCAAGTTGAGGTGGTTGCAAAAGACCAAAGATAAGACAATGTTCACCACCCCATGGGAATGTTTTCTTATTGGAGGATGTCATTTGACTATATTAACGCTGGAGCTACCTTTCAAAGAGCTATGGACTTAGCATTCAGGGATTTAGTGGGAAAATTTATAGTGGTGTACATAAACGATCTTACGGTTTTTTCAAAAAATAGGCATGACCACTGCGATCACTTGGAACATGTCTTGATGAGGTGTCATAGCATGGGATTTATTTGAATCCTAATAAGTCTATGTTTTGGGTAATAGAAGGGAAACTATTGGGACATATTGTAACAAAAGAAGGAACCAAAATTGATCCAGAATGGGTCAAGGAAATACAAAGTCTCACCCTACCTACAAGCAAGACAGCGTACATTCCTTCTTTGTGAAATTTAATTTCTTAAGACGATTTGTTCCGACTTTATTAATAAAACAAGGTACATTGTGGAAATGATGAAAGAAAAGGTCCCATTTTGATTGAATGTTGAAGGAAAGCTCTTTGTTGAGGAAATCAAGAAAGCTATAGCCCATGCTCCTATTTTGGTATGTCCAGATTTTAAAAAGGATTTTATTATGTATAGTTATGCCTCTTATCATACCGTGTCTCTGCCATTCTCAAGCAAAAGAATGAGGAAGGAATTGAATCTCCTATTACTTTCATGAGTTTTCCTTTGAAGGAGCACGAGATGAAAATGTCTCAAATTGAAAAGCATGCATACATCATGGTTAGAGCAGTCAAACATTTTAGGTATTATGTTTTGAGTTCTCATACATTGGTTCTTGTTCCTGATACAATGGTGAAATCCATCCTTACCCAACAGAATTGGGTAGTCAGAGAGGTAATTGGATTGCCAAAGTTCAGGAGTATGATCTAGAAATTAAACCCACAAATCCGGTACATGGAAGGGTTTTGTGTCAACTAATCACTGAGAATAAATCCAAATAAGAAGTTTAGATGGATGAAGGAATCCGTGAAGAACTGCCAATGGTGCTATTTGTGAGTACAACAGATGAATGGTATTCAGACATTGCTTTATTTTTTACTTATGGAAAATGCCCTACGCATTTGAGTTCAAAATAAAAGAGGATGGTCAAGCTAAGGTCAGTAAAGTACATACTCTAGGATAATGATTTGTACAAGAGAGGAATTAATGGAGTGTTCCTTTGTGAGTAGATAAGATTCAAAAATGTAACCTTCTCGGAAGCATTTCATAACTTGGCATGCAACGGACACTTTTCGTCATCTGTAATACCACAAGATCTTGCAGGCAATATATTATTGGCCCAATATTTTTCAAGATTCATATGAATGGGTAGCTAAGTGTGAAGCTTGTCAACAGTTCGTCAGTCGTTTAAAATTAGTAGCACTCCCCTTGAGAACCTTAGTGATTGAATATCCTTTTCAACAATGGGGAATAGATTGCCATGGATCATTAAATCCAAAGGTTCAGTGTTGGACACATCTATGTCTTAACCGCAATAGATTATTTCATAAAATGGGTAGAAGCCATCCCTATGAAACATGTTGCTTCTGAAGTTGTTTGTAACTTCATCAAAGAGAACATAATATTCAGGTTTGGTGTCCCTCATGAGTCAGAGTTGTAGCTAATAACGATTTGAATTTTTTGTCTTATAAACTCACGAGTTTTGGTATGGTTATGGGATCACTTTAGCTCACTCATCCGATTATTTTAACACATTTTTTTGGAAGGAATGTCTTCCATTTCTAGTTTTCAACCACTCCTTCATAAGAAGACATCCACCATTTTTAGTTTTCAACCACTCCTTCATAGGAAGATGGCCTCCATTTCTAGTTTTCAACCATCCCCTTTTATTAACATTTTTCGTGAATCAATTTAACCCTAGATTAACTTGGACAAGGAAACCTTATCCAAACAATTCAAAACTAAATTGGCTAGTAAAATATTTTCAATTCTTCTTGGGATTTTGGTTTCGGTATAAATGGATCCTATGACCATTAACCAACATCAACCTCCTTTCATAATCAATTGGAACAAAGTTGGATAATACCATTATTGTAGAATTATTCTATTTCATATGGTCCCATCCATCTGGTTTGTAGTTTCACCTTAAAATCCTTGTAGTTTGAGTCAAATAACACACCCCAATCTCCTCTCGAAACTTCCTCTTCTTGATGTGTTTGTCATGCCATTATTACCTTTGGTGTTGGACTAGCTCAGTTTGATGTAATTCTTCTAGTATCATCTCATCCAACTCATTTAACTGGGTAATTCTTTATTTTTGTGCCTCGATAACTCAATTACTACTTCATGCGAAAGATAGGTTTCTTCCCATCGACCAACTCATATGGAGTAAATATTTTTGGTGTTTTCCAAGTTGTATTATAAACCAATACTACTTCGGTAGATTTTGCACCCAATTCTTTCTTGAAACATCTATTGTTTTGATTAAGATGATTTCTAGTTCCCTATTGGTAACTCCACTTAACCATTGGCACGAGGGTGGTAAGGGGATGACTTCTCATGCCTTACTTAATTTCGGCTAGATTTTCCGCATAGCATCAAACCTAGGTAGGCATGAGATAAATCTCCCTCATTTAACCGGTGAGGCTCCCGTGTCAGATTTGTCAATATAAATGTGTTATTATCTATTAGGGGTTTTACTTTAACCACTTAGTTCATGAACCATAACTAAGAAGTTCTGCAGCAAGTAAGCAGTTGTTCAAGAAAGGAAGTATTTTATAGAAAAAGGAAGTAAAGGAATTACAGAGAAGAAATGGGGAAGATGTGCATCCCAATCAGTAGATAGCAGAGCTAATTGCATGCACATAGAAGAAACTTAATAGATATGAACACACAGAATTATAAAACAAAGGAAACTCTAGATCTAGATCTAAAATAACACAAAGTTTACTTAAGAGATCTAAGATTTAAAAACAAGAAACACAAAGACACCGTGACACAAAGTTCTCTCAAAACTCTGCTCCTTTGTATTCCTTTGCTCCAAGTTGCTCTCGGGGTTCAAGGACAAAGTCTAGAACACAAGATTGCTGCTTACAAATTCTAATTTTTAACCCGAAGGTTCTTCCTCTACTTATAGAATGTAGAGGGGCAATTACAAGTTGAAAACTTTAGTTGAACTGGCACATGTGGAAGTCGGAAAAGAAACAACTGGCAATCTCCCTCCTGGAATTCCTCTTTGCATGACATGTATGATTTGCAGAATCGAAAATAGAACCTTCTATTTTACACGCCGCCACCTATCTCCAAGTAGTTGACTTCTTCAAGTAATGGATTTTAAACCAATCACTTAAGTTGTATAATTTAATTGATCGTTCAATTACTTTGTTAGAGGAAAGAAGAAGGAAGAGGAAAGCTGACTTTGTCGGAGGAAATAAGAAGGAAGAGGAAAGCTGACTTTGTCCTTTTTCATGTCTGCATGCAGCTGATTCTTTTGTCTTTGATTCTCACCAAACTAGATCTGGGAGTAGTTGGATCTGGAAGCAAGCTAGAATTTTGCCTTCGCCTTGTCTTCTCTTTTATCCTTGAAACTTTTGCAGTTCTTCTCCAGTAATGCATCAATGCACTATTTGCTGTAGATAACTCATCACCCTTATTTTTAATTGCATATGAGCAATTAAAAATCTTGGAAAGCACTTCGGATGAATGAAAATTCAATGAAGGCTTCAACTGGAAGATGAGAGCACATGCACAGGATCTTGGAAGGAATTTTCCACGCATTGACTTCTTCACGGGCTGCATTCGAAACAAGAGGATGAAGCCTTTGTGCCAGAAGCTTTTACAACTATGAGATCTGGATCAGGATCTGCATATGGATTTGCATCTGCATCTGCATCTGGATATGGATCTGCACCTGCATAACAAACTTTGGCAACAAGGCTATGGATGGAAAAGCTGCAACTCGAATAATTCCATTACTTTTAATCTGCATGCATGAGTGAAGTTTCTCTGCACGCATGAGTGAAGTCTTTCCTGCTCTGGATCTGTCTATCAATTCAGCAAGAGGTTTCGAGCCTAGATCCGTGTCTCCAGTATCTGCAAATTTAGAAGTGATGCATAACTCTGATGTGCTTTCTTTTTCATCTTTCTTCGCCATAGCTTTGTCTATCTTTGTCTGAACAATTCTTTTTCTTCTTATTTGACTGGAATTCTTCAAAACTGGTGCAGATCTGGACAATTCTTCAGATTCGGAGGATATATGCAATGTATTGGACATTGATAAAAGCTCCTTTTCCTTTGTAAAGCACCGTAATGAATTCCTGAGCACCTGTAACACTTATGCAAACAATTATGTAGACAAAGATCAACCTCCTTCAAAGCATGCGCCAAATTTGGAAGCTTTTAGCCTTGTTGCCACCTTGCCTGAGCAAAATCCTTCTTCAAAAGCCTTGTTTCCACCTTGCCTGAGCAAAATCCTTCTTCAAATGGGGGCGCACTTTTCCTCTTGGCTGCAATTCTTTACCTGTGAATTAAATAATTCACCCATATGGCTGCCCATGCTTATATAACCTTCACAATTCTATAATTAATAATTGCCCTAACAATTAAAGGCAATTAATTAATTAAAAATCATGCTCTTCTCTTTTAAAAATAACATGTTTAAGGACAAATCATCCAATAAATTAAATTAATCCAATAAATTAAATTATTCCAATTTAATCCTTCACACATCACTTCACTTAAGCTTCACAAAGGTGTACTTTGACCATAGCCACTTTAAAATAGGAATTAATATAATCATTTAATACTTTAAAAAGTATTAATTCCTTCTCAAAAGGGGCTGCATTAAATAAATTAAATTTATTTAATTTTGGAATTCTATTTTTAAATTCCTTATGTCCACTTCCCTTTGTTGACTTTTCCACAAGTCTGGGTGCCAAAATTGGGTGAATAAGTATTAACAAATATTTATTTAATGCACTATTATTCACCCAAGGTGGGTCACACGTTTTTGCATAATAGAATTCTATTTTTAAGAATTTCTGACAATGGGATTTTTTACCCTGCAAGGCAGCCCCGGAAATTCCATGATCCACTTAAGTGATTTGACTTTGACAGTGGGATTATTTACCCTGCAAGGCAGGCAATAAAATCCCATGATTTCACTTAAGTCACTTTTCTTTTACTTCACCATGGGAATTTTTACCTGCAGGTGCAATAAATTCCCCGCCTCACAGACCTCTAATTTTCCCACTGCAGCTTAAGTGAATTTTATATCACGGGAAAAAGTACCTTGCAAGGCAGGCAATAAAATCCCATCTGCCTGCTGCTTCTATTTTTCCCACTGCAACTTAAGTGAATTCTATAACACGGGAAAAAGTACCCTGCCAGTGTGCAGTACAAAATTCCCACCCTACCTATGGCTTCTATTTTTCCCATTGCAACTTAAGTGAATTTTATAACACGAGAAAAAGTACCCTGCCAGGCAGGTACAAAATTTCCACCCTGCCTGTGGCTTCTATTTTTCCCATTGCAGCTTAAATCCTTTGTTTCCCAAAAATGCGTCCAACCCCGCAGGGGCTTTTCTGTGCACGACTTCGTTTTTTCCCAGTGATCCAGACCTCTAATGGTGACTTCCTCCGGGCATAATGTGCGTATATGTTTTCCAGCTGCTCCAGGCCAAAAATCGGGCTTACCCGGCAAATGAATTATTCCAGAGAAATTTCACAGAAAATGAAACGGGACAACACAAAAACACGAAAAATTGCCAAAAGTTACAAATAAAGCCCAAAACTTATTCCTAGTTAAAATCCTTCTGGTACAAGGTAATAATGATATGTTCAATCATAACAAAGTTAAAACGGAGTGCAAATAGCCTCATACGGGGCTCAAAATAATTAAATACAAATTTCCCGCAGACAAATCCCGACGACAGAATATAACAATTTTGGGCATCTGGGTATTTGGCGAAAAAGGCTAATATGGCTCTTTGGGAATATCTTGACGCAATACAAGAACTTTCAGGCAATAAAAACACAAAACGACCCATTATTTTAAAAGTACAAAAAAATTCGGATAGGGTAGTCGCAGATTTCAGGATGAAATCTGGTGACACCATTGGCTCCGTCTGTGGACATTTTTTTCTCTGTCAGAATGACAAAGGGAAAAGATGAGATCCCAGCATCTCTGGTTTTGTATCTTGTCTTTTGGGCATGGGGTCAGGCAAACAAACACAACACAAAAACAAAAACAAAACAAGGAAAAACAAACAAAGTTTTATTTATATACATACAGGTTTTAACCTACTTTTTCAGTTCCTGAACAGCTTCAGATGCTGCCCATTGAAAGGCAATGGTAACTCAATTCCATCCCGGTAGGCAAGGAAGAAAGTATCCATTCCTGCAGCTCTTTTGATCATGAAGGGCCCTTTCCAGAGTGGATCAAATTTGTCGTGCATGCCCTTCGGTTCATATCTCTTGTCCCACCAGAGTACCCAATCTCCGGTCTTGAACTTCCTTTCTCTAGCCTTCTTGTCAAATACTCTGGGCAAGTCCTTATCAACTTCATCTGGTGGTGGCTCATCCTTTCTTCTTTCTGCGGTGGGTAAGTTTGCATCAACTTACTCTGTTCCCGATTCATTTGTTTGCTGCATTTCTGAGGAAGAACTATCACCATATCCTTTGTTCTTCTTCAGATATTGATCATGCTTGTTGAAAGTCTCCACTAAGGAAACGAAACCCGTGGGGATTTTGTTACCTTTTGGTTGGACTATTCCACTATTGTCATCATAATCTGGATCAGCCTTTCCTGTGACTATTTGTTGTGGTGGTGATTTACTCCCTTCAACATGCAGACATGCAGATGTTTGTTCAGGGACTCTGGGGTGGTAGACCATCTCCACTTTATAGTTTCCTTGTCTGAATATGGATGGTGGTCTATCCGGATTCAATAGTACAGCTGTGACTGCCAAAGAATCTGCCTTGGAGTTTTGATTTATTGGAATGAAGTCAATAGAGAAGGCAAAATCAAATGTGGCAGATAGTACTCTATCTTTGTAATGCTCCAGCTTATCTCTTTTGACTTGATTTTGCCCTCGAACCTACTTTACTAAAAGTTTAGCATCTCCTTGGGCTTTGAGGAGTTTTACTCCTTTCTTTTTAGCTTGCTCCATTCCTAGAAGCAATGCTTCATACTCCGCCGTATGATTGGTGTTCTTGAACATCAGCTTGTGAGAGTATGGGAATATCTCATGATCTGGAGATATTAACATAGCACCAGCTCCTGATCCAAAAGAACAGCAAGTGCCTTTAAACTCCAGAGTCCAAACTTTTTCTTCTTCTTTTGCTGGCTCTGGTTGAAGTTCTTGCTCTGGAATGTTTTTATCCATTTCCAAGAAATAGACCCCACGGTCAGATTCCTGAAAAAGAATCTGAGATCTAGGATCCTCATATTTTGTCACCGTGTACTTGGACTTCTTTTCTGGCTCCAGCTTATGGTTAAGCCCTTTGATAGGAATATGAGCGTAGGACCAATCCATTTTTACTTCTCCTCCCAGCTCTTTACGAAGTTTCTACTCAAAGAACATCCCATAGGAGACAGAATATCTCGCAACTAGAATTGTCATCTTTAATCTTTTGTAAGGAAAAGATGTCGAATGCAGCTTGTGCACCTTTGATTTGTCTAGATTAAAGGGACTTGTCTCTCCATGGAGTAGCACATTTTTATGGTCTTTGTCAAGGTAAGCCCAAGAGCATCTACAACTTTAGCTGGCATGATATTATCAGAAGCACCCGAATCTAAAACGCAATTGCTTAACTTGAAACCATTAAGCAATAGGGAAACATAGAATGGTTCCACTCTTTCAGAAGATGGTGAGGATTTAACAACTGTTGTGTTGTTCTGGGGAGGAGTATCCTTGGGCTTAGGCAAAAGGCCTTTTGATGTACTGGATTGTCCTGGTGATTGCACATATTTGACTACAATATTTAACTACTCAGGAAAATCTCTCAGGTATTCGCTTCTGACATTTGAACTTTAGTTTTTTTGGCATGATCAACAATGTCGAGGGAAGGAATAGATTCAGATACCTGAGCCGCTTTCTGTGGTTGAGATGAAGAACTTGCATTCTTATCTCTAGGAGCTAAGGAAGAAGGTAAAGGGCTGCCCCTTCTTCGTTCGTCAGCTAATGCCTCAGCTTGGCGAGTTTGTGATTTTGTAAATACTGCATATGTATGACCATGATCATCTTCATGAAGTTTCTCATTGTCATGTTCAGATTTGTAGTTTAAGAAATTAATGTTGGAGTCACCAGCAGGAGCTACAAAATCATCATTCTCGAACTGACCAGCATCAACTTCCTGGTCTTCTTCATTCATCTCCACGTTGTTTCTGGGAGTAGCTTCAATTGCTAATCTTTGGGAACCAACAATGCGGTTTCGGTTGTTGAAATTCCGAGCAGGGGCAATATTGTTGCCTTGAGCCATTTGAGCCATTTGTTTCTTTATCTGTGACATCTCATTTGCTAACTTTTGCAATAGTGAATTGGATGTAGTAGCAGAGGATGAACTTTCAGCTCTAGAAGTGCTGCTCTTTATCTTTCTAGCCATGATGAGGTCATCTTCAATTTCAACCGCCATGTTTTGAGCTGCTAACAAATCAGCAGGACGTGCTCTTCGCAGTTGATAGCTTACTTCAGGAAGCAAAGCATTGATGAAGAATACTTTTTGATTCTCGTCATTCAGAGAAGCAGAAGCCAGAATTTTGTACAATAATATTTTGAATTTTGCAATAAAATCCCACATGTGCTCATGTGGATCCTTCTTTAACTGAGTGAGCTGAGTTATCAATGTGTTGGAATCTTCAGCTGCCTTGAATCTTTTCAGGAACGCATCCCGCATAGTAGACCAGTTGGTTATGGTACCAAGAGCTAGCTGGTAGAACCATTCTCCATTTAAGTCATGCGGAGTCTCTATGAAGAGTCTGATAGATACATCTTCATGTTCGACTACAAGTACTCCACAGGATATAAAGAAAGCTGCCAAATGATCATCCGGGTTTTGCTTTCCATCTCCAAAGAATTTTGGAAAATTCTTTCTCGTCCCTTTAGGTAGATCATGCATAGGAGGAGTCAAATTCAGAGGTCCAAAGGTTGCACCCCATGGAATAGGTGTTGCAGGGGCAAGTGGTTGATTTTGCATCATGAAAGGAGCACGTCTTCTTTGAGAATAGACTTGATGAATAATTCCAGCTACCAGATTATGCTGAAGATGATCCAGATCTGGATGAGTGTGCACTCTTCTTCCTGGTGAGAGACTAGATCTGTGGCTTCTAACTTGAGGAGGATGATTGAAATTGAATTGCTCCTACAATCTGAAGAAATGATCAGTCCTTCCTTGCGCCTTCACGGATCGGGTGAATGGACGTTCAACCAGGTTGAGATTTGTATGGAAAACACTCTGATCTTCAAAAGATAAGCTTTGATCTGCAAAGATAGTTGTTCCCAACGGAGTCGCCAAAAACATTGGCTATATTTTCTGCATAGCATCAAACCTAGGCAGTCATGAGATAAATCTCCCTCATTTAATCGGCGAGGCTCCCGTGTCGATTTGTCGATATAAATGTGTTATTATCTATCGGGGTTTTACTTTAACCACTTAGTTCATGAACCATAACTAAGAAGTTCTCAGAAAGAAATAAATAGCTATTCAAGAAAGGAAGTATTTTATAGAAAAAGGAAGTAAAAGAATTACAGAGAAGAAATGGGGAAGATGTGCATCCTAATTAGTAGATAACAGAGCTAATTGCATGCACATAGAAGAAACTTAATAGATATGAACACACGTAATTATAAAACAAAGGAAGCTCTAGATCCAGATCTAAAATAACACAAAGTTTACTTAAGAGATCTAAGATTTAAAAACAAGAAACACAAGACACCGTGACACAAAGTTCTCCGAAACCTACTCCTTTGTATTCCTTTGCTCCAAGTTGCTCTCAGGGGTTCAGCACAAAGTCTAGAACACAAGATTGCTGCTTACAAATTCTAATTTTTAACCCGAAGGTTCTTCCTCTACTTATAGAATGTAGAGGGGCAATTACAAGTTGAAAACTTTAGTTGAACTGGCACATATGGAAGTCGGAAAAGAAACAATCGCAATCTCCCCCCGGAATTCCTCTTTGCATGACATGTATGATTTGCAACTGAAAATAGAACCTTCTATTTTACACGCCTGCCACCTATCTCCAAGTAGTTGACTTCTTCAAGTAATGGCTTTTAAACCAATCACTTAAGTTGTATAATTTAATTGATCGCTCAATTACTTTGTTAGAGGAAAGAAGAAGGAAGAGGAAAGTTGACTTTGTCGGAGGAAAGAAGAAGGAAGAGGAAAGCTGACTTTGTCTTTTTCATGTCTCATGCTGCAATGATTCTTTTGCCTTTGATTCTCACCAAACTAGATCCGGGAGTAAATGGATCTCGGAAGCAAGTTAGAATTTTGCCTTTGCCTTGTCTTCTTGCTTCTTCTCCAGTACATGCATCAATGCATTGTTTGCCGTAGATAACTCATCATCCTTATTTTTAATTGCATATGAGCAATTAAAAATCTTGGAAAGCACTTCGGATGAATGAAAATTCAATGAAGGCTTCAATTGGAAGATGAGAGCACATGCACAGGATCTTGGAAGGAATTTTCCACGCACTGACTTCTTCACGGGCTGCATTCAAAACAAGAGGATGAAGCCTTTGTGCGGAAGCTTTTGCAACTATGAGATCTGGATCTGGATCTGCATATGGATTTGCATCTGCATCTGCATCTAGATATGGATCTGCACCTGCATAACAAACTTTGGCAACTGGGCTATGGATGGAAAAGCTGCAACTCGAATAATTCTATTGCTTTTAATCTGCACGCATGAGTGAAGTTTCTCCTGCACGCATGAGTGAATTCTTCCCTGCTCTGGATCTCGTCTATCAATTCAAAGAAGAGGTTTCGAGCCTAGATCTGTGTCTCCAGTATCTCGCAAATTTAGAAGTGATGCATAACTTTGTTGTGCTTTCTTTTTCATCTTTCTTCACCATAGCTTTGTCTATCTTTGTCTAAACAATTCTTTTTCTTCTTGTTTGACTGGAATTCTTCAAAACTGGTGTAGATCTGGACAATTCTTCATATTCGAGGATATATGCAATGTATTGGACATTGATAAAAGCTCATTTTCCGTTGTAAAGCACCCGTAATGAATTCCTAAGCACTGTAACACTTAAGAAAACAATTATGTAGAAAATCAACCTCCTTCAAAGCATGCGCCAAATTTGGAAGCTTTTAGCCTTGTTGCCACCTTGCTCGAGCAAAAGCCTTCTTCAAAAGCCTTGTTTCCACCTTGCACGAGCAAAATCCTTCTTCAAATGGGGGTGCACTTTTCCGCTTGGCTGCAATTCTTTACCTGTGAATCAAATAATTCACCCATATGGCTGCCCATGCTTATATAACCTTCACAATTCTATAATTAATAATTGCCCTAACAATTAAAGACAATTAATTAATTAAAAATCATGCTCTTCTCTTTTAAAAATAGCATGTTTAAGGACAACCATCTAATAAATTAAATTAATCCAATTTAATCCTTCACACATCACTCCACTTAAGCTTCACAGTGTACTTTGACCATAGCCGCTGAAAATAGGAATTAATATAATCATTTAATACTTTAAAAAGTATTATTTCCTTCTCAAAAGGGGCTGCATTAAATAAATTAAATTTATTTAATTTTGGAATTCTATTTTTAAATTCCTTATGTCCACTTCCCTTTGTTGACTTTTCCACAAGCCTGGGTGCCAAAATTGGGTGAATAAATATTAACAAATATTTATTTAATGCATTATTATTCACCCAAGGTGGGTCGCACTTTTTGCATAATAGAATTCTATTTTTAAGAATTTATGACAATGGGATTTTTACCTGCGCAAGGCAGCCCCGAAATCCCATGATCCACTTAAGTGATTTGACTTTGACAAAGGGATTATTTACCAAGGCAGACAATAAAATCCCATGATTTCACTTAAGTCACTTTTCTTTTATTTCACCATGGGAATTTTTACCTGCAAGCGACAAAATTCCCACCTACCTGCGACCTCTAACTTTCCCACTACAAACTTAAGTGAACTTTATATCACGGGAAAAAGTACCTGCAAGGCGAGTGCAATAAAATCCCACCGCTGCTGTTTCTATTTTTCCCACTCAGCAGCTTAAGTGAATTTTATAACACGGGAAAAGTACCTGCCAGAGGCGCAGTACAAAATTTCCACCCTACCTCGTGGCTTCTATTTTTCCCATTGCATACTTAAGTGAATTTTATAACACAGAAAAAGTACCCTACCAAGCAGTACAAAATTCCCACCCCGCCTACGGCTTCTATTTTTCCCATTGCAGCCTTAAATCCTTTGTTTTCCAAAAATGCATCCAACCTCGCAGGGGCTTTTCTCACGTGCACGACTTCGCTTTTTGCTAGTGATCTAGACCTCGATGGTGACTTCTCCGAGCATAATGTGCGTATATGTTTTCCAACCGCTCCAGGCACAAAATCGGGCTTACCCGGCAAAATGAATTGTTCCAGAGAAATTTCACAAAAACGCGAACGGGATAACAAAAAAACACGAAAAATTGCCAAAAGTTACAAATAAAGCCCAAAACTTATTCCTAGTTAAAATCCTTCTGGTACAAGGTAATAATGATATGTTCAATCATAACAGAGTTAAAACGGATCACAAATAGCCTCATACGGGGCTCAAAATAATTAAATACAAATTTCTCGCAGACAAATCCCGGCATTTAGAATATAACAATTTTGGGCATCTGGGTATTTGGCGAAAAAGGCTTATATGGCTCTTTGGGAATATCTTGATGCAATACAAGAACTTTCAGGCAATAAAAACACAAAACGACCCATTATTTTAAAAGTATGAAAAATTTTCGGATAGGGTAGTCGCAGATTTCAGGATGAAATCTGGGTGACACCACTTAATATGTTTCCACAAAATCATTAATCAAAATTGACATGAATTGAGGTCCTTGATCTAAGACAATTGACCTCGGTGCTCCAAATATCTGAAAAATATGCTCATGTAAAAAATATGTAACCTTTTCATCTCTAATTTATTGATGACTTTTAATTTTTCCCACTTTGTTACATAATCTATGCATACCAAGATGTATTCCTTCCCTTGAAAAGGTAAATCAATTGGCCCTATGAAATCTAATCCCCACTTCTCAAATGGTTCCATAACTATCTGGGGTTGAAGAGGCATCTCATTTGATAATGTTGGTTTCCCCATATGTTGGCATTTATCACATTGCCACACATATTTCTTGACATCCTTATGCATTGAAAGCCAATAATATCTAGCTCCTAGAACCTTATGAATTGTTATTTTGATTGAATAATTCCCTCCAAATGGTTCATCATGGCAAGCTCTAAGTATATCAAAGATTTCATCTTCAATCACACAATTGCGTAAGACATGATTAACTCCAAATTTAAAGAACATTCCATCAAATCACTTATATATTACACTCTGTTTGATTAGTTGTTTTCTTTTCTTGGGTGTAAGAAAAGATGGAACATCCATATGACCAAATAATTAGCCATGTCAAGCAAACTAAGCGAGTCAAGCGAAAACAACAAATAAGTGCTCATCTGTAAATCATCATTCACTTGTTCATCTATACCTGAAATAGTTATTATTGAAAGAAAATCAGCTACCACATTTGCTTTACTAGGTTTATCAACAATTTTAATATTGAATTGTTACAACAATAACAACCATCTAACAATTCTTCCTTGAACAAAATATTTGTTCAATAAATATCTAATGACAGAGGGATTTGCATGAATGAATACTTCATACCCTGTGATGTAGTGGTGAAATTTGTTGATTCCATATACAATTGAATTTATTTTTTCCGTAGTAGTGTAGTTCCTTTCAACCAGGAGAGATTTTTACTAATGTAATAAATTACATGTATTACCTCTCATTGGCATATTTTTTAATACATTGTTTATTGGTTAGTTTGGATACAGGCGGTTACTCCTCCTAACCGCTTTCTCTATGTATTTATTCCCCCTCGTACATTCAATATAATATTCAGACATTTTACATACTCCTGATCTAACATTGGTATCAGAGCGGTGTGGAAGCAGGAGCGTGGGAGCGTGCAAGATAAAGGATGGAGACCTGCTTGGAACCACCGCTCCCTTCCTGCATGGAAATCTACAGACCCAGCAACCAGTGAAAATCTTCCTTCGTGGAGTTTGGTGGAAGAACATTTCCCTGTTGGTGTGCCATGAAGAAGCATTCAGTTGTGAAACCGTTTTTCTATTCAGTTGTGCCGTGAAGATTCCTCTGCCTGTCCGTTTTGGCTGTGTTGTGCGTGAACTCTGCCTGCGAGTTTGTTTGCTGTGCGTGGTTCCCGCGTGGAGGAGCAGCAAGAACGTAATATCTTTGCAAACCAGTGAACCTGTGCGCCTTCATTGTTGGTGCGTCCTCTGCCTACGTGGAAGGAGGTGACTCATTGCTGTTGTTGGTGCGCCTTCTTTGTTCTTTGCTGTTTGCTGTTTGTTATTGGCTAAGCGTGGAGAATTTGTTGTGCTTTGAGCGTGGAGAGGTGACCAAGGAACCCCGCGTGGATTGCAGTGCGTGGAGGGACAGTTGGAGGAGCCGCTGAGCGTGAAAAGTCTTTGCTTGCTGTGCGTGGAGATTCAGAACCCGTGCGTGAAGAGGTCTCTGCCTGCGTGGAAGGAGAGGAGATAACTGTCTTGAAGAAGACAGTTATGAAATATAACCGCTTCAAACAAAATGAGAAGACCATACACATGCGCGGTAGTGACACATGAAGAATTCTGTTGTTATTCATGTATGCAGCGAATGTGGCATCGATCATTAAACCGATCCAAGTTCGCCTGCGAGTTATCCCATCAACGACCATTTCTCGGCGTGTGAGGAAACAACAGTGACCAGAAGAGTAAATAGTCAGGCGTGTGAGCGTACTCAGAGGAGGATACCCGTGGTACAAGCCCGCAGTTCAAGAATTCAAAAAAAAAAAAAAAAAAGAATCAGTCACCAAAGAGGGAGAAGAGAGCATGTGGCAATGACCACTGACCAACTTATCAGCACTGTGTGGAGTTTGACATGAGTGGCATCGACCACCGAAAACCCAGGTGTGCGTTGGTAGACTCCTTCCCCCAACATCTTCTCAACTGTTGTTCACAGACCAAGCGATACATTAGCAAGCACATTGTACAAAAGATCAAGAGACGTGGAATTTGTTTGAATCAAATCGGAACAAAACGAGATTAAGCCCCTTCATTCATTCATCAAATTTTCTATCAAATATGGACGCGAACAACCAGCCTATGATCCCATGCAATAGTCTGAGAGCATGAAAGTCATGCCCAGAGATGTTAGCAACATTGCAAGCAACCATAGAGACGTGCCGCATTTGAGAGAACCAAAGAGCATCGGTATCTACTCTTCGCCAGTCTCCAAAACTTGCAATCCGAGGACATAATGGACTGAGTCTTGTTCGACATATAGACGGAGAAGAGTTGTGTCGATCCAGATGACAAATGCGAGATTAAATGCCCTCAGGCACATCTGTGGCGCACCACACGAGCTTTCGAGCTCACTTCATCTGTTTTTCTACAAACGAGAGCACATTTGTCGCAGAGATTCAAGAAAATCCAGACAAATTCCTTGTTGCAAGAAGCAAATAGGACATGTCGCGACGTTACAAGATGATGAATCTGGGGTAGATTTGTAAAAACAATATATTAAGGGGGGGAATGTTGGCATATTTTTTAATACATTGTTTATTGGTTACAGGCGGTTACTCCTCCTAACCGCTTTCTCTTTGTATTTATTCCCCCTCGTACATTCAATATAATATTCAGACATTTTACATACTCCTGATCTAACAACCTCTCCCTTTTCTTGTAGACCGAAAACAACCCTCTTTGCTTCATTGGAAGCATCAGTTTGAATATTAAAATGTAACTTTCAATTGGGTTCCCTAACGAATGGAGTATGGATTAGTTTATCTTTTACAATGTGAAAATCCTTTTGACAAGCCTTTGTCCATTGGAATTCACAATCTTTAGTTAAAATTGAAAACAATGGAGAGGCTATTTTGCCAAGGTTGGAAATAAATATTCTATAATAGCCTGCATGTCCTAAGAAACTTTTTACGTCACCTTGATTCTTGGGTGATGGGAGTTATACAATGACCTTCATTTTGTCTACTTCTACTTTGATTCCTTCCACTGAAATATGGTGTCCTACAACTATCCCTTGTTCCATCATAAAAAAGAAACTTCTCATGATTGAGAGATAATTGATGTTTTTCACACCTAGAAAACACTTTTTCCAAGTTATCCATTGCCTCTGTGAACGTAGTTCCATAGACTATAAAGTCATCCATATAAATTTCTATAGAGTCATTAGTAAAATCAAAATAAATTACTAGCATTTCTCTCTAAAAAGTAGCAAAATCATTACATAGACCAAAAGGTAAAAATCTATAAGAAAATTTCCCCCATGGGAAAGTGAATGTGGTCTTGTCTTGGTCTTCTAGTGCTACCATTATTTGGTTGTATCCACTAAAGCCATCTAGAAATGAAAAATATATTTTCCCTGATAGGTTATCCAAAACTTGGTCAATGAAGGGTAAAGGGAAATAGTCTCTATGAGTAGCTTTTTTTAGCTCCTCGTAGTCAACACACACCCTCCACTTTCCATTTTCTTTGGCAATATGACCAATGGAGACACACACTGACTATTCGAGATTGGATAAATAAATCCTAATTGGAATAGTTTCTCAATTTCAGTCTTTACAATGTCTCTCAGGGTGGGATTTATCCTTCTCTCGGGTTGCCTAACTAGTCTAGAATCATTGGTATAGATGTAGTGTATGAAAATGTTTGGATTAATACCCTTCATGTCATTGTATTCCCAAGAAAATACTTGAGGTTGAGAGCATAAAATTTTTAAAAGGAATTCTCCTCTTGAATGCTTAGTTAACTATTAACTCGACAATGCCTTCCTAGAAAGATAGGCAACTATTTAGTATCAAGGTTGAGATAATTTACCATGGGATAGTCTTTTAGAACCGAGTTCAAGTGAATTTTATGAGGTAGCGAACCTATGGATTTCAATGTTATGGAAAACACACTCATCCAGTCAATGTTTCTTATGAAAGGACAAACTAATGGCTACAAATTTTCATTTAAAATCTCCTCTTACTTTACCTCTAATGCTTGTGAAAGAATTTCAAAGGGATCCTAGTCCTAAACCTACTCGAGTGTTCTTGTATTATTACCATACCTAGTGAGGATAAAACTTCATTTGAGTCACCAATACACCATTGATTGCATACGGTTGAGTATTTCTATAACACAATTCATCACATGTTTATAGGTATGAATCATTTCAAAGCACTCTATGGTTATGAAGCAAATCCTTTCATGGACTTGATTATGACATTTAGTAGATCACCAAGTGTCAAGGAATATGTGCAACAAAGCTATGAATCATTGAAGGAGAATCTACAACAAGCACAAAATAGAAAAAAATTGTATGTAGATCAACATAGAGTTGAAAGGTCTTTTGAGATAGGATATTGGGTTTTCTTAAGGTTGTATCCCTATAGCAGTCTTCCCTCAAACAAAGAGGTGTTAAGAATTTGAAGCCACCTTTCTATGGACCCTACAAGTGAAGAGAATAGTGAGGGAAGTGGAATATGAATTGGAACCTCGGAAAATGGTAAGATTCAAAATGTATTCCATTTTTCTTGTATTAAGAGGTTATTGGGAAACATACCACTTGTTCTTTAGAGCTTCCCCATCTAGAAGGAGAAGGTAAATTGATATTGATTTTAAAAACCATCATTGAGATTCTCGAAAGGAAATTAAGAAATCACAACGTCAAAGAGTATTTTCTGAAATGTAAATATTTTCCACTTGAGGATTCTACATGGGAAGGTGAGTTAATTTTGGAGCATCCAAGCTTACAATTGTTTGAGGGCAAGCAATTTTGGGAGGGTAGGACTGTAATGTCCCCTTTTCCAGGACATTATTAAACAGGTATTGAAGACCTTTAGTTCACTTTTCCCCATGGACTAAGGGATCAATTTACGGACTTTATTTTATTTATTAATTAATATTCTGAATAGTGATTTTTATCATTTACACACATAAGGCAATTTTAATTATTTAATAGAATACTATTTAAAAAGTGGTTCTTACCACTAAAGCATTATAAAAGTGGTTTTAACCACTAAAGTACTTAAAATGTGTTTTTTAATTAATTATTTCCCCAAGTGATTTAATCACTCTCATGAGTGGGTGAATTAATTCTTTATTTATTTCACGTATTTATTAACTTATAGCCTTAGAACATTTTTATTACTAATTATATTTGGAAATTAATTTAATATAAAAAGATGTAATGTCGGATATTGGAACAAGACAAAAGATTAAAAGCAAGATAAGTCGGAAGGGGGGAATTTAAATTGTATTTTCCCTCCCTAAGTGATTCACCCCACTTGGGAGGGTATTTGAGCATAAGCAAGGCTCATTTGAAAGGATGTTCATCAAATATTTGATATTTCTTCATGCTTGAAGAAAGGGATGGATTCCCATTGATGTTGTTGTTGATTAGAGACTTTATGTTGCTGAATATGAAGGTTTTACGTTGGTAGTTGAGTTTTTATTGGATTCATTATAGTTCTTGTTCATAGACTTCAATTGTTGAAGTATTTCACTTGTATCTCGTTGTTTTCCCTCCTCTAGGGAAATGATCGAAATTGGCTTTTCAGTGTGGTGTTTGATGGTGATTTTGCCATCCAAAAATTGTGATTCATAGCTCATTTGAAAGCTATTGTTTGGTAGATCAAATTGATCTTTGATTTGTTGGAAAATTCTAATCCCCGAGAAAGTTCTTGAATTTACAAGTTTTATATATCCTTCGTGAGTTAAAAATCATATTTCCAGTATTTTGTGATTCCGCAAGTTCCATTGTGTTTGGTAATTCAAGGGTTGTTCACATTTCAAGTTTCATAATTTTTGGAGAAGTTCTAAGGGCTCAAATACAATTTTACCCTAGTCGCCTAGGGTTTGAAGGAGAGATTTTACTGCTGTTTTTATTCTGTGATTTTTCCCGATTTGTTCCATTTACCTCGGCTCTTTCCTAACCCCATTTGGGTTGGAAATTGCAGACATTGGAACTTTTCAAGGTATTTAAAATAAAGGGTTTTGATAAATACTTGTTGAATATTGATTTGTCCAAGTTGGGGACATTACAGTGGTATCAGAGCACCGATCTGGTGCACTTGTGAGGGTTTGTGGATGCAGATTTGAATGCAAGCTGAAAAAGAAATTCTATATTATCAAAGGAGAAAGAAAGCCATGGGTGATGAAGGGTTCACTTCAGATCAAGTGAAGTTTTTGCAAGAGTTGGTCAAAGAGAGCCATAAGGATCTGCAGCACACCATAAGTACACAAGTGGCAACCATGTTGAAAGATGCCCTAGATTCAAGCAAAAACCATCATACTAATGGAGAGGAAGTTCAAATGGTGGTGAAAGGATTTCTACCCACCCCACCCCCAAATTCTTCAAAGGCACCTTCTTGCATAGAGAACCAGTTGAGGAAGAGGAGACATCAATAGGTGAATTGTTTGATGCACAAAGACAAGAGTATTCCACCCTACATCCGGCTACACGAGCAATCTTGAATTTCAATGAATTTTGTGCTTTGAGGATTGGATCAAAACCAAGGAGACCAAGTATGCAGCCCCATAGAGATTTACAACAAAAGTTGGGTAAGGTTTCCCTTCCGATTTTTTATGGCACTGATATAATTCCTGTGAGATATTAGTTGCAGAAAATAGAAACTTATTTTTAACTCAACCTTAAGTTTCGGATGAAGCTCTAAAGTTCATCACGCTTCACTTGGATGGTATGGATCATGATTGGTGGTTTCATGGCATGATCACAAAAGGCCATGGATCTATTACCACCTTGGAAGAATTTAGCAAGAGGGTAATGGATAATTTTGATCGGACGGATCTAGAGATCCACTTCCATGAGTTGGCTTAGCTCAAACAACAACATGATGTGGAAAGGTATGTTGTTGATTTAAAAAATAAATAGTCATGGTATCGGATGTGACTAAAAATAGATTGGTTGTCCTATTCACGAAGGGTTTGATTGAGCCCTTGAGAGGTTTGGTAATATCTTTCCCTACTTCATTAAAATATGCAATCACTAAAGCCTAGGACTTAGAATGTTCAACATATAGAGGCAATGTATGGCAGAAAGGACAGCAAGGGACAGCCACTCATTCGCTGTCAAAAGTTGGAAATATGGGACAGCCAAGGTCTGATTTTAGTGGACAGCCTAGGGCAGCACCCAATGAGCCCCCAAAGAAGCCATTCCAGCCCTACGTACCACCTCACAAAGCACTGCCTAACAGCAGCAACAATAAAGAAACAAGAGATGAGTTGAGGAGGAAGGGTTTGTGCTTTGATTGCAGAGATCCGTGGACTAGAGGCCATCATTGCAAGGGCAAGGGACAAATCCACTACATTGAGGTAATTGATGAAGATTCAGACTTTGATTTTGATGATACTAATATTGTACCAAATGAGGATGTTGTTAGTGAGCATGATCGTGAGGAGGAACCAAAGAGGTGGGCAGCACACTTGCTTCTCTTTCGGGAGCACCCAAGTAACATCCTTTCCAGGTGAAAGGAACATTGAACAAACACAAGGTAATCATTTTGATTGATAGTGGGGAAACTCACAATTTCTTTACGAAAAACTTCGTAGCTAAGTTTGATTTGGTTGTAGAAGAGTTCAATGGATTTAAGGTTACCATAACTGATGGGTTTTTTTTGCCATGCACCAAAAGAATATCCAATATTACCATTACTTTAGGTCAGTATGAAGTGTGTGGTGATTTTTATGTAATTGACATTGGGGATGTGGATATTTTGTTGGGGGTCCAATGGTTACATTCACTAGGGGAATTTACCCTCAATTGTGAAAGCTTTATGCTTGAATTCAATATGGGTGAAAAGGAAATAACACTTCAAGGAATGCTCAATGGGTCACCCCAAGCTAATTCTAAGTTCAACAAATCTTTACAAGGGGATGAAAAAAATTGTTCTATGTCATTTATAATAGCAGATTTGAAGGATTTAATTATCTCGGAATATGCAAAAAATCAATTCACTAACATTTTTCTTGAGGGGGTAGTTATTGATGAAAGGTACAAAATGTTGGATGGACTTATACCCTACAGAGAAAGGGTCTATTTAGCTCCGAATTTAGGGTAAATAACCTAATTTTACAGTGCTTCCCATGACACTCCATTAGGTGTTCATCACGGGTATTTTAAGACCTACAAACGTGCGAGATACATATTCTTTTGGAAGGGATTGAAGAAGGAGGTCCTCAAATACATTCGAGAGTGATTAGTATGTCAAAGGAATAAAAGTGAACATGCATTTCCAGTTGGACTCTTACAATCCCTCCCTATTCCATCTCAAAAATGGGAGAGAATCTCCATGGATTTCATCACCGGTTTGCCTATGGTACAATGTAAAAATTGTTTGTATGTTATAGTGGTGTTATCCCATTTTCAATTTTATCGAGAAAATGGAAATAACCAATCAAAAAAATCATAAAAAATCCCTTCTAAGTATTTTTTATCCAAATTCATCTTTAAAATTGTTTCAAAGAGTCTTTTTATCATATTCCTAGTTCCATCAACATTCAACATAATTCATGGCCTTTTCTTCTCATTTCGAAAATCCAAATTGAACTGTATTATCGGATTTCGAGATCTAATTGCACCAAACATGTGAAATCCAAACTCGTGCAAAGTGTCCCATGTTCCCAAACCCTAAATCAAATTTTGAACTACATTTTATCGGGTTTCAAAACCCAATCGCATCGAAACATCATCTCACCGAAACAGTTTAACATGCTCTCTGCTTTTCCGAATCCAAGTCCGACATTATAAGAATTCTTTGTATCGGGTTTTCAAAACTTGAATACATAATGACATATGCAATTGGTTTTTTTATTCTAAAATTATGCATTTAATCTCAAACTAGCGGGTAGTTGAGCACACATGTCTACCTATGTGTATTTAATGTTAAGGCTTTTATAAATAGCATATTTTCCACATCATTTCGCACCTTGAATTTTCTTACACCTTGCGAATTGTTCACCTAATGGAACACCTCCAAACCCCAACCCACATTTTTCTTGGTGATTTTGGATTATTTATCCAGGGATTGAAGTGTTTTCACCTTGAGGTAAGTATATTTTCACCTAGGTTATGTTTTGAGTTTTTTTGTGGTCATGCCCTTGTTTGCATTTGGGTAAGGTTAAGTCTTTCCCGTTTTCCCTTTTTTTTCACCCAAGTCATTTATTTTTTTATATCAGCTAGAAGGATGAATTTTCTTTCACTTTCATGGGCTTTAACTATTGAAAATTTGGAAAACAAAATCAAGCGTTTGTGTTCTCAAAATGGATAATCGAGTTTTCCTCATTCCTTAACAGTTGTGTGTCCGATAATAGCAATTCGGACTTTGGAAGTTGTTCGACATCTCCAATTTTTTGTAGTTTATTAGACTTTGGCCCCTGCCAAACAAGACCCAACTTCCAAAATATTTCAAGTTTTCTCAATCAAACATCACTCAAATCCTAACAAGTGTGTCGGGTTTTGTAGTGTTTTAACAAGGTCACTTTCACGACTCATTTGATGGATTTTCATAACTACTAAACAGGGTCCCAAACCTAATTTTCTCTCAGGAATTTCAGGCATCTTTGTGAAAAGTTCTTGATGTTTGATTCAAGCAAAGGGAAAGGGAAGAAATAAGGTACAAAGGAAATGAAGTATAAGTACTAGGGATGTTGGTGTTACCTCTAACATTGATTCAAATTTTGATATTAGGGATACTTGAGTTGGGCCATATAGACATGGACAAGTTTTGGGCCAGAGTTTAGAGTTCCTCACAAAATTCTTGGATGCAATCTCTTTGTGCAAGTGGATTACCATTGGCAATAGCTTTTCCCATTTCCATTCAGTGTCCCGAATTTATTCTTGCATGCACCAATAATTATGATTCAGACTCAAGATCAGTGTAGAATCAGGTGGAGAAGTAATAATCAAATTGGATGTGGATTATTTTGATGCACTTCTCAAGCTTCCCAATTTCAAGGAATATGTTGGTACAAATATTAAATTCTCTCAAGAAGCCTGTGATAACGACCTTGAAAATTGTGTTAAGTATGTGAATAAGAAATTCCTAATTAAACCTAAGCCTGTTGTATCTAGGTTTCCAAAAATAGTTCACAAGGAGTGATTTTAGTTTATAAATTTGTGATATTTTTACGCTCCTTAGCAGGTATCCGGGCTTCCTAAGCTAGAGAATTTCATATATGGATGTATCAATTAATCACCATCATTAAAAAGAATGATCAGAATCTTGATTGGGGAACCTTCATCAGCAACATCATTGACACTCAAATGAAAACAATCCTTTCCACATGCAAGTTTTACATGATGTCCTATGTTACCTACGTTGTCGCCGAAATGAGAAATTATCCCAAGGTGGACTCCAAAGGTAACAGGTCCACTGATCACATATACAAATTATATTCCCAATCGTCTTTGAAAAGAATCCTTTAACATTTCAGAAGAGTTAATGATGCCTTCTTCTATGAAATCTGTAGATTAGATCCTAATCTTACAAAGCGAAGAGTCTTAGATGCTATGTGGAATGAAGTATCAAAGTGGGGTTGCATATTTTTGCAATTCAATAAGTTCATGTACTTTCACAAGTCACCATATTTCAGGACACACTAATGCGTCTTCCAAGATATCTAAGTGATAAATTAATTCTCATGGAATTGGTTCGACAGCTCTTGGATTTTCACAAGTTTCAACAGAGTAAGCATAAGGTTGTCGTTTCATTTCCTATATCAATTGGGAGATATATGTGCTCCTTAGTAATCAAATCCAAGAGTGTGGTCTATGAGTTGCAAGATAAGCTTAAGAAAACTATGAAGTCAAGGCTAAGATTTGATTTTTGAGGTGTGCTCAAGGCTCATGGAATAATGCAACTTCACATTCTGGACATCGAGGACATTTGGATTGATCTCAAATAGAGAGGTCGCAGTTAAAGAAAATATAATAATAGGTTGACTTTGGATGAGATAAGGATGTTGAATCTCGTTGAGGTTCTTGAAGATGCAATTGACAACAAGAGCATTGTAGAAACTATGTACGAACAAATAGATGGTGACAATGCTAGGTTCCCAAAATTGATTGGTCGGTCAAGGAAAAAGTATCTATACGGAGAGAGCCGCCCAAACCCTTGTTCGTACAAAGGCATGGTTATATTCATGGGGTATGCAACTCAAGGAATCTAATTTCCCAAAGCTACCTATCACATTGGAATCAGAGGTGGGCCCCTCACATGTGGAAAAGGATAAAGGTGCAAGCCCACCTAAAAATTTAAAATTTAAGTTTGTTCGAAGTGGAGGAAAGTCTCAGCCTTTTCCATCTATTGACACCTTCTACATCAATTTTGGTTCTTGATTCACCCCCTCCATCAATCTCGAGGAAGTTCAAGTAAGTATTGTGGTCAATCTGTCCATCACTTCTTCCACTCTTGGCACTCCTTCCATGCCTGTTTTCACTCAGCCATCTCCAATGCTTCCTTCCATTTCCTCTCCTTCTCTCTTTATTTCCTCTCCACCTCATTCCCCTCCATTTCCATCATCACCACTTGCATCCACCATGGACAGTGTTTTCTCATCCTTATCCCCTCTCTCGAGTGGAGTGGGATTAAATTTGGAGTTACCAGTGTCTTCTAAGATCCCGCCTCCATTCCCCTTTCGTATCCCATGTCATCCTCCATTATTACTTCATCATTATCTCTAATCTTCCATCCCTGATCACCACTTTTCTCACTCCTCCAACTTCCTCTGGAACAATATCAGTTCCTCTCCTAGAGACATTTTCTACCTTCATCCCTAATGGTTAGTTGAAAAAACCCAAGGAAGAGAAAATTGGTTGTTCCACTTGAAGCTTTTGACTTCATCTCATTAAAGCCAACACGTACCCAATAAACCAAAAACCCAAGACTGTTTCACGAATCTCGGTTGATGCATCGGTCAAAAATTTACAAATATTGTCATGCCTGCTGAATGATAAAACTACGAGAATATATCACACCAGTAGATTATTAGATCATGAGGTTCGCTTGGAAAGGTTATTTTGAAGGTGCCTAGTAAGATGCTCAAAGTGTTGTGGATGTTATTTGCAAGAAGCTCAAAGAGACTAAGGTCTCAAGAGATGAATTGAAGGAAAAGATTGAACAATTGATGAAGGTATTGCTCAAACTATCCAAGCCTTCCCAGATGCAAGATAATAGCTCCTATGCCTACCCCATTCATTTTGATTTCTCATCAGTACCCAGAATGGAAAATTTCAATGAAAAGGGTAGGTTTGTTGATGAATGGATTCAATGGCTTCTTGTTCAAGGAAAGAAGACTCTTAGTGATACAGTGAATGTCTTCAACTCTCTAGAGGGAGCAAGGAAATATGTTGATAAGTTAAATGATGAACTCCTTGAAGAAATTGGTAATTTGGAGTTAACTTTGGAAGCTCTCGGAGGACACGAAAAGGTTCATTCAAAATCTCAATCAAGGAGCGAGTAGTTCTGAATGTTGATAAACATTTTGAATTTTACAAAGCAATTGAATTATGAGTCAAGATCCTTAATGAATCTTGTAACAAACTAAGAGAATCAAAGGATCAATTTCTAGATGCTACCAGTGATATTGATGAAGAATTATCAAAGATATTCACAAAATTTATGGATGATAGCATTAATGTTTTGTTTTTGATGATCTGTACAAAGTGTTTCAGAATTGGTTGAAAAGGAATCTGTAGTAGGTGAAAAATTTGATATGACAACCATTGAAAAACTAATCCATTATGAAGGCGTTTTGAGCATCTTGACCAAATATAATGAGAAGTTACAAAGGCTTCCAATGTTTTTTAGCGACACACAAGAAACCTGCGAGGTCTTGAATCAATACTCTTGTGGACCAGATGAAGAGAGAAGCTCAAGAGATGATCCAGAAATTCCAAGAATTTCATATTAAACAAGTTGATCAGCAGGATGAAGAAGAAGACAAGTATGAATGATGAACTTTTCATGTCATTTTTTTCCATTTGACATGTCTTTTTCAATATTGTTTCGACATCCTATGAACTTGGAAGGATTGACTAGGTCTCTATATGAGAATCAATCAAATGAACTAATTACTCATATTTACTATTTTTAGTATGTTGTTGCAATTGTTTCCTATTTTCTCTCCTTCCCTTCTCTATATATATGAGATGTTGTAGCATTCCAAAGGGTTGGAATTTTTGATTAAACATAGAGTTTATATTTGAGAAAGAGAAAGACTGTGTGTTTTTCTTTTAATCATTGAAGAATACAAAAGATAATTTATTACAAACTTTGTGTTATGGAGAATATCTTTGTGGTTTGAGGTATTATTCTTATGTTCAAATGCTTTAAATCATTCTTTTCTTTAAATTTCTAGTTTATCAACTCTTCTACAAGTTATTACAATTTAAATCATGTGTGATTATCTTTTGATATGTGTTTGCTCAAGAAAAAGCACGTTCTCGTTCATTCTATTCTTTCTACATTATAATAACTCACTTCTTTATTCCTATTCTCTTTCTTTCCATTCCTATTTATTTCTAATAAGAATACGACTACTAGGATGAGATCCCAACCCCGATGGTTAGAATAGTGTGAATATTGTATATATCCTTTGGTGTGTTTTAGATTAGTAATAAACAAGGTGCCTCCCCTTTATCTGAGGAGGGACATTGTCCGTGTATTGTGGTTGAACCTCATATTTTGTCTTTGAAAAATATCCAACCAACAAGTGGATAGACTCAAAAAATATGCACATTTTTATCCAATTCTAGCGAAGTACAATGCTCTTATGGTTGCAAGCTCTGTTTTTTATGAGCTACCCAAAACATTGTGAGTGACACGGACAATACGTTCATGAGTAATTTTTGGCAAGAACTCTTCCATCTAACCAGACGGAACTCACACCAATCACTAGTTATCACCCACAAACCGATGGGCAAACTGAAATTATGAATAAATGGGTGGAAGGATACTTAAGGATCTATGTTTCAGGGCAGCAATCAACATGGATTAAGTGGCTGCATATGGCTGAGTATTGCTACAACACAACTCATCACATGTCCATAGGTATGACTCCTTTCAAAGCACTCTATGGTTATGAAGCAAATTCTTTCATGGACTTGATTATGACGGATAGTAGAGTACCAAGTGCTAAGGAATTGGTGCAGCAAAGCTATGATATCATGAAAGCATTGAAGGAGAATCTACAACAAGCACAAAATAGACAAAAATTGTATGCAGATCAACATAGAGTTGAGAGGTCTTTTGAGATAGGAGATTGGGTTTTCTTAAGGTTGCAGCCCTATAGGCAGTCTTCCCTCAAACAAAGAGGTGCTGAGAAGTTGAAGCCACATTTCTATGGACCCTACAAGGTGAAGAGAAAAGTGGGGGAAGTGGCATACGAATTGGAACTTCTGGAAAATGGTAAGATTCACAATGTATTCCATGTTTCTTGCATTAAAAAGGTTATTGGGCAACATACCACTCCTTTAGAGCTGCCCCCTCTAGATGAAGAAGGTAGATTGATATTGATTTCGAAAACCATCATTGAGATGCGTGAAAGGAAATTAAGAAACCATTCCATCAAAGAGAATTTTGTGAAATGGAAAGATTTTCCACTTGAGGATTCTACATGGGAAGGTGAGTTAATTTTGGAGCATCCAAGCTTACAATTGTTTGACGGCAAGCAATTTTGGGAGGGTAGACCAGAATGTCCCCTTTTCCAAGACATTATTAAACAGGTACTAAAGACCTTTAGTTCACTTTTCCCCATGGACTAAAGGATCAATTTGGGGACTTTATTTTATTAATTAATTAAGATTACCCGAATAGTGATTTTTATCATTTATCCACATAAGGCAATTTTAATTATTTAATAGAATACTAATTAAAAAGTGGTTCTTACCACTAAAGCATTATAAAAGTGGTTTTAACCACTAAGGTACTTAAAATGTATTTTTAATTAATTATTTCCCCAAGTGATTTAATCACTCTCATGAGTGGGTGAATTAATTAATTATTTATTTCATGTATTTATTAAATTATTGCCTTAGAGTAATTTTAATTACTAATTGTATTTGGCAATTAATTTAATATAAAAAGATGTAATGTCGGCTATTGGAACAAGACAAAAGATTAAAAGCAAGATAAGCTGGAAGGGGGAATTCAAATTGTATTTTCCCTCCCTAAGTGATTCGCCCCACTTGGGAGGGTATTTGAGCACAAGCAAGGCTCATTTGAAAGGATGTTGATCAATATATTTGATATTTCTTCATGCTTGAAGAAAGGGATGGATGCCCATTGATGTTGTTGCTGATTGGAGACTTTGTGTTGCTGAATTTGAAGGTTTTGTGTTGCTAGTTGAGTTGTTGTTTTGGAGCCATTGTAGTTGTTGTTCGTAGACTTCAATTGTTGAAGTATTTCACTTGTATCTCATTGTTTTTCCCTCCTCTAGGGCAGCGACTGGAATTGGCTTTTCAGTGTGGTGTTTGATGGTGATTTTTCCATCCAAAAATTGTGATTCATAGCTCATTTGAAATATATGTTTGGTAGATGAAATTGATCTTTGATTCGCTGGAAAATTCTAAGTCTTGAGCAAGTTATTGAATTTACAAGTTTTAGTTGTCCTTCGCGAATTAAAAATCATATTTCTAGTATTTTGTGATTCTGCAAGTTCCATTGTGTTTGGTAATTCAAGGGTTGTTCACATTTCAAGTTTCATAATTTTTGGAGAAGTTTTAAGGGCTCAAATACAATTTTACCCTAGTCGCCTAGGGTTTGAAGGAGAGATTTTACTACTATTTTTATTCTATGATTTTTCTCGATTCGTTCCATTTACCTCGGCTATTTCCTAACTCCATTTGGGTTGGAAATTTTTAGGGTATTTAAAAATAAAGGGTTTTGATAAATACTTGTTGAATATTGATTTTTCCAAGTTGGGGACATTACACAAGATCACCATATTTGGGAGGAATCATCTTTCCTTCCAACACACTGGCCAATTTTCCATCGACCTGTATTGTTCTTGGTTGGTTTCTCTTTCTTCTTAGAGTTTTGACACACAGTTCCTTGATTGTTTTTAGTGTTGGGATATCTCTGAGAGCTTACAAAAGGGGAATTCCAATGCTTAATTTCTTCAATTCTTGAATGAAATCTGACTCAGATCCCTCCTAGTTTGAAATATTGTCTTTATTTAAAAACTTGGATGGGACTGGTGTTTTTGGAAGTATGTCAGATGACTTGTCAAGAGTAGATTTAGGTTGCTTCTCTTTTTTCCTACCTTTTCTTTTGAAACTTCTTCTATGATTAGGGAGGACAGGTTTAAAATCAATCTTTCCTAAGTGTAATAGGATATTATCACAATCAATGGAGTTTCAACGATGTATGTTGGATTTCCTATCTCTCATTCTTGGGATTAGCAATAATGGGATATAATTTGAGTTTGGACATGTTGTTCATGTTAGGATTTCATATTATTAGTGCTCACATTATTATTAAAGTTAGATTATAATTATGTGATGTAATTGAGTTTGTATTACAACTCATATTGTTATAATATATCGTTTGAACAATATATTATTCATAGAGTTTGTTATACCCGTGAATAACATTCCGGGTTAATTATTGTAACTCCTTCCTATTTTCTAGGAGGTTGTTTAGCTGTTATGATGGCTATATAATAGCCTAATGTATTGCACTAAAATATATAGAGAAATAATATAATTATTCTATGTGTTTTACCTGTGCAAGTCTGATCCAAAATCAATATTTGGTATCAGAGCGACTGGTTCCTCTACTGATTGCTCCATGGAGAATTAGTTTGCTTGTAGGGGCATCCATTTCTCTCTGCCCTGGCTGATGTAGTCTCTACGCATCAATTTCAATAAATACATTGCAGAGAAGGATATTATCTCTGGTTAACTGCATATTTTCTAACGTCTCATATAAATTTACATCTCCGGCACTACTCGAACTGCGTTCTACAAGCTGGTTGTTATTTGAAGTCAAATGCCTATACGCTGCAACAACTCCTGCGCACTATTTTTTGTTCACGAGATGTTGAGAATTGTGCATTGATTCATGAAGATTTCTACCATCCGGTCAATTGCATTGAACGGGTTTTTGTAACAAACTGCGTAATCAGTCATCGTTGATTATTTGTCAAGTAGCTAGTGCGCATAAAATGGACTGTTTTAGTGTGGTTTTGTTATAGATGGCCACAGTTGGATCAAGCCAGAATTGTGTTTTTGGATGCTAAATCACGCAGGAAGTGGGATTCAAGTGAGTAACTGTTTTCGGCCTGTGTTATGTGATGAACTCACCAATTGCGAACGATCTTTTGAAAGTCGAACCTGCAATTCACATTGATTCTACAAATTATTTCATGCAATTCCATCTGTATATCTGATATTACGGATCACCACTCCTATTTTGGGATCTGAGAGCTCCAAATTATCTCATCATCGTTTGATCTACGTGCATAAAAAGGTAAATTCAAGTGCCACGCGTGTTTCATTGGTCTCAGATTTGCATGCATCTTCCTGGTGCTGGGAAGATTTTACCTTACGGAGCATATTATTGTTGAAGGTATGGCACAACAATGGACTGTTAAAAGGTATTGATAATAAAAACAATTTGATAATTGTCTATTTAGATCAAAATTCGTCCCCAGCTGAGTATCCATTCAGTCAATTCTTCATTATTGAAACTTTGTTGCATGCATAACCACGTGGTCATTGAATCTCAACTCAACTGCCCAGCTATAAGCGATTCGTTCAGATCTACAAATAACTCTTGGATCGAATTTCCTACAGGCTCTGCTCGTTAAACAATAACCTCAAAGTGTTTGGCAGAAAATACAATGTATTCAAGTATTAACCGTAATAGGTATTTTAGTCTTAAATTATATTGTTTAGGTTATGTCTAGTTGGTTGGTTATTATTGTAGAATTTGGGTAGTCATTTTCCTATAAGTTTTTCATTTCTATTTTGAGTCAATTTTAGAGTCACCGTATGTTGTCTATGGTCTACAAGAAAGTCCCATATTTTTGTGTGTATTGTTTTGAAAGTTAGTTGTCAATGTAAAAGAGTCTTGTATAAGTGTCTTATATAGCACCATTAGTGTGTTTGTCATAAAGTGTCATGATATGTATACATGGTAAAATAGTCATTTTTGTCTCCATTTTCAAAAAATCAAGGAGTCAAAATATTGAGGTTAGTTGCGGTCAAGTCAAGAGTCGTGTCATTGTACAAAAAAAAAAAAAACTCTTGAACGCATTTTCGGTGTTACCCGATGTTCGGAAATAAACTGTTTCATCATGGGAGGAGAGACAAAATAAAGTAAAATGTGAAACTTGATGAGCTTCAAAGACATATTCGGCTGAGTTAGCAATAGACTACTGGAGGATGGAGGCACAGGAGGCTGGAGGTCATTCAATGACCTCTCGTCAGTCACCAACGATGGGGCCGCACGAAGCTGTGGTGATAGTGTGTGTGTGAGTTTGCTTTCTTTTCAGAGTTGCAGTTGATTTCAGTTGTGTGCAGCATGATTCTTTTTCAGTGTTCCTATTATGGCTTGAATAAGTGAAATGTTCACATTGAGGGGGGGAACATGGTCTCAATGTTCCATTTTCTCTTTTTCATATTTGTTATCAGTGAGCAGTATTTCCTACATAATTCCCTGAAGGAAAAACATTGTGGACAGATGAAAGCACAAGGAAGAGCAACATCATGATATTGAGGTTGTTGGTTGTCCTGTAAAACCATCCCTGTTGAGGTTGTTGGTTGTCCTGTAAAACCATCCCTTGTTGAGGTTGTTGGTTGTCCTGTAAAACCATCCATGTTGAGGTTGTTGGTTGTCCTGTAAAACCATCCATGTTGAGGTTGTTGGCTGTCCTAAAAAACCATCCAGATCATGAGCACGCACGGGCGGCACGCTGCAAAAGGAAGTGCAATTGTTTTTCTCCCATGTTCACACTAAGGGGGGGAATGTTAGGATTTCATATTATTAGTGCTCACATTATTATTAAAGTTAGATTATAATTATGTGATGTAATTGAGTTGGTATTACAACTCATATTGTTATAATATATTGTTTCAACAATATATTATTCGAACAATATATTATTCATAGAGTTTGTTATACCCGTGAATAACATTCCGGTTAATTATCAGTAACTCCTTCCTATTTTCTAGGAGGTTGTTTAGCTATTATGATGACTATATAACAGCCTAATGTATTGCACTAAAATATATAGAGAAATAATATAATTATTCTGTGTTTTACCTCAGTGCAAGTCTGATCCAAAATCAATAGTTCAACTAGGGTAGAAGTGGTTGGTCTTGTTAACAAATATTTTTGTTGTCCCTATAGTCTCCGTTGGTTATAAAATGATTGACTAGATCATGTAGAAGCATTCTATAGTTGATGATATTGAGGATTATATTGTTGAAATGATGGTGAATTTTTTTGGGTTGGGATCCAAGGTTAGTGATAAATTTTTGGTTGTACATTCCACTATGGACCCCATTTTTGTGGAACTTATTGATTCCAAGGTTGAGGATAGGACCATGGTGTGTTCCATTGATTTGGAAATCATTAGGTTTTGGGGCATATTGTTGGTTTTGATTTGTAGAAAAATTACCTCCTTAATTTTGAGCTACATAGTTAGATTTGATCTCACCCTGTGTATTCTATTTTGGATGGCTCTTAAGCAAGGGTAATAATCCAAATTGATCAATTGCATGTTTCAAACCACAAACAAGACAAACATTTGTTTTTTCTAATGGACAATCCCTAAGTCCATGTTTATCCTTGCATATATGACAATATATGAACAATGGATCTATAATCTTGGCTTTTTGGACCTATCCAATGTTGTATTAAGTTGGACCAAGAGATTTGTTCTTAAATTTGCAATTTATTCTATTAGTTTGGAGATGTCTCCATTGAAAATCTTTCCTTTATATTTACACAAATTTGGGCAAGTTTGGGAATAATTTCTACAAAGATCAATGATGTCTATAAACTCAAGTTTGTTCATATCTCCTTTTCCCATTAAGTTAAAATCCTCTTGAGTGTCCTCATCCAATCCTTTGAGAAATATGCTCTTCAAAAGGGCAACGTCTAGGCCTCGCACCACACTTCCTATGAAGGAAAAGAAATTGATTGAGGTAATCTTCAACACTTTCATCTTCCTTTATTGTATCCTGAAGAGTTCTTCCCTACTAAAATAATCTTGGTATTTGTCCAAGAAAATGTCTCCATCTCTTCCCAAGTATGGATAGATTTGGGGGCTAGGCCCATGAAACATATACTTGTATCTTTTGAGGTTGAGAGAAAAACTTCAACTTCTAAGTGTCGAGGTGTAACCATAGGTCATATATAACACTTTAAATTCAAATAAAAATTGATCAGGATCTTCCGAGAGCAATCCCCTAAAGATTGGTAGAATTGAGGGGTATATATTCTTCATAGGGCCTTGGTCATTAGGATATAATTATATGGGATAATTGAATGTCCTTCCCAGTGGTGGGTTACCATTGTTTCCTCCATTATGATTATCCACTCCATCTGTCATCCTCTCTTGTTGCTCAACTAGTTCCACCAGTAAATCTTGAGGGGTTATTTAGATTTACTCTTACAAACCTACCTCTATTATCTCTAGGTCTAAACATAAACTTATAACATACTTAATAACAATTTCCCAACTATAAGTGCTTATTTTATTACCTTATTCCACATACTCCAAAAGCCTAGAAAATATACTTGTTGTCATCACAAGACCTTTTATATTCGAAAGAAAGAGTATGGAAAAATGGAAACTAACCAGGTTATCAAAAATAATGCAAACTAATACCTTGATATTTGATAACACATTTAGAAATCCCTAACAACAACACAAAAAAGTGATAAATGTCATTCATACTCACACTTTAATCTTTCAATAATTTTCAATACCAGGGTAGTGTTCATGACTGTTTCATAACAAATATTGGTTGAAAATGTATTGATCATGCAACTAAATTAACTAAATAATAAACAACTACTATATCTTGAAATTTTTCCTATCTTATAAAAGATTGATGAAACAAAAAGAAATATACCTCTGTAATTTTAAATAACTAAAACATGTTGAAATTAAATAACAATTCAATTAATGAAAATGTTGTAATGCTTGAAGGAAATCAAATCTGTTGATTAAACAAGAAATAAGTAAATACATAACACTTCCCTTCACATTGAGGAGGAATGACCCTTTCTCCTTCCCTATGATCTGTTTAAACATATCACTTATAAAAATAAAATTGGATTCAAAATCATACCATTTTTATTTATCAATAATGTTTTAATATAATTCCTTCTTTTCAAAAAATGTGAACCCATTTTTATAATCATAATGCATATGCCTTAAATACCAAGTGAATTCAATTTATTATTTAAGACAACTTGTTATTCTTAATATTCATACAAGAACTACATGCAATGATTAACTAGACAGATCTATGTTGAAATGAAAATATAACTAGAAATTATACATTTGAGATGCCATCATGCATGTGATTTATCAATCGAGTCATCTTCGACTAATAGTGAACTTCTTATTAATAACATTCAACTAATGTTGGAGATCATTTGATTTTCTCGACAAATCAAGTAATCAATCTCCTCACATAGTGGAAGTTGTCACAAAATAAGGACTTACAATTGACAGCTCACTTGTGTTTAACTTGAATGATTCGAATGGATAAAGAATTAGTTTCCACATCAACATACCAATTCCCAACCGGGATTGATGCTAACTAGGCCCTCCATAAATTATGCAAATCACATGCTGACTAGGTTAATTATGTGCTCCATCAATCCTATGCTCCTATATGTGATCCATGTGCTCTGTTAGGTGATTCCCGCACTCCACCGTGTGAGAGTTGCGTAAGGATTATGTGAGTCATGTGTTAGGCTTATGTGAGTCTTGTGCTAGGCTTATGCAAGTCTTGTGCTAAGATTATGAAAATTACTTCAATTCACACTTATCTCAAAAACAATTTATATCCATCAACCCAAGGAAGCATATGAAAGATGAAAGATAACCAATATTTATGCACAAAACTTCTCTTAAAGCACACAAAAGTATTATTTATAATAATGCTAATATCATTTTAATAAAAGGTGATACTAACAAAAATGGGTATTGAAATGGGAATTTTAAAGGCTCATCAAGTGACATGTGTCTTTGTACTTGGTTTTGCAGAGCTGACGGTGGAGGAGTGGAACTCCCTAATAGAGAGCTCTCATTATGAGATCCTAGATAATGTGTTGGATGTCCAAGATACTACATTAATGGCCGATCCAGTAGCACCATTGGTGGGAGACTCAGTGGGTGCCTTCTATATGGTTGGAGAGGCATTTAGAACCTTATGGAGATATAGGGATGTGCAGGAACTAGTGGCAACATGTAGCATAGATGTGATGCTATAGAGTTTATTACAGAACATGTAACCTTGGTACATGAGTAGGATGTTTTCTTATCATATGCCCGAAGGGCGGCCGAGAGGATTACTTTATTGAGGCACATCTAGCGAGAGCATAGGGAGAGGCCTCTGGAGCTCAATCTAGGGTAGAGTCTCTAGCTCACACGCTTAGAGCTAACAACATGACCCTATCTACCCAAACCATCTAGAGACCCCCCACAAGTGGTGAGGGTCCTTGAGCTCTATTATAGATGGGCCACATCCATGTATTTGTTTTTGTATCATTTTGGTGATGCATAAAATTGATTCAAGACATACACACACACACACATGGCAGTTTTTTATTAGATGTTTGTAGTGTATATGTTACTTTGCTTATCACTTTCATATTTTTCACATGCATGTATATGATGATACTCATGGTACTTAGTAATAATGATAATGTCATTAGATAGGTAAAAATGACGGGAGGGGGAATCAGTAGGATAACCCAACCCATGCAATGTGAAGAAGCCAAGGGCGAAAAATAACCTTGACATCTAATGATATGATGTTAGGGCACTTTGTCGAGATAAATAAATCCAAGCAAGGCGATAAAATTAAGAGAGGTTACCCATAATAAAGAGACAATCCAATGAGAAAGACCGGATGCACAAAGCCAAAATATGTGGAATCAATACCACAAAACTCTAACGTTAGGAAGAGCCGAGGGCATAAGGGATGACAAATCCAAGCCGGAAAGTCAACCCAAGCGAGGATGAAGCAAGTTAAAAAGAAAATGTGTGAGATCCCAAATGGGGGCCGAAAGCCCAAGTGAAAGCGAGACCTCAAGCCAAAGAAGGAATAATATGTAGTCAAGGTACTATAGATAGCTAGCCACGAGGGGAAATATCGTAAGGTGTCAATGATGATGTCGTCAACCTAGTGTAAGATGTGATCTCTAACTCAAGACATGAGGTCCTCTATGGCATGTTGTGTAATAACGACTTGCCGATGAACTTAAAATATCATGGAAAAAAGGGCCCCATTTATTTGATACTCCATTCAGGTGATAATGTCATGCTAAATATTATCCGTAGTGGGATAAGGATCAAGGTGAGGTAGCAGCCCATAAGTAGATTGTGTTCTAGTCAATCGAGGGGAAGGTAGTTGGTTCCAAGAGGAATCGGTTCTATGCTTCCCGCCGTGGGAAGAGTTCTTAGGAACCTGACACTTTCTACACATAACATGATAGTCAACATAGGTATGCTCGTAATACCTGTGGTGAGAACAAAATAAGGGAGCCGAAGTGGAAAGTTGGGAAAATTTTCTAGTTTTGTCTCATTTTACCTTAGCTTCGAGTTTATTCACATGTCCTCGATAATATTTACATTGTGAAATAACATGTCCAGGGGCCTCATGCCATGTGCAATATGGCCTCGGTTGTAGAGGACTTGGGTGTCACATATACAAGAGGTAGGAGGGAAGTATCATAGGATGTGGAGGGCTAATGAGAGTAGGTGGGGAAGGCATTAATGTAATGGGTGAAGATGACACCGATGGAATAATTTGTGGCTCGATCAAAGCACAAGCACGTAGATGGGTTCATCACCCACGAGGTCATTTTCTTCATAGTCAAAACTATCGACACGATCATCATCTTCTGTAAGGGAAGATGGGTCGACTAGATGGATGGTAGAGTGTGGAGGGGTCATATGAGGTAAAGAGGTCGGGAACGATCTAAGGCTCGGAACTGGATGACTAGGATAAATATCAACCATAGTCGAGGAGTCCTAGTGTATGAGGATGAATTTTATGTCATAAGCGAGTGTGAAGAATATGTTGGTAATGCAAAACTTCCCTATCACGAATCTTGCATAGAAAGCTAGGTGGGAATCATCTAAAGTGTAATCATTGTCTTAGTTTGATATGGAGGTATCTATCACACAAGTGTCGAATATAGTCTCTAATCGGACCACGTGCTATAATGGAGGCTATGGTGTACGTGAGATGATAGCAAAGACTAAGGGAAGCTTCTTATGAGAATAGAGTCGTAAGGAAGGAGGTAACTAGGATATGATAAGCTTGGGAAGATCAAAACTATTAATTCTAAGTGTGATCTCATTAGGCTCATCGTTAGCAGAATCCAAGAGATTGGGAGGTGTACACCCAACCAATTTAGGATGACAGACATTGCTGCGCAGAGAGAATCTATAGGATAGTTGAAGTGTTAATACTCTCAAAGGGGATGGAAGATAACTCATCTAGTGTTGGGAGTTTGTATGTCCCCTTTTGTTGGAGTTTTTGTAGTTCCAAGGATTAGGATCCCCTTGAATCTTATAGATAGCTCCTAGGTGAGAAAATTTTACACATTAACAAGCAGAGGAAGTGATTGCGCACATGCGATGAGTCCAAGGCCACCCTAGGAGGATATTATAAGATAGGGGAAAGTTAGAAAATCATGAATTTAACGTGGACAGTCCTAGGAGGCATGGTGATGGGTAACCAGATACACCCCATAAGAGTCATTTTTCGGTGGTCATACCCTTGGCAAGTGCTATGTGTAGATTTTAAGTTGTCTATGGAGTAGCCAAGATCCTTAATGAATTTTAATGAGGCAACACACACATATACTTAATCGATGAGAGGACGTTTGACCCTAGTGTGGAAAATCTGGAATAAGATGAAAATAGGTGGATCATATGCATGTAGAAATATCTCATCAAGGATCATGGAGGTTATAGGGAAACGAGTGCAAGATCGAGCATCCATGGTAAGGTTGATATGAATGGAGAGCTCCTCACATTAATGATGGATGATTTCCTCTGAGACATGTAATGTGGGACTCTTCCCAAAGCGGGAGGAAAGGGGATGTTCATGTCAAATAAGGTTGTCATGAGATGCTCGTGGTGGTGAGGTGACATACGCATGAGTTCTAGAAAAGGGATTTGGCTAGGAAGATGGGTTAGTGTTTTTGTTTAATTAAAATATGGAATATAGATAGTTAATCAAAATAGGAACAACAGTAAATAACAATACTAAAATAATGTAAATAACAACTGAATAAATATAAAAAGTGTCCCAAGCAACTAAGAAAGTGGAAATGTAAAACCCTAGAGTGTAAGGAGAGTTAGAAAGAACTCGGTTGATTCAATGATCTCGTTGGGTTGCGTCGCATGGTGACTAGAGAAATAGAAGGATGAAACGACTATGTCAAGGTCTAGGGAAGCACAAATTTGAGAAACTTGAGTGGACTACGGTGCCTAGAGAGGGACCGGAGTGCATGTGGGTGCCCCTGGTCTATAATATGGGCGCTTAGGTCCGTGTAGGAGTTCCAAAACTGAGTTTTATAGGTTCAACAGATGGTTTGAAACCCTCGTTGTCTGCATTGTGTTAGATTTTTGCATTGTGCCAAGTGTCAATGATAATCGAGATTAAGAGAAGACCTACAAGACCCTAAAACAAGCATCAAACTATAAAAATAATACATATGAAGGGTTTAGACTATCCTCAACTACCACAATGATGGACTTATTAACTGAGCATTGCACTACATTTCATACCCGATGTAGTTATATGTGCAAGTGTGTGCAATCATGACCTAGGTGCTCTTGTGTCAGTCACACTTTGTGAAAGTAGTGAGCAATAACTATGTGTAGAAAATGTAATAGAATGGTGGATGAAATAGAATAAACTTCCCTCTTATGTTTGTGTGATGCAAATGAACTAGCCTTGTGCCTTGTGATGGAGCTAGATGGATGCAAATGAGCTCTAGATGCCTTAGATGGATGCAACTCTAGGTGGATGATAATAGTGACTAGTGCTTGGTCCCTCATTATGATCTCATAACTTTATATTTATATGGTTCTCTTGTTCTAATTTCGTAATTAACCCCGAAAAGGCTGACCAAAAGAAAGATAAAGTGTCCAAATGGCTAGAAAGTGCCCAAAAAGTGGCGGGAAAGTGGGAAAAGGATCGGGCACCCGTCGACACCACAAGATTAGCCTGGGTGCCCCAATCAAGGCTAAAATGATGGGAAACAATGAAAATATACTGGGAAATCCGGTCCTGAAGGTCGTCAATGACGATATAAAGCAAATAAAAATGGCCAAAAGAGGGGGGTTAATTAGTAGTTTCTTCACTCAAAAACCATATAAATAGTAGTATGAGACCAACACTAAATAATGTCTAAAGTGCATGATTTTTTGTCTACATTTGGCCCCACTTTATGTTGGTGAGAGGAAAACTCAGTAACATAAATTAGATAAAGATGCATACCCAATGTCCTTGAAGAGTGATGTAAGGACTAGACAAAAGCGTGGAATGAAAAAAAGATGATGGAGCGTGGAAACTAAAGATGTAAAAGTGCAAAAAGGTGATGAGAGTGAACCTAGGGTAGAAACGTGTGTGTAGTTGTTGATGTACTTGGAGGATTAGTATAGTGCACGCTACCGCAAAGTGATGTTGTTATTGCACCCATTGTTGTTGACTGCTTGTTTCTCATACGGATGAACCTGCAAGGAGAAAATGATCAAGTAGTCAAATATGCATGTATATATGTGTAAAACACATGTAAAAGACATATGTATGTATATGTAAAAGCATGTAAAATGTAAAATATGAAAATGAAAAATGGAACATGTGCACTTGATCCATGTCGAGAGAAAGGGTGTAGAAGAGGATATCATGTTCTAGGTTTTTAGGTGATCTAATGGCATAGGTCGAAGAAGTATAGGGAGGAATTTCACTGTATCCTCCAACCTTTAACTTCTTCCCTGAATATATGTGAAGAGATCTATGTACTACCTCATTTTTTGGGTGATTTGATGCTACTCTTGGTTGAAGTAGCGTGGGAGGCACACCCACTATAAGCTCGAGCCTCTAATGGATCTCCGAATGCTAAGGAAACCATATCCTGTAAAATTCATTGTGTGCGGGGTTTGTATATTTCTCTCGAACCCACTCATTATATAACCCACAATGCCAAGGGTGAAAACTAAATTAAATTGTACCCACAATGCCAAGGGCGTAAAAAGCGAATCAAGTGTACCCACAATGCCAAGGGTGGAAAATGAATTGAACTGTACCCACAATGCCAAGGACGGAAGATCGAATCAATTGTACCCACAATTCTAAGGGTAGAAAACTAGATTGACTGTATCTGGGTATAGATCTCTATGTAGTGTATAAACCTCAAATGATGCCCCCCTCTTTAAGGGCGCATGTGATGTCGTTGACATCGTATGTATCGATAACATGGTAGTAGATGAGGTAGAAGAGGTAATGGAAGTACTGGATTCACCGACATCGTATGTATCAATAACATGGTAGTGAATTGGATTAAGTGGGGGTATATGTATAGTAATGAATGTGTCAATTTGGAAGAAATTAAAGGGTTCGTGGTCAATGGAAATAGTATGTTCATATCCATCATATAAGAATTTGACACATTGATTCCTTGTAGAAGGAATAATATGAATAGCGTGAATCCATGGTCTACCAAGTAAACAATTGAACTGAAATGATGTATCAATGATATAAAACAAAGTGGGAAGGGTTTTGGGCCCAACTTGTAAAGGTAAGGTGATGGTTCCAATGCATGTTCGAGTAGTAGAATCATAGCCACGAACAATGGTAGAATATTTAGTGATCTGATTATTAGGAATTTGGAATTGGGCGAGTAATGATAGGGAGCACATATTTAGAGTGGAATTATTGTCAATTAGTATGCACTCAATATGATAGCAAACAATAGTGGTCAGTAATAAGCAAAAGGTGATGAGTGATCACCGATGACATTAGGAGGAATATCCTCATTATTGAATGATATGACATGTGGTAGGTTTTTGAGGGATTGGATAAGATGGGAGAAAGCAATAGGGGAATTTTCACTTGCAATTTGAATGAAACGTAGGGAAACCTCTAATGTATGATGACAATCATTGCATTGCATAAAAGATCATAAAGGGATATTTTGGATGGTGTATTCTTTAATTTCTCAATGATATCATAACCTTTGGAGGTGTCGGTAGGAACTGTAGAGGTGATAGGTGGTGGAATAGAGATGGGTGGAGCCATGGGTTGCCTATTGCGTCGAGTGGTGACCACATTAATAGTTGGGTCGGGCATTGGAGGGTTGAAGCGGGGAGGGTGTTGGGTACAAACTTGCATAAAATCAACAACAATGACAACCATGCAAGAAATCTTGGTGGGTGCATAGGATGGGTAAGAGGATTGGTCCATAAATTCAGAAGAAGGAGAGAGAATTTGATGCATGTTTAGAAGGTAGGGTTTGATCGATCGGGTTCACCAAATGATTTAATCTAAATTGAATTGAATTGAATCTAAGAGTAAATTACTGTAGTGAATGATATTTAAATAATTATGTATAGTATGCACAAGCAATAAGCATTCAAATATGTAAGACCTTGAGCAAATGAGAGAGGGATGATGACTTAGTTGATTTTTTGCAACTTGGGAATGATCGAGATTGTCTAAGTGCTTGATCCGGCTGGAAATAATGCCACAAAGGCTCAATGAGGGTTTGAGAACTCAAGACCATGTGTCAAAAAGAAGCGCCCGCAAGAGGACAAGAGCACCACAAAGAGCTAATGACTGATCTTGGTGCATGTTTCGCTCAGTGTTTAAAATCAAGTCTTTTTTGGGTCGGAAGATCTTTACTATTGTTCACTCCTTGTCACTCTAGTTTCGTTGTTAGGTCATCGGTCATACCTGTAACCTACAAAATAAGTGTTTACCTACACATGCCCATAAACCACATCAAATATAATAAAAACTATATAGAATGGGAGTCGTCTCGACCGACGATCACCCGAAGATTGAACTTACGACCAACCGCCGCACTATATCTCATAATCCATGTAGTTCTCTCGTGAGTGTGTGTATCTATGCCCTAGGTTTCCCTTATGCAATTTGCATGATGATAACATGATAGATCTAGACTTGTATTGAGTATGCAGAATGTGTGTGATGGAATAAAATGAACTCCCCTCCTATGTTGTGTATGTAGATCAATGCAAGACCTTGTCCCTTGTATGAATGTGCTAGATGTATGTCTTGTAGTGCTCTTGTGCCTTTGTGCAAGCTTAGGTGATGATAGATAATGCTTATAGTGCTTGGCCCCTTTATTTGGAAGAAGTAACTAAGTATATATATGATTCCCTTATTTGAATTTTGTAATTGACAACTGAAAGACCAACCCAAAGTGTTAAAAGGTGACCAAGAAGCAAAAGGGACCCAAAAGAGTAAGAAGAAGAAAGAGAAGGACAAGAGTGCCCAAGAGGGATAGGAGCACTGAGCACTTCTGTCCTAATCCGGGTGCTATTGTTTGAGGCCATCAAAAGGTAAATTAATCAAGTTCCGACAGAACTGTAAGATGTGCAAATCCAAAAGGATGCTTAGTCAAGCTCATAAATAGTAAAGTGCAAGAGATAAAATAACCAAAAGGCCAAAAGGAGTTGTTAACCACTAGTTTTCTTGCTTAGGAATCATGTATACATTAGTATGCTTTAGGACCTAGAAATGTACCCAAGTGCATAGATTTTGTGTCTACACATGGCAAATAAAAAATCCCATTTTATAGCGAGACACCACATTGTTGTCACCGGATAGCCCTTGTTGCATGTCGATGATGGTTGTCCTCCTTGGAAATCAAAGTATAGACACCTCCCATGGATGAAGGATGTGGACACCATTACTTCCCCGGACACAAAAAAAACAACAATGTCTGATGTATTTTGGTTCATGTGACAAGACTAGCAAGGTGTTGAGGAGGTGAAATTCCAAATGTGTGGAATCCATTCAGAGCTTACCATGGTGTTTGTCAATTTTGTGGCCATCTCGGCCCGGTGGTTTACTTTTCACCGGTTCCATCGACTATATGGCTAAAGTATGGAGAAGGTCAAGACCATCCAATACCATGTTCTCACATTCCTCCATCCATTGGGGAAAAGATGCATAAGTTTTCATTATAAATCATTATTCTGCTTTGTGTTGGATTTGCTTGTGTTAAAGAGACTACATCTTGTCGAAGTTGATGGTTGGTGATTATGCTATTCATTTTCCTTTGAATCGGATGCATGAACAAAATACGATGAAGTTTTAATTCTTCAATTTACTTAAAAAGAAGCTAGGTATTTTGACCCCGTGAAATAAGGTTTTGTTATCGAACAAGATAATAATGTCGATGATTGGAAAAATCACTTTTTCTCGCTTTTTTAAATCTTCAATATATTACGTATTTTAACCCGTACATCACAACGCTATTGTTTGGGTCCTAACATTTCCTTTCATTTGATTTGTTTATTGTCATCACTAATATTGTATCTTCTCTTTCAAAAGTCAAACATGCACAATTTGTGTATGTTGCTAGTGGTTAGGAGGCTCAACACCAAGTTAGGTGGTGGTAAAGTATTGGCAACCCACTTGTAGAATATCCCTATTGACTTTGCGCCTCCAAACACAAGCATATCAATTACACATGAGAAGGCCCAAAAATAATATTTAAATTTTTTGAATTTGCAGCAACCTTTACAATATGTGTTGAAATGTATGCTTACTATACCATGCTTTTTTAGTTTTGAGATATTTTCTATTTTCAACGCTTGTGTTATTATAACACGTGTACTAATTTAAGATTTTTACGCGTATTGGTTCAATGTTTATGTTATTAAAACACATAATGATGTAATTGTAGTGATACCAACAAAATTATAAAAGCCATTAAAAAGAAATGCTTTCTAGGTTGGTGGAATTTAAAACATATTTACTCCTCAACAAACATTATAGGATAAGTCCTCTGTTTGGCCTCGTGTTTAAGAAATATTTTGTCTATGCCTAATAAGATTGTATGGTGATTCTTATGCAACATGTTCTATGATAACACAATTCTTTTTTGGGTGTGGGCATGTTTAATTCATAGCTTCACATTGGAATCAATGCTATAATGTCAAAGGCATTTTTTCAAACTAGAGCGAAGATGGGTAGTTTTGACAGTGTCGAGAGATGTGAATAATCACGATGCATTTGGTCGTTGATGCATGAATGCATCACAACCACCGACATTGATTCTGATTTTGAGCCCCACATCCTTTAATGCCTTCCTTCCATTAATGGTTTGTTTGTTTTCGAGTGTTAGAGCTATCTAAAACATGCATTAAATTTTCTCTAATAGCTGGTATGGGTCGGGATCACGATGAACAAGGTGGCCATCACTAAGGTGGTTGCATTTGATATACAAGGATGTTCCTTTTATGGGATGGAGTTGGATGTGAAAATAGTCATTTAGATTTTACACAAAGGACCAAACATGGTTTTAAGGAGGGGATAGCTTTGGTTATAGATCATGACATTTTGAATTACAATCTAGGCCTTAAACCTAGCCCCGGTGGTCTAGACAACAAAACTAAAGAGGGGGTGGGAATGGTGTGCTTGGTCTAGCATCCTTCATTATACAAGTTTTATTTATGTGTGTCCTTATTCATTGTATTTCTTGCAAAATTGTGTTTCCTTTCATTTCATTGGACTTTTCATTGTTGATATTTGCTTAGAGTACTATGACTTTACAAGGCAAAGGATTACAAAGATGTTCTAGATGGAGAAAATGCTATGCATGACTCGTGCCGAAGTTGATAGTTCATCATCCTTATCTCTACGCCACCTATTTACTTTGTATGTAGACATGTCATATTTCTTAAATAGAAAACTTAATCCACCTCCACTCAAATGACTTCCCATGCTTATAGTTGAGCATACTCCAATAAGAAAATCAAGGCTTGCGGTCTTGTCTGCAGAATGGTAGAGTGTAGTTGGCCCATAGTTACACTGAACTCTACCCATAGTGTCTTGGAATTTATATTGATCTAGACCACATCCAATTTCATGAGATCAATTGTTGGCTAGATTTTCTGCATAGCTGAAAACCTAGGTAGTCATGAGATAAATCTCCCTCATTTACCGGTGAGGCTCTCGTGTATGATTTGTCAATAAAATATGCTAGTATCTATTTTGGGGTTTTACTTTAACCATGCAGCTCATGAACCATAGTTGTATAGTTTTGCAGCAAGTAAGCAACTGTTTAAAGAAAGGAAATATTTAAAGAAGAAGGGAATAATAAAACACAGGGAAGAAATAGGGAAGATGTGCAACCCAATCAATAGATAACAGAGTTGATTGCATGCACATAGACGAGACCAATAGATATTAACACACACAGAATTATAAACAAAGGCAGCTTCAAATCTAGATCTAAAATAACACAAAGTTTATAAGTAGATCTAAGACAAAAGCTAGAAACAAAATGCACCATGACACAAAGTTCTCCGAAATTTGCTCCTTTGTATTCCTTTGCTTCAAATAGCTATTAGGGGTTCAACACAAAGTCTGGAACACAAGAATGCTACTTACAAATTCTGATCATTAACCCGAAGGTTCTTCTTCTACTTATAGAATGTAGAAGGGAAAGTACAAATGGGAAACTCAACTGAACTGAAACATAAACAAAAAGTAAAGATAACATCTGGCAATCATCCCCCTCTAATTCCTCTTCAAGTGACACATCTGTCACTTAACTAATATAATTGTTCCACATAACTTAAAGTAATGGTTTCAAAACCAATAACTTTAAAGTTTTACAATTACATCCGGAATGTGGAAAATAGAAGAAGAAAAAAGCGTAGAAGAAAGACATGCCAACCGTAACATCTACATCTTCTTTTATTCTCGATATTGAATATACTTGTCAAACATGTAATTCAACGTCTTCCCATCCTGTCTTAGCCACATCTTCCTTTTCTCTCCTAAATCGCAACAAGCCTTCGCTCAATACCCCGATACATGCTTGCAACTCCTCCAAGCTAGGCCAAAATTCTCATTATCCGATCATTTGCAGTGCCACCAAATTATTGATGGAGTTCATCATGAAAGGCTTAACAGACTCCATCAATTCTCCCTTGCACCATCAGAAGATATCCTTCAAGGGAATTAGGCACTTTGCTAGGAATGATCCTCGTGTATGAAGTAATGTTTCTGACCACTTCCTCACTAGTGAAAGCAAAGACATTGTCTGCTAAAGATGATGCCATACTCTCAAGTGCCTGCATCCTTTTCAACATAATTCTACAGATTTCAAAACAGAAGATACTGCAAACTCAAGTGCTTCCCCTTCTCAACTGATCCGTCGAGCACAATTTATTCTGTAATCAACACCTCTCTTGGTAGCTTATTTATTTCAGCCAAAGTACTCAGGTTACTCTCAGCAACTGTGTTCATATCTATCGTGCTTGTCACCAGTTGCTTTAGCTGATCTGATGCATCTTTCATAACCTTTAGGTGGGTTGACACCTCTCTGAGTTGTACAGAAGCTTGACGAATGATTAGAATTTTCCATTCGTCAATAGCTTTAACCTAGTTACTTGCATCTTCCATTTCCTGCATCAGATGATCACTCACTTGCTTTTGTGCTGAAATGGGCTGAGTGGAAGATTTAACAACCTTGGAAATGATCTTGCACAACTGAGATACCTACTTCTGAAGTTCAACTTTCTCCACCTTTTCTTTGTCAAGCCTAAGGAATAGAGCATATATCAATGTCTGCGTGTCCTACTTCAATCCTTCTGTGGTAGCTTGACCTATGGGTACTCTAGTTACTGATTATGTCTTCTGCCGTGAGCTCATCCTCCTTCTTCCCTTCTGCCGGGCCGACATCTCAGTGAACTTATATCCCGATTATTCAATGATCAACCTTGAAGTTACCTTAGCAACTTTACGTTTTTGTCTTTTCCACCTAGATTTAGGAGTAGCTGCCAGTCGTGTTCCTCCAAGTTGATTTCCTCTCTAGCCTCTAGAACCAACTGCGAAGTCAACCATTCTGAGAAATTACTTCTGAGAATGAGAAGTTGCCAAGTGTACCACTATCTCGCACTTTGATTCCTCTCCATTTGAAACCGCTACAATGTTGTGGCTGCCATCCTCTGAGTCATCCAAAGACAAAGCTCTTTCAAATTCTGTCATCTGCAGTAGCTTCAACGTTTCTTCAGGAAGAGGCGTTGAACGAAGTGGCTGAGGAGAGAAGATGAATGTTTCCAGATTCAATGGAGGAATGGCAGTATCCTGCTGAGGTGCAACAGTCGGTGAAGTACTTGATGCTGGAGAAGCCGGAACTAACACCATAACAATAGAAGTGATCTTCTCCTTCAAATGAGACCTTCTCAGGCACTTTAATCTTCTCGGACTTCGCTACTTTCTCCTCCGTGCTTCCTCTTGAGGGAATATCCTGTGCCGAAGTTGCCCATGATTTGATTCATCAATGTTTCATCAAGGCAAGATATCACTTGGTTAAGAACCAGCTTGAAGTATTGACCAAAACAACGGCAGATTTCTCCTCGATCGTATGACAGCCCCCTACGATCTCCCGAAGTACAGCTCTATCTCCTCCCATCCGATGGTATGTGTCAAGTAACACATGCCCATCATCTTTAATATCCGTAGGTATTCGTGCTAATCCAAAGTCAAACACTCTCCATCCCGATAACTCGCTGAAATATTTCTTTCTAACCTCGTACTCACTTCTGCACTTCATCCATAAATCTTCCAACGAAGGCATATGTATGCACTCTTCGAGATTGTCTTCCTTGCTACTCCAAATGGATCAAAGTTCAGTAGTCTTTGGAAAGAACTCTTGCTCATACTCAGAGAACATCTCCGCTTCAATTCCTCGGGCCTTATGAATGCTTTGACAGCTATAATGGCCCATAATGATCGAGAAGAAGCCTGTAGACTTGTGTCATTTTGACTGTAGATCATGCATCTCCACGAGTTGTCTGCTTAGCTCCATGATGACCAATCTATCACTCGGATATCTGGGCAACTTAATTGGTTCTCCAGAAAATCCGGTGACCCTGAGGTATGTAAAATCCGCAAACTGAATGAAGATACTGCCAATCCTGGACACAGCTTCCCACGCTTCCTTGCTCACCCTGTTGGCCTTTAGATCGTTGTCCAACTTGCAAATAAATTCATAGAAGAATCCATCGTTGACCACCTTGTAATCTTTCTTGCATGCAGGTATAATAAGCTATGGGTAGCACTCAAAAATAGGGTCCTTGGAAAGAACACCACATCTTTCTAGCTTAGAGAAGATCCCCTGTGAAGTGCTACATATACCAAATAAAAAGTCATTTTGAAGCTATAAATACGCCTCACATTCTAGAGCTGCTCACCAATGTTGTTGCTAATGATTTCTGAACAATTGATTACTGAATCTGCTTTGTTGATTTCAATGGTTCCGATGAAATCATACATACATGCGTGGAAGTTGTGAGCATTCGCTTCGCCATTTATCTTGCATAACAATTTGGCAATATCATCCACCTCTTGTACCAGATTGGATCATGGAAGAGTTCTCGGAACTTGGAAGGAGATCTGGGCTTCTTCATGTATCTGCTATTCATTATGCCTATGCAGTCAACTTTATGCTTTTCCCATCTGTTACCGACATCCTGTATGCTAATAGTAGTCACCACCTTTCGTGTCAAAATCTTCAAACAATAATTGATGAACTGTGCGTCCAACCGGATTATTGTTTTCCCCGCAAATTTCTGGATCGATCTGGATAATGGATGGTAAGACCTAGCACACTCCATGATAAATTCTGACAACTGGGCTGTGAATGGAAATGTTCTAGCTCGGATGATTCCACTACTTTTGACTGCATGCATGAGGGAAGTCTTTCCAGCTCTGGATATGTCAATCAATTCGGAAAGAGGTTCGACCCAGATCTCGTATCTCCAATGTCATCGCAAACTTAGAAGTGATGCATGACTCTTCTATGCTCTCTTTCTCATCCCTCTTTTGCCATGGCCATAGTCCGCTGTCTTTATGTCTCGAGCAATTCTTTTTCTTTTATTCGGCCAAAATTCTTCACAAACCGGTGCGAGATCTGGATAATTCTTCGATTTGGAGGATATGTTCAATGTATTGACATTGATTTAAGCTCTCTTTCTCTTATAAAAGCAACCGTAATGAATTCCTGTAATTAATTTAGACAAAGATGGCAAATCAAACATGAACAAAGGGATTTTAATAATAAAAATCAGGTATATCTGCTTAAAATTTGATGTTTTATTTGCATGTAAAGCAAGCATGAATTTTACCAACTTCACCTGAGCACCTGTACCACTATGCAAACAATTATTCAGACACAAATCAAGCTCCTTCAAACCTAGGCGCCAAATTTTGAAGCTTCCAACAGTAATTACACCTTCTTCTGAGCAAAATTCCTCTCCAAATGGGGCGCACTTTTTGTCTGGGCTGCACTTCCTTGCTAAAGAATTAATTAATTCATCCTTATGACAACCCTTACTTATATAACCCTCATCATTCTATAATTAATTATTGCCCCTCCTATTCCTGGCAATTAATTAATTAATTAATAAGCTTTTCTCTTCAAATGGGGCACCTATTTTGTGCATGTTCATGGCTGCCATTAAATAAATTAAATTTATTTAATTTTAGCTCTCTACTTCCAGTTCACTTAAGCTTCACAGTATGCTTTGACCTCATCCACTGAAAATAGGAATTAATTATATCAATTAATACTTTAAAAAGCATTATTCTTCTTCCAAATGGGGCGCACTTTTTGACATGAAGGGGCTGCATTAAATAAATAATATTTATTTAATTTTAGAATTTCTAATTCTAATTTCCTTTATCCACTTTCCCTTTGTTGACTTTTCCACATGCTTGGGCGCCAAATTTGGAGAAGGAATTAATTAATTTAATGCATTTAAAGCTGCCCTTCTTTCCCAAAAGGGGTCGCACTTTTTGACATAGGCAATTTCTATTTTTAAAAGCCAATTTTCAATGGGATTATTCACCCTGCACCACAGCTCCAAAAATCCCATGATCCACTTAAGCTGTTTGACTTTCATAATGGGATTATTTACCCTGCAAGGCAGGTAAGAAAATCCCATCAATGCCTTAAGTGATTTTTCTTTTATTTCACAATGGGAATTTTCACCCTGTAAGGCAGGTAAGAAATTCCCGTTTGTTCGCCTCTAATTTTCCCATTGTGACTTAAGTGGCGTTGCTTCCATGGGAAAAAGTACCTGCTAGGCAGGTACAAAAATCCCACCTGCCTGTTGCTAACAAAAATCCCATTGTAGCTTTAAAGTCTTCTTTTTCCAAAAATGCGGCCTGCCCAGAAGAAGCTTTTTCGTGCACGACTTCGTCTTTTCAGAGAGAACCAGACCTCCTGTGGCAAATTCCTTCTGGCATAACGTGCATAGATGATCTCCAGATACTCCAGGCAAGGAATCAGACCAAACCGACAAAGGAATTGACCCAGAGAAATTTCACAGAAAAACGAAACGGGAAAACACCAAAAACACAAAATGTTGCCAGAAGTCACAAATAAAGCCCAAAATTCATTCCCCGGTTAAACCCTACTTTTGGTATATGGGAATATTGACATGTACAATCACGACAGGTTAAACCGAGCACAATTTGTCTCAAACGGGCTCACAATAATTAAATACAAATTTCCCATGAGCAAACCTCCAAATGACAAAAATAACAATTTTGGGCATCCGGGTATTTGTCGAAATTGGCTTATATAGCTCCTCGAGGAATATCTTGACATAATACGTAAACTTTCCGCAATACAAACACAAAACGACCCATTATTTTAAAAGTATGATTTTTTTACATAGGATAGTCCCAGCATTTCGGGGTGAAATGGGACACCATCAATGATGCCAAAAATCGGGTGTTAGAGGAAGGGGAAAGGACCTCATAGTTGTGCCCTCTACTGCGCTCTCAAATATCCCACTCACGTTGTATGTAACAATGCACCGACATCACTACAAGCTCCTTCCCTCCGAGATAATCGAGTAGATGGTTTGGGCTTGCTTGATTTTGCATATTGCATATTCTAAGGGGAAAACTTGACCAAGGAATCATTGTTTGTTGTTGATGATGATGATCTCTCAATGCCCCATTTTTTATACCTCTCTCACTCGGACATCGATGAATGCTTTACCGTTTGCATTTTCATTTCAATTTGGTGACAAACAAGCCGACATAACATCTTCCCTTCCCTAATTCATGCCCCGTGCCACCACAACCAAACTAATCAATCTCAAATGAATATAGATTGTCATGATAAATAAACCGAATTATAATCTTCAAACCCATCAACCGAATTATAATCTTCAAACCGATCAACCAAATTACAAACATCTTTTAACATTGGGAGTATTAATCAACCGCACCTTGTTTTAATTTGAGATATATCCAAAATACATTACCTCAATGACTTGTGCATCACACCTCTTTTGCCTTCAATGGATTTGACAAAATTGACACGTGGTTCATATGTACTTAGGCGCACAAAGAAAAAGCTGTGCATTAGTTTCCCTCAATATTTTCCCCACCCCGGACTTCTCCTCCTTTAAACCTCTTCTTCATCACCCCTCTTCTTCCTGTAATATTTCACTTTCTCAAATTCAACTTCTTCAATGCATCTTGTTTGAAGTTTTCATTGCACCGTTCATGTACAATTATTAGTACACTAAATTTATGAAGTAAAGAAATAACACACCATACAACACCAAAATCACGGCCGAACACTAACATAATAAATTCCTATATCATACTTTGTGACTGTACTTAGTCCTATTTTGTGAGGGTAACTCCGTAGTTAATTTAAAAATAAATAAATTAATGCTCTCCCGCATCGCATCTACATGACTTTTTGTGTCTTCTAAATGCTTAGTATACCTCAAGTTAGAGAAAGGTGATATCCAAAAAAACCTTTATAAAAATATTTTATAAACTTAAATTATTTATTTACAGATAACATTTAAAAATAAAAGAAAATCTTATTTTAAGAACTAAATATCCAAAATATAATTATAAACGGTGTTAAAAAGTCTAATTAAATAATTTATTATTATTAATAATAAATATAAATTTAGCGCGGTTAGAAGTCCAAAAATAGCAGAGTTGGATCAAAAATAGCTGAAGCAGAGTGAAGAAATCATAGAGGAAATGGATTAATATATTTAAAACACCCTTCCGCCATTAACTCCCCCATTCAATTGACCCTGAATTTTCCCCAAAGCCAAGATTAAATATGAACACAATCTGAGAATATTAAGAAGCTATATGGAAGAACAAGGGATAGGTGGTGACTCCTCTTCAATTCGTCAGATTTTTAATTGTCAGCAGAACATGTTTTTATTCAGCAGCAGCAGAATGTGAATATTCCTTGTAATAGCCAGCAGCAGCAAAATGTAAACATGCTTTTTAATGGTCAGCAGGAGAAGGATGATGATGTGCAGAGTATGAATATTCCTGACGACTATATGAATGATTTTCTTCACTCTCAGGATCAGTTTCAGCTTCAACATTTACCCTTGCCCGGCCATTCTCCTCCTACTCTTTCCCCATCATATCACAATATTATCCACCATAATTATAACCCTTGTGCACAATTTTTTTTTCGCACACAACCCCCGCAGCACACACAAATTCTCATGCAACAACAGCACCGGAATGTGCAGATGCAAATTCAGCAGCAGAATTTGCAAACGAATAATCTGCAAATTCAACTTCAGCAGGACAACGGCAACAACAAGAATATGCATATGCAAATTCTGCAGGACAACGGCAGCATGGCTTTGAATGCAATGAAAGAATTTGTTTTGACCAGTGGGAGTGCAACACCAACACCAAAAAATGGTGAGAAAAAGAAGCGTGGAAGGCCAAGGAACACACCTAAGAATGAGTGTAACACTAACAGTAGTGGGGCTTTCACACCGCCTTTGAATTCCACCATGAAATTCAAGAAGCTTAGATGTGGTACGTTTTCTGCTAAACCTTTTCTTTTTTCTTCTGTAACCCTTCCTTTTAATTGAGTTTCAATTATGTGTATTTTCTTTTAAGAAGATGCCAACTTCTTTTAGTTTATTGATGTTTTGGATTGTTCTTTGCTCCTGCTGCATCGATTTCATTTTCAGATTGTGTTGCTTTGTCTATAATATGTGTTTTTTTTCCTATAACGACAATGCTCATTGCTTTTAACCATAGTTACCAAATATTGTGGTTTTTTCCTAATCACTGTATTAAACAGCCAATATTTCAACTTTTAATAATTTAAAATACAGAAAAAACAAAAATCTAAAACCTAGGGTTTGAGAAAAATAAAAACTCCACCAAAACAGATCAAAACTTTTGTAAAGCTATGTTATTATTAGTATTATAACTGCTGTTTATTGTTAATTAAAGGTATGCTTTTTATTATTTAATAAAACACTACACAATATATATAGCAAGTACAAGCATAAAAACTATTATTTTTAGAAGTATTTACACGAGTTAATTTTCAAGGGATCTTAAAGTTGTATTTCTATTCTTAAAAATTGTAAACTACAGACATAAAATATATTATTTGGATCATTTAATTAATGTATATATGTTTTAAGTTTAAAGTTTAAACCATAATTACTTATCATTTTAATAATTTTGAATCTGTTGTATAGTTATGTGTTTAATTATTAAAATTATCATATTTTTAAACATACAATATACCATATTTTTTTCCATATTTATAGAATTTTTTCTTTTGACTGTATTTTTCAATATTTTATGTCCACTGTCTAATCCTCTCCATACAAACATTGCTACCTTTACTTTTAACTGCATTGCTTTTTCTTTTTCATATTGTGCTGCTCTGATTCTAATCTGTGTTTTTTATCTATAAAAATGAGGCCGATTCTTTCAATCTGTTAATGCTTTGGATTGCTCTTTGCTTTTGCTTCATCAATTTTTTTTTCCAAATTGTGCTGCTCTGTTTCTAATGTTCATTTAATTTATATGTTTTTCTGTAAAGATGCGGTCAATTCTTTAATATGGTAATGTTTTGGATTGCTATTTGCTTTTGTTGCACCGGTTTCTTTTCAAGCCCTGCTGCTCTGTTTTTAATTTGTTTTTTGAAATGTTTTGAATTTGTTAGTGTTTTTTCAAGTCCCTTTGTTATCTGGAAACCTTATCATATGAGGGGTGGAGTTATGGATCCCTTATTGTAGTAGTAGGATTTGAACCTAGCACATGCTCTTACACTTGCTTCTTTTGCACATCATGCTGCTCTGTTTGTAATTTCTTTTTATGTATTTTATTGAACTTAGTTGATTGCTCTTACATTTGTTTCTTTTTCAGTTTGTGCTGATCTGTGAGTTGTCCTAGTGATTGATTGCATTGCTTTATGTATAGCTCGCTCTTCTATTTAGAAGGTTTCGCTTGTGCGAGCTATGCGAGTCTTCCTTATAAAATCTTAAGGCTTTTGTATGCTGGTAGTGTTAAACATTAACAGGTGTATTTGCTGAAACTCTCAGCTCAATCACTGACTGCAATATCGTTGTACCAGGCCATCTTCTTGGTTTTCTTTCCCATTTGCTATCAATTCTCTTGCATCTATTAAGATTAAATGGACATTTTATCTTGTCTTCACTATTCTGCCATAGCAGCACTAATCCAAGTAGGAGGTTTTTTTCTACAAGACAATGGTTTTTTAGAAGTGTGGTCCATCTCATACTTGTATCACCAAAACCATTATCTCTTCACAAAGGGCCAAACTCTGCTGCAGTACTTTCCACAAAGGTTCTTCTCATAATGGAAAAGGATGCCTCCTTGGAAACAGATAACCTAGGTGGAGTGAAGGAGCCCTCGAAAGGATTTATAGAGAAGCTGGTTAAAAGCAATCTATATCAAGAACCCTTTGGACAGGGTTTGACATCGTAAAACTTTGATATATAATTTAATGAACATTTAAGCAAGCATTTACTATTTCTCTTGTTTGGTCCTGCGTAAATAGATCTCCCTGTTAGACATAGTGGCCATGGATATGAACACAATTACGACAATGAGAGCCCGGAAGAGATAGTAGTCTTATAAGCACTTTCTAAGGAATCGACTTTAAACATGCCTATTTCCTTCCAAAGACTGGGAAGTAAACCATAAAGGAATTTACTATTGGAACTGCCCATCATATTAATAAAAATATATGAGAGTTACAAAAGCAGGGGTGATCGGAAAACTCACGGTCTGACAAAAAGCCAGGTAGGCACCATAAAGGAATTTGATGTAACCTAGTGAAAAGTTTAATGTATTGCTACACTGACTGATTTGGAAGTTGTTTGAGTTGAAGCTATCATGCCCATAGATTTTCCTGATGCCCAACACGGCAGAAACTCTGCTTCATGGCATATTTGAAGCTCATGCATATGGTGATTCGATGATCACTGCCATCTTTGTCTTCAACAGCTGCAAGAACCTTCTGATAAGTTTGCCACCAATCTCTGGCAGTATCTTCCATATGTACTTCAGCAGTTTTGATTATGTTGACATCAATGATCCCAGGGTGTCTCTTGAAATGTCTCAAGGCTGAGGAGCCAGGAGTCGAGCTTTTCACCATTGAAACAACCGTTGAAGTGAGGTATTTTTCAGAGATTCAGACACCGGTCTCTGGTGCTCAAGTGGATGGTGCTGTAGCTCGATTATGCTAGAGCATTGCTTTCATATTTTCATCATCTCTTACATTTGCTTGTCCTCGTTATAATGTTGTCTAGCAAGGATCTGCTCAAGGACATTGGTATTGACAGATTCTTGTGATGATTCCTTAGAGGACGTGTTTTTCAGAATCATTTGAACCAAATTTGGGATGTATCAACAGGATGTAAGATGGGTCTAGGATGATGGGGGATTTGTTGGATCTCTGAACGAGGACAAAGCCTCAATGCAACAATCTGTTGCCCTTATTGTCCTGAAAGAAATCATAGATCTGTGTGTAGAAATTGCAGATGTGTCCAGAAATCGTAGATGTTTTCCTAGAAGTTATACATTTGTGCTTAGAAGTCATAGACATGTTCCCCAAAATTGCGGATCTCACATCTAGGGCGAGCTTAAGTGTTGCAGGGAGTTGTCCATGGATGCTGCAATAACAATGGCATGAGCATAAAAGGCCATGATGTTTCAATTTTTTTATACATTTTAGTTTATCAATGTTTTTTTTTAACAAAATGGGAAACCTGGCCACATAACAGGTGGAATTATGGATTCCTTATTATAGGAGAAGGATTTATACGTCGGTCATGCTCTTACACTTGCTTCATTTTCAATTTGTGCTGCTCTGTTTTCATTTTGTTTTTACATATTTAAATTTGTTAATATTTTTCAAAGTCTCTTTGCTAATGGATAACTTTGTTGCATGACCGATGGAGTTAAGGATCTCTTATCATAGGAGATATATTTGAACCTAATAATAATATTTGAACCTAGTTTATGCTCTTGCACTTACTAATTTTGAATCTATGTTAATTAATTAGTACCAGTGATTTGAATTTTCAAAACACCATAGGTCCCAATTTTGTCTTTCTCAGGTTGTGCCCATTTCTGTTTCTATTTTCTTTCAAGGAGATCTATGTGACACATAAACCTATTTTATGTTTTGAATACATTTTCTCTATATACTTTGAAGACGAGTCCAACCTATTTTAACAATTCAATGTTCTCAAAGTCTATTTGCTTATGTTGCATCAATTGTAAGTTTATGATAATTAATTAATAATTACCTGTAGCCATTGTACCTTTTTTGATTGAAAGTTTAATAGTGTGTGAGTTAAACATCAAATTGCATTTCTTTGGCTTAATGTTAAGGATCGAGGGGTATTCTGCTCCACTAAATTTGTCTGGAGCATAATGTCGGCCTCTTCCTTTTTATTGATACCTCCTAAAATTTGTACCTTGATGAATGACTAAACAATACTTTTGACAGCATCATCCACACTGTTAGACTACAGACCACTTGATACCACTGTAGTTTTCAAAGGACCCTACATCTCAATTTTTTTCCATTCGAATTGTGCACTGCTCTTTTTATAGTTTTTTTAAAGGACACTTATGTATTTACTTATGTTTTAAGAGTCAAGTTCAGTTTTCTTACAATCAATTTATACAGTTTTTCCTTAAATGATGAGTGTCAGTAAATATATTTTAATTTGTTAATATTTTCAGAGTCTTTTCATTAATGATGAAAATTGTAGGGCAGCTGCTGCAATGTTTTTCTGCACCAGCAAACTTTCTTCTATTTTAAATCCACAGATATAAGGTCTTGGTTTCCTTCTTTTTGAGAAGATTCATAAGATCAAACTCCCAAATTCAGCCTGCACACAAGGTCTCTACACCCCTTAGGGATTGAAGTTGAGTCTCACAGTCAGATGAAACTGCTGCATCAAATATAGAGTCATGATTGAACCCTATGTCTTATTTTCATTTTCAGATTTGGTTATCAACTGTTTTGTATTACGTTTCTTTTTAAAATCTTTATGTTATTGTTTTTGGTTTAAGAGTCTTTCTTTGGACTTGTGGAAGCTTCTATGAAAATTTATTTTAAGTCATCCTAGTGATACTCATGGCTTCCTTTGCGAGCTCTAGACTAGACCTTTTACCACTGTTTCATTGGTATTTTCATACTGTTGTATTTTATGAGCTTTCTATCCCCTAATTTTCTGACTTCGAATTATAAGGTATTGTTTAGAACTAAATGCTGTGTGTTAAAAGGATCAAATACATTTTACTACTGGTTTTGCTTCCAAAGAAAGGAAGGTGGTTTTGTCAACATTCTTTGGAATTCTTGTGGAATTTTGTTTGAGAGAAGATTTTTGTATACACCAGTATTATATGTATTCACTTTTGACAGTCTCTATATTTATAAAACCACCTATATTGACACAGGTTCTTGCTTCTCAGCAGGACCTACCCCTTGGTGTGTGTTCCTCGCTGAGGTCTTTCTTGTGTTGCACTTGGGCGAGCATTGAACATAAATAGGCATTGATTCATAGTAAGCTGCATCACGAAACACCACAGACTTGTTACAAGTAGGCATGGGGTCAAAGAAATAAGGATAAAAGATTATATCCTCCTTAGTCGTGACACTTCTTTGTTCTTTTGATCACACCTAATGTTGTTTGCAGGGCTTAATTCTTGAATTAGAACAGATTGATATTGACACACTCTCTTAAGTTAATCAGTTCTATTTTTTTATCGAAAGTTTAATAGTGCACGGGTTAGGTGTCAGATTGTATTTAGGACGGGGTCAAATTCGTTCAGGGCAGGATCTTGACCTCAATCTATTAGTATCTCTTCAGATTTATACTTTGATGGATGGCTAGACAACATCTTTTACACCATCCTCATCATTAAACTACAATCCACTTTATCAACTTCAATTTTTGACTTTTATCCTAATAAAAACTTTAGGTGTTAAATTCATAGAATGAAGAAATAGCAGAACATAGAATAATGAAATCATGGCGGATCACTCACATAGTAGATTCATATATTGTACTTTGTGAATGTACTCCGGTCTTATTTTGTGAAGGGAACTCATAGTTGAAGGAAAAACATTAAAAATTAATGTCATCTCTCACATCTCAACTTAGTGGTTTTTTTTAATTGAGAAATTGAGAATGCTTCTATTAATAAAAACAGTTACAACAGTCACAAAACTAACCAGTTACAGCAAGAAAGGCCCCAACAGAGACCAAACTATGAACAAAAACAAAATACAAATAAACTAAGAACATTGTCTGAGAGTATTGTTTCGCATAAGACTTCAAAGCGATTCTGTATCTTCACAAGTGCAACACACTCCTCTTGGTTCTTAAGGTTGAATTGATACAACTGCAACCATAGAGAAGAAAAAATTTGAGTTTGCTGAATAACTAAAGCGGAGCCATTCCCAACATACAGTTGTTGACAACAATTTTTCCATATATGGAAGAGGATAGTCAACCGGAAAGTATTCCAGATGTCAATGAGGATAGAGGGGGAAGAAATGCCAAGTAAGGCAATCTTTTTATTGAAATTGTTGGGAAAGAGTTCGGAAAGAGTAGAGTGGAGGGAAGCCCAAAGCTGAGCAACAGATGGGCAAAGTGCTAGAAGAGGTGGGGAATACTTTCAAGAGTTGAAAAAAGTGCAATCTCCTACAGCAAGACCCAACTTGGCTAAAGTGAGGCCAACTAGAAGCTTCATATGTAGAATACGCCATCCCAAGAGTTGACATTTAGCCTCAGTAGGGGACTGCCAAATGATGTAAGCCATTCTCTGCCACTGAGAGTTAGAGAAGGACATAGACCACTTGTTATTAAGAGATTCACCAAGTGGCAGCGGTTGCTGAATTAGTTGATACAAAATCCGTGGCGTGGCTGTGTTGATGGCAACAAGGTTTGGCCAGCGCCAATCCTTCCAAGGGGTTGAAGGATTGTCTGTGATTTTAAGAAGAACCTCGATGGGATCAACTGTAAAATTGAAGAGTAAATAGATTTAAGTTTGATGGGTAGGGTAAACTTCTGTCGCAGCAATTGCCAAGAGAGCCAATTGCTAGTGTTTTTATCCCAAATGTCCTTAACCATATTGATGCCTTTCTTTGCAAAGGATTTTTCTTTGAATTCAGGTTGAACAACAAGAGGAAGGTCATTAAAATGAATAATTCGATTCCACCAGAGATTGGATGAGGGAATACTTAATCCATGCCGAAGAGATTGATGACGCCATTGAAGAAATGGAGCCATAACCTGCCAAGCTATCTAGTTACGCCGAAGAGGGAGAGAGCCAAAAATATCAAAAAATTGTGCATTTATGAGTTTATCTTCCCATGAGGTAAGAGTCCAGAACCTTTATAGGAAGCTTGCGGATTCGTTCCCTCACAAGGATCTTCCAAGGCTCAATACCTTGAGTGGCTCTCGCCACCCATTTTGCAGCAAGGCATTTCCCTTGTTGAAGTGGATCAATAATTCCAAGTCCACCTGCAGATTTAGGCTGAGTGTAGAGTTCCCAAGAGATTGCTGTCATCCCTTTCTTTCCATTATTGTTGTTCCAAAGAAAGCTCCGAACAAGTTGCGTGAGCAAGCAAATTTGGAAGGGAACCAATAAGAGGAGTAGTAAGCATGATTGGCCAAAAAAATTCGATTAATGACCAACAACTTGGCAGCAAGGGAGAGAAATTTACACCAATTTTCAACCTTTTTCTAAATTTTAGTGAGCACCCAGTCCCACATATCTCGAGGAGAGAGATGTATACCAAATGGGATACCCAAATAACGAGTAATCTTCCCATGTGGGAGGATGTTCCAAGTTGGGGGAATCCAAGATAGATTCGGGTCATTTTTAATGAATATCACCTTTGTTTTATGGCTGCACAACTTGGAACCAGATATGTCACAATAAATATCAAGTATTGCTTGAGCATTAACAATCTCATGTTCATCATTTTGCAGAAAGAGGAGAGAGTCATCAACAAAATGAGAGTTAAGAGCATAAGATCCTTGAGGAAGTAATTCCTTTAAGGTCTCCTTGATGGTGAGCTCATGAAGCATATAACCAAGAGCATCAACAACCACCACATACAAGAACGAGACAACCCTGCCGAATTGAATGTGAAGGTCAAAGGACGTTGTGAGGCTGCCATTAACCATGACCTGAGCACATGCTTTAGTAAAGAGCATTTGAATACGTTGTTTGAAGCGGGATCAAATCCCAACCACTCAAGCATTTTGAGGATAAATTGCCATCATATCCGGTCATACGCTTTGTCAAAATCAAGTTTTATCAATAGTGCATCTTGATGCGAATCTTCAGCCCATTGGGCAGTTTATGACACAAAGAAGATTATCCAAAATATACCTGCCTTGTAAAAAACCAGTTTTCTCTGGGTGAACAATATCTTGGGCAATCACTTTAAATTTCATAGCAATAGCCTTTACAATGATTTTGTAAGAAGCATTTAGAAGAGTGATGGGACGACAACCACACATTTGATTCTTGCTACCAACTTTAGGAATAAGCTTAATCATGCCATGGTTAATGACAACTCCCAAGGATCTATTGGCCGCCGGTTCTTTGTAAACATTAAACATGTTTGTCTTGAGGGTGGGCCAAAGACCTTGTAAAAATTCAACTGGGAGCCCATCCAAACCACGGGCCTTCTAAGTCTTTATCGCCCAAAGCACTATTTCAAGATCAACGATAGTAAGGTGGTGGTCCCATACAAGGGGCAAGCTAAAAAAATTGAGCAGATGCGGGAGAGAAAAAATAGGATATTTTAGCATTAGTAGGGCCCCATGATTTTTTTACACAAAATAGAGTCTTTAGCATTAGCAAAAGTATGGTCCCATGAATCTCAAATAAACTATTGGAAGGAAAAATAGGAGGGAAACTTAAACATAAATGCCAAGTGTCAAAAAAACTTCCTAAAATTTTTAAGCAGCAGATTTTTGTTTGTGCCCCCAATTGCTTTATGGGGCTAGAAATCCTCTCCCTAAAATGTAGTTGCTTAGAAATTTTAGGAGCTTTGTTGGATTTTAGCAAAGAACAATTAATTTTTTTACATGAGACCACATTTACCAAATAAATAGAAGCACTAGCCCCCAACATGGGACCACGCTCTAAGTTGTTGCTCAAGAAGGTGACTAGTAGCCTGATTTACCTTGCAAGGGATGCATCCATGCATCCATTCTTCAAGAAAGGATTCATACTCTTCAAGTTCATGTTCCTCTTGAAACAACTTACTATAATGTTGGAAAAAAACTCCTTTGATATCATCAAGTGAGTGAGACTCCACCCCATCGTCCAAATAAGTGCATCTAGTAAGTGCTTAATATACCTTAAATTAGAGAAAGCTCATCCAAAAAATAAAAACATCTTCAAAAAAATTTTTTAAACTAAAATTAATTATTTACGATATTATTTAAAAAATAAAAACTAATTATAAATTATGTTAAAAACTCAAATTAAATATTCTTATTTAAATAATTTGTTATTAATGTAAAAATATAAATTTAGATTAGAAGTCCAAAATTATCTCGAGGATTAAAATATTAGAGTCAGTATCAAGTAGTTAATGAGAAAAAGGAGAAATAATCAAGGAGGGAGTGAAGAAATCATGGCGGAGAAATAATCAAGCAGAATGAAGAAATCATGGCGGACATGGATTTAAAGAATACACCGTATTTAACTACCCATCCACATTTACCTACCCATCTTCACCATCGATTTTACCCCAAAATTTTCCCAAAGCCAAGATTCTCACATAAATAAACCAAGTACACTCAAATTTTAAAGAACACAATCGAGACGCTTCTATATGAAAGAACAAGGCTCACGGGGTGACCCCTATTCTAATCGTCAAGTAAACATGCCTTTTAGGTGTAATGTCCCAACTCCGGGATCAATAAAAAATATGCAAATCAACAACCCTTCAATACACCAATCAACTGCAAATAGCAAAACTCAGTCAAAACTACTGAAACCAGTCAAATAGAAGACTCAATAAACCCAATAAAAGGGGTTTAATGGCCTCTAACAAGTGGCTCACTCACAGCTGAAACTATACTCCTCAGAAATCAGATTTCTTTGATTGATTAACCATTAATAAGCTCATGCAAACAAGCTCTAAAATCAGCCTTCACAGTTTGCAACTATATCATCAAACTATAAACCACTGAACACACTTCAAAATTAAATTACTTCACTTCTACTGCTGCTAAAAAGAAACCCAAAACACCATTGAATGTATATCAAATCGGTTTGCTAAACTTCAACCACAATGGAGACTATGCAGACAATACAATCGCTGCCTACAAGGCTGTTATTTATCATGCACTTGCCATTTTCAAATATCAGAGAAACAAACAGCCATGGAAACCAATGCCAAAAGTGCAATAAGGAGGTTGCTTTAGAAATAGATGAATACTTTAACACAGTTCAAAAATCGTTATCGACGATTAATCGACAGGCCAAATTTTGAATTGGAAATCGGGAATCGACAATTTATTGGCAACTTTATCGCTACTTTTAAAAACATTTAAATTCATAAAATATACTTAAATTAAATGTAAAAACAACATTAAATGATGCGAGAAGTGACTCCATAGAATGCCATAGGCCCATATGCATATTTTCGATTAAGTTTTGACCAAAAAAGAGAGTACAAAGTTTGCAAACAAAAATACTCATAGAGTCATGTCACATGTGACTTTTAAAGTATCACTATCAAATATCAATAATATTCTATTTCATTAAGCATGCCTAAAATAAGTCTGTTGCACTTGCGGCTGCCTCGTGGAAGTGGAAGGTAAATATTCCTCCTCCGCAACACCAACATTGTCATCCACAAACATATCATCTGGATCATCACCAATTTCTAATGTCCTCGATGGTATTGCTTCTTCAATTTTCGTCTCCAAAGCTGCTATCTCCTCTCAGCAAACATAGGCTCCGCATCATCAAGCAATCCAGTCATCATACGGATCAATGTTAGCCAAGTCAATTGCATCATAACTCTGTGCCCCCTCCACTTGTTCCACACAAAGACGAAGATTGTATCGCACGAAGACAAGGTCATTGAGGCGTTGTGTTGTTAACTCCGCTGCGCTTCTTTGTGTGAAAATCTTCGAACATGCTCCAATTACATTCGCATAAAGAAGCATCAGCATCATCGACACAAAATGCAGATGGCTAGCTTTTGAAGATTTGTTGTTTTTGCACCATAATCTTCCCACCACAAATCTGCAAATAAAACATTTATAATTTTGTAAGTTAACTAAGCTTGAATAAATAAAAGAACTCTAGACTTCTAGTTTCTAATTCTACGTGTAATGAGACTAAATACAAATGACTCAATTTGGTTTTACCTGGCTGAGAAGTGTTTCTTCTTTTCACACATAGAGCCGATGAATTTTGTAATATTTCTTGCGTCCTCAACCACATTTTTCACCCATGAGAGTTTTCCTATGTCCTCTAATAAGAGATCCAAACAATGGGCTGCATAAGGGGTCCAAAAAAATGTTGGGTGCCTCTCCTCAAGAAGTCTCCCTGCTGCTATATATGCCGCCGCATTGTCTGTCACAACTTGGACAACATTCTCCACGCCCACCTTTTTCACCACCTCATCTAACATATCACACAAAGTGATTGCAGTTTTCACTTGGTGGGAGGCATCAATTAATTTCAGGAAGACCAACTACCCACTTAATGCCACTAGGAAGTTAATCAATGTGCGGTTTTTCCCATCTGTCCACTCATCGACAAAATGGTGCATCCTTTTTTATCCACACCTTTTTTGCTCTTCTAGAAGAGTTTTGGTATGTGTGATGGAATCCTCCAACAATGGGCCACTCAAATCATGGGAAGTAGGAGCCTTGAACCCTTCTCAAAGAACAATCAATGCAAAGTGACCAAATTCTCCCACTATGGACTTTTTGCCACATTGAAAGGAATGTTGTTGTAGTACCAAAAGTTTGCTGCAACTATTTTTGCTTCATTGTGCATTTCTTTATTCCAAGCAAGCACTTCTTGAGTGAAGGTTGTGAACTAGGAATACTTCGAGGAACAAAACATCACCGAACTACTATCGCTGGATGAACCCCGTCCCAGTGTCTGACCTTGTGGAGTTGGGGCATTAGAAGATGCCCCAATGTCAAAATATTCCCTCGCTGCCCTCCTATTTGCTAGGGCTGCAAGTGCATCAACTTTCCTCTTCTTTTATTCTTTTCTCTACATAAGTCGCAAGGTAACTTGATCGTAGGGATACTTTATGTTTGAGGCTTTCAGTCAAGTTACTTTTTATTTTTTCCCAAACATATATAACTTCTCTGCTAGTTTGTTGAAATATTCTATAATTCCGCTCTTTCCATGTGTTCCAGAGAAGTAGTGAAATACCACTCCAAACAGCTGGGGTCAAATTTTGTCCTTTGGGAATTGCTTTCTTCCAAGTATCATTAATCTGAGCAAGGGATCCCAAACTGTTCCAGTGAAGTTTAAACAACCGAGCCAATTGTGTCCACAATATAGAAACCCATGGGCATTGAAAGAAAAGATGATCCAATGTTTCCTCATCTTGAGTGCAAAGTTCACATCTAAAAGGTCCTCTGAAACCTCTTTTTTGGAGTCTATCTCCAGTTAAAAGTCTTTTGTGAATGATAAGCCACATGAAGAAACTTACCTTAGGCCATATCTCTGGTTGCCATATACGCTGGAACAAGGTTTTTTGAGGATGAGAGCAACTTATAATGAGGGATGCATATCCAGAAGAAACATCATATTTCCCTGAAGAGCTGCCTCCCCATCCTAGTTCATCCGGATCTGCTGAAAATAGAAGAGCTCTTCCTGTTAGAATATTGTTCAACCGGTCCTGATCTTCCTTCTCAATCCTCATGGGCCAATCCAAAAGAGGTCTCCACTGTGTCTCATTACCCCAGGGCTGAATTTTTGTGTGTATGTAATGACTTATCTTGATCCATCCCTTCGCTTGCATTTGTTCCTTAATAGGATGAAGTTGAGGAAAGATTGATAAAATTGGGGGTTGACCTTCCCATGAGTCCGTCCAAAAATTAGCCGAATGACCATTGTGAACTATCCAGAAAAGTTGTTTTTTGATCAGTTTTTCTCCCCGTTTAATGAACTTTAATGCTGGAGATCCATTATTAGGAAGAGCAGTCCTGATTATCCTCTCTGGTCGACTACTTTCCGCATATTTACCTTTGAAATTAACAACCCATAGATCATCAGGACAACTTATGAGCCTCCAATATAATTTGGCAGCCAAAGCTATATTCTGTTGGGTAGATAACCAAAAGTCTAAAAGCCCACCATCTTGTTTTGGTTTGTAGGGAGTTGCCCATTTAACCAATGCCCACTTTTTCTTTGAAAGATCCCAAACCCGTTTTGTCTGAATATTTTTTTTTTTTTTTATATATTGCTCAGGTATAGAGCTGAACTGGTAATATCAGATGAATCCATGAAATAACATTCTCACACTGCATAATAATCAAAATACTGCAAACTCCCGCAAACCGGGTATTTATAGAAATGGCGCCTAGGGTTTAAATGATTGATTTCTTCATAAATAACGCAGCCATACATTCAACATTGATTTTTAATGATAAATAACTAGGGCAAACACAAGTAGAAATCTGCAAATGGAATAATACAGATACTACCCAAAACTCAGCCAGAATGAATCCAAATCAAATCGATTTGGTATATATATGTGGCTGAAATGTATAACAATAAACTATCATGAAAAATACCTCTGATAATGCATACATCAACTGTAGAACAAGTCGCCCCACTCCTGGTGTTGCCTGAATGCCCACTGCTGCAATTTATTTCTCTATCTGACACTGCTGAAATGAAAATAACCTGTGTAAACAATGAAGATCCCTGGGTGGAAGCTTCTCTCACTGCTCCTGGGGTTTCCGTCCGCAAGAGTAATAATCCAGAGGGTTTCCGTCCTTGGATTTTGTCTGCAAAAGCTCTGTGCTCACTGCTCTGTAAAAATGATAATAATCTGAATGCCCTTTCCCCCAAGTCGCATTTTTCTTCATATAGCCAAAAACCCTCCAAATCTCCAAGTCGCACTTTTTGGCCAAAACCCAATAATTAATAATTAATTAATTATTTTTCTTTACCAAGTGGGTCGCATTTTTGGGTTTAATCAAACATACCCAAACAAGTCGCACTTTTGGCTAGGAATTGCATTTAAATAATTTATTAATTTTATTTAAATACATTTTCCTAAGTCAAAGTCACCCAAACAGTTTATTAATTCATTATATGTGCTTTAATGATATTTTACTTTAATTCGAGCACCATATAAAAGAATAATAAACCGAAGTCACCCTTGAAAACACCCTTTTGGCCGTCGGGTAGACAAAATAGGCCAAAAGGTCTTCGACCGAACTAACCGAGAAAGAGGGACATTATATTCTTTCCCCGAGCCCCACTCCATAGAAATATTTGACATATGGAATCCATCTTTTTTAAAATAGTAGCTAGAGTATTCAAAATAGACACCACATAAATTGGCATCACTTGGAGAACCACCTTAATAAGAGTCATCCTTCCTCCTGTAGATAACCATTTGTTTGTCCATTTTTGGATTTTTGTTCAAATCAGTCAATTAACCATTTCCAATCTTTGGGTTTGTTAGGAGCTAAAGGAATACCCAAATATTTCATTGGTAGAGTTCCTTTCTGGAATTGAAGAATTTGCAAAATCTGTTCTTGTTGTTGAGAACAATGGAAGAAGTAAATATTGGATTTTCCATTATTTATACTCTGACCAGTGGCAGATGAAAAGGTTTGAAGAATCTTTTGAATGTGCATGGCTTTTGTTTTTAATGTTCATTTAATTTGTGTGTTTTTTCTATAAAGACAAGACCAATTCTTTCAATCTGTTAATGTTTTGGACTGCTCTTTGCATTTGTTGGATCGTTATTTTTCAATTTGTGCTGCTCTGTTTTTAATTTATTTTAATGTATTTTAATTTGTTTATGTTTTTTGAAGTTCTTTTGTTATTTGGAAACCTTATCACATGCAATGTCCCCAAATTGACCCCACATGGATTTTAAGCAAATCCAACACCAAAGCAACTTATAAAAATTATATATTAAATCACTGTTATGCAGATCTGAAATATTACCCAGGAAATGCGACTAGGACATGGCAATGAATTCATATAAATCAGCCTATAAACTGTAATATTTCCACTCAAAACTGAAATACAGATTTTATAAGATCAAAATCTGAAAGAATATGAAGATTTCTAAGGCAAACAAAGGCTGAAATAAATTAATTTAAACCTGCAGACAAGCTGCCATGAATAGATCTGAAAATGGTGCTTTGAATCCCTCCAAAAATTCTGAAAACAAGCTATTTTTATTCACAAAAATCAGATTAACAAATGGCAACACAAATTAGACCTGTAATGTATCTTATGCAACACAGATCAGCCAATAAGTGGGTCGCTCCACCTAGGAAAAATAGAACAACTGTTGCAAACTTGTTCCACAAACCCTTCCACAAATCTACTTTATTCACCACTAAAGAAAACTGAAAATTCTTTGTAATCACAATGGATAACCCTGGGTAGGAAATCCTCAAATGCTCTAAGAGGGTTTTTCGTCCTTAGAATAATTTAGACAAAAGCTCAAAGCTTTAGATACAATTCAGAAATTATAAAATGATCAAGTGTGTCTTCTCCAAGCAATTCCCATTGCTTAAATAGAAGAATTGGGCCTAGTGGCCACCTCCAACAACCAATCACATTTTCCTTCCTCATTAAATGCTTCCACCAACCACTTTTCCCTCCCAATGCAAGTCGCATTTTCTTAGGGGAAATAACTTTTGGCCCATTTGCTTTTGCCTTTTTCTATGTTCTTTTGCCTCTTTAGTGCAAGTCGCACTTTTCTAGAAATAAACAATTTTAGCTAAGTGCTTTTATCATTTGGTTCACTTTTCTATTTTTATTAAGTCTATAATATTTTATTATAAGTGCTTTTATAATATTTTATTTATTTTTGCACTTTATAATAAAATAATAGAACTTAAGTCACCCTTGTGTTCACCCCTTTAGCCGTCGGGTAGACAAAATAGGCTAAGGGTCTTCGATTGGGAAGGGGATATTACATCACATGATGGTGGAGTTAATGATCCCTCATTGTAGTAGTAGGATTTGAACCTAGCGCATGCTCTTTCACTTGCTTCTTTTACAGTTTACGTTGCTCTATTCCTTATTTCTTTTTTATGTATTTTATTGAACTTAGGTGATGCTTTTACACCTGCTTCTTTTTCAGTTTGTGCTGCTTTGTTTCAAATTTCATTTTATATATTTTAATTTATTAATGTTTTTGGAAGTCTCTTTGTTAACGGAAACCTATTCACATGACCGGTGGAGTTATGAATTCCTTATTGCAGGAAAAAGATTCAGACTTAGTCATGCTCTTACATTTGCTTCTTTCTGAGTTTGTGCTGCTCTGTTTCTAATTTTTTTACATATTTAAATTTGTTAATATTTTTCAAGTCTCTTTGTTAACAAAAAACCTTGTCACATGACCAATGGACTTAAGGATCCCTTATCGTAGGACATATATTTGAACCTAACAATAAGATTTGAACCTAGGTCATGCTCTCAAACTTGTTTCTTGTTATTGTCATCCTTATTTTGATCTCATTAATATTCTTGTTGTCTTTTTGTTTAATTAGTTTCATTGATTTGAATTTTCAAAAGACCCTAGGTCCCAAATTTGGAAACCTTATCACATGACAGGTGGAGTTATGGGTCCCCTATTGTAGTAACAGGATTTGAACCTAGCGCATGCTCTTACGCTTGTTTCTTGTTACTTGTTATCCTTATTTTGATATGTTTATATTCTTGTTGTCTTTTTGTCTCTATGGCTATAATGTCCCTTTCTAGGGCTGAATATGAAAATAAGGGTTTGGCCTCAAACCCAAATGCAAGAAATCAGATTTTTGGAACAACAGTCATCAAACCCTAGCAGCAAACTGAAATCACACCCTTAGGGCATCAAAAACCAGCTGGAAATTAGTAAATAAACCCTCTAGGGCAGCAAACTGTAACAACACTTAAGGGCAGCAATTCTCATGCAACAACAAGCTGAAAATGACAAAGAATGATTCCAAATATTTTAACCAATCATGAAGATATTATTCCAGCCAATATACTTCATAAATAAATGAGAAACAAGTGATAAACCACAACTGGAATTAATTAAATAACTAGCAGAAGTACATGCCATAATAAGGGCTGAAAATGATGTTTCCAAACCCCAACAAATACCAATGAAGTGAGAAATCAACCTTATAAATTAGGAGGAATTTGAATATCAACACAAAATGTCAATTGGTGCCCTAGAAGGCACTCAAACCCTTCTCTACCCAAGTCGCCACCCTAGGAGAGGGTGCCAAATTGACGTAGAAGACTTTGATATCTCTTTCTTCAAGCCCTATCTGCCAACAAGCAAGATAACCTTCTTTGAAGCCCTTGAAATGACAAATTGGAGAGTTTTTCATTCTTCAACCTTGAACAAGGAAGGGGTTTGTCTTCCTTGCTCGCCACATCAAAGGATTTTTGCCCTCTAATAAAATGAAATGGAGCAACCAACCCCAAAAGCAAGTAGTATAAGTATATACCCATTAATACCCGTTCTTATTTTTTAGAGCATACAAAATTCTAACTATACGATTATGCTTTTTAATTTGTGGATACCACTCGTTATATATTAAAGAAACAGTAGAAAAGAAGTTGAACACAAAGTTATACAAACAAATCATAAAGAAAAAAATGTGAATTCATGACCATAAGGAGAAAAGAGCCTATATACTTAAGGAAACATAACCCAAAAGTATTTTGGAAGGAACTTCAATCAAAGAAAATACATGAAGAAAACAACAATATCACAGCCAATCAATGGTTTGAGTTTGCAAAACAACTTTATGAGCAGGATTCAAAAGTTGAAGGCCCCCCTTTGGTCAACACGTCAACAAAGATTTTTACTGTGTAAGAAGTTGAGGAGGGTATTATGAAATTGGGGGTTGGAAAAGCCAAAGACTTGGATGAGTTTCGGTAGAAGATTTAAAATGGGGGAAATAATTTCTCGCTCCTCACATTGTTGACATATTCAACAACATCATTTAGCAGGGTTTTCCTGGAGATTGGACTACTAGCCTTGTGATACCTCTTTTTAAGAGTGGAGATGTTAACAATCCTTCTAATTATAGAACCATCATGATTAACCCATTGTAAAGTTGTTTGGTAGCATGGTAGATTGCGAATCAACAAGTGGGCGTAAGAAAAGGCAAGAGAGCAAAAGGCCAAGTAGGGTTCAGGCCTAAGTATTCAACAATAATGGTATCACTTTGAGGCACATTCATGAAAAAGTTTGGAAGGATAAGGAGGAAGCTTACTGCTGTTTTGTTGACTTCAAGAAGGCTTTTGACATAGTTCCTAGGAACAAACTATATGATAGAATGAAGGAGCTTGGTATCCCAGTGTACCACAAAGTGGTTGTTCATAGGCTTTACAAAAAGTTGCAAGTCAAAATTAGAATTCAATTTGGTATCTCAGAAAGTTTCTAGGGTGATATTGGGGTTAAACAAGGATGCTCATTATCACCTACTTTATTTGGCCTATATATTGACAAACTTGAGGAATGGCTAAATTTGCAGAGTGAATATGGTGTCCGCCTAAGAGAGTATGTTGTAAGACTTCTCCTTTATGCTGATGACCTTATCTTGATTGCTAGGTCCGCTCAAGGATTTCAAAAGCATTTATGTGCGCTTGAGCAATTTTGCAAAGAAGTGGGGATGCAAGTCAACACTAATAAGACCAAGATCATGATCTTCTCCGATAGAAAGAAAAGAACTCAGTATGATTTTAATTTCGATGAAAGCATTTTAGAGTAAGTAACAAAATATAAATATCTCGGGTTTGACTTTAATAACAAGCTTAGTTGGGAGATTTGTAGCAAAAAAAGAACTTTAGGGGGTGGAGAGCTTTCTATGCTTTCCAAAACAAATGCAGAGAGGCGGAATTATGGGATTGGAAAACTATGTAGACTTTGTTTGGGCTTTTAGTAACTCCAGTGGTGCTTTATGGATGTGAGGTTTGGGCTAGCAGCATTTCGAACTCAAGGTGGAAACAATTTGAGAGGATTCAAAAAAGCATGATTACAAGCAAGTTCAAATTAAAGATCTTGGTCCCATATGAGATTCTTCTAGCTGAAATAGGTGTTGTACCTCTAGAAGCTATTGCTATGGTTCGTCTCATAACATATTTAAAAAAGGTTGAGCAAATGGATGGTAGTAGATGGCCTAAGGTAGTCCTCAATGAGTTTTTGGAGAAAAGAAAGAAGTCATGGATGAATCAAAACAACAAATGGCTTAAAAAATGGAACATTTACTTGAATGCATGTCCTAATAATAGCCATGAGATAAAAACTTTTGTAATAGATAAATTCCACCAAGCTATGTGGGGAAAGCCGTTAGGGAGAAAAAGAGGTACTATTTGGAGGAATTTAACTCTACATGTGATCATTAACAAAAAGCTTTTATAGGGGCTAATATCTCGTGGAAAGCAAAGATCTTCATAGCTCAATTGAGGACTAATTCACATCGTCTTGAGTGAAACAAGCAGATGGAAAAGACCTAAAGAGGTATGGGAAGAGAGAGTCTGTGTCTTCTGCACATCTGGTGCAATGGAGTCAAAGAAACATTTCATGTTGGAGTGTAGTGCTTACAATGACATTAGGGCCCAGTTTGCTAGTACAGTGGCTGCTGCATCCTTACAAGATATTTTCAGTGAGAATATGGTTGAAAAAACAGGGAGCTGATTATCAAACTCACCAACAAGAGATCTGAATGCCAGAAAGATCTTTAGCAAGATCTGCTGTCCCATAGGTTGTCTTTGGTAGCCTCGTGGACGTTAAAAGTTCTTCTTCTTCTTCTTTATCTTCGGAGAGGAATTGTAATTAGTATTGACACGACCCCAAACGTTGATATGGAAATGGGTATAGGTTATTCAGAATTACCTGTGGATTTAATAGAGAGGATACTGCTGTGTCTACCAATACACCCGCTCATTGAATGCAGAAGAGTGTGCAAGGAACGGGAATCTTTTATTTTCTCCACCAGATTTCTATGCATAGTCTGCAGAGACACTCCATGGAGATTACTGAGACAGTCGGATTTTAATTCCATTCTGTGCATTAACTCGGCATACATTCTATACTATTCTTTCTTGACGAAGTCTGGCAGAATAATCCCCGAGTGCACTGTGCGTAAGGATTTCTCTTTCCAGCGTATGAACTACGACTGCTAGGGATCAGCTGCAGGGTTTTTTCTGATAAAAAGAGACACCTGGGACAGTGGACGTGTTATTAGAGAAAGTAGTTTTGTGTGGAATCCGCTTGGGCCTGGCGAGCTGTCAGTACTGCCTTCCTCCGTGGTACCTGATTTTCTTCTGAGGGCAGCTGGAATTTTATGTGACAGAGAGACAGAGAATTACAAAGTGGTGTCGATTGGCTTAGGCTGTACTATCCAAATCTGCCGTTCTTTGGGAAAACCATGGACTGTCAGACTCCTACCTAGGGAGTTTAGTCCACTGATTCTTGGTCCTACAAATCTGATATTCTGGGACGACATGCTTTTTTGTACGACAGAGACTGCAAGAGGCAAGATGATGGTATATGACCTGCTGGATGAAGAGGAAGAACCTGATTTAGTAGAGTTGTCGCAGATAAACCAGGAAGAGATAATCTTCGGACTGGTTGCATGTCGATCAGCCATGCTCCATACTCTTAATATTTATTTTACACTGTAATATAAATGCAATAGACATTAAGGATTATAAGAAATCATTGATCATCTCCATTAGTAGTCATATTCAGTATGATATCATAGACAAAATTATCTGATTATTTGCAAATATTATAAAAACTCCTTCCATGTTGCAATTTTATTCATTAGCTGTCATAGTATCCAATATTTGAAACGACATTTCAGTATTTCTTAATACAATAGAATATTGCATAGCAAAGGTTCAATAAGAAATTTTTATTTTATTTACAATGCTTTCGTATATTCTATTGCCCATTTTATTTGATGGTGTATTTTTGGTTCATTGTAATTCATAATGTTGGCTACAAATATTTGCTTCTGTGTGTAATTTTCTGATGAAGTTCTCTCCCAGATAATGGCGGACCAGGACGTTTTCAAGTTATTATCGTTGCACCAGGGAGGTAAGCACTCTGGCTTGTCTGCAATTATTTATTTTTGGCTGGTTTTTTATTGTCTCTTTAAACAGTCTTCTGGTATCCTAATTTCATGTTGAGGATGAGCTATCAACTGCTTCTGATTAGTGGGTAGATACTTGGAGATTGACTTGTTCATATTTCTAATACGGACCTTCTATTCAAGAATTTTCAATAGAAAAATCTCCACTTGTTGGTAGTTCTAATAATTGGGTGCTAGAGCTGGATTGAATTCATTCTCTCTCAAACAACCTTGTGTTTTTGACATTCATGGTATGCCTTAGTGGAATTTATAATTTGTACCACAAATTGATTCTCCAGAATGCAAGCCTTCAAAGCAAGCGGTGTCTTTTTCCATTTCTAAACCTTTAGAGTGATGTCCTCTTGTGGACATGTCCGTGCGTTTCTTACAAGTAGACCGATTGCTATGAAATTATGAGTTCACACCTGATCTTCTTCTTGCATATGATGTTTGAGGTCAAGCTGTTTTAGTTCAAGGATATTTGTATTAACTTTCTTTTCAATAAATTCATGACTATTAGTTTTTCAATTGTATTTAATCAATTGTAGAGTTATGACACAAAAGAAGATGCCATAGCTTCTTGCATATGCCATTTGAGTTCTGATTATGCTGGCTGCTATAGGTCAAGGATATCTAAAACAAGAATTTAATATTTTTTCGAGTAGTCTTTTTCCAGTGGTAGAGTTATTACACAAGAGTAGACATTTTGAGTTGCAATCAAAATGAATTGAGACACCCATTGGTGCAAATCTTTGGTAGAGGCTTCTCCCATCAGGCGGTTCAGCATGACTATGCAGTCCGCTATTTTTTCAAGTCAGAATGAGGGAAGGTCCTAGGAAGGCAAGCACACTTCTGAGAATATTTCATGCAACGGTCAATTGTCAAGCCTTGCAAACAATAATCTTTCCTCTCCCATTCTATCAATGCATCCTCCTTTCTCAAAATGACTGCATTTCTCGACTGCAGGATGCCAAGGCATCTGGAGATTCCTTCAGGAGTCAGGATGGCCACAATTGAGCTATCATTTGCGGTTATTGTTTGACTGTCGGGTTTGTAATTATGAGCACAGGTACAAATGAGATTAATATCTTGGAGGGACAACGGAAAACCTGCAACTTGATAAAACCACTGTTGAAGATTTTGTCTGCAAGTACACTTCTGCTTCCTTCCTCATCCGCCTCCGCAGGTCATCAAAATCCATATGATCAACATTGCTATCTCCTATGTCCTGGATACTTGGTGACCAAGACGGAAATTGGCTCATAGCCTGCATACTTGAACTTCATGTTCGGAACAATTAGCATGGTAGAATTGGCAATGAAAACCGGTACTTACAAGACAAAATTTCAAGTTTTTGAAGGTTCCAATGGGATTTTAACTAGGTTAACAGCTGAATCATGAATTTGATAAATCCAAGAGTAATACTCAATGAAACCAAGAATGAATTTCAATGTAAGGTATGGAGAAAGAGAAATTATGCTCCGAATTTGAGATAATTCCTCCGTTAGAATCAACGGGAAAATGCAAAAATGATTATGGGCAAAAATTGCTTGTTTTTGAAGGTTTCAAAGGGATTTTAATGGAGTTTCAACAACAATATGAACTTGATCAATCTAGGAGCAATAGTCAATGAAACCAAGCATGAATGGATTTGAATGAAAGTTATGGGGAAAGAGAAATCGTGCTCCAAATTTGAGACAATCCCTCCATTAGAATCAACGGGAAAATGCAAAAAGGATTCTGGGCACAAATTGCTTTTTTAATGGAGTTTGGGCTGAAAAATGAGTTTGATCATAAAAATGAAATCCTCAACCTCATCTCGTTATGATCCTGGTGTGTAGATTCACTAACGCCTTGAGGTTTTGATGTAATGGTGCGTTACATTTGGTATCGAGCGACCCCCGTGTTCGAATCTCGCTCGGTTGGTTACGCTATGTAGCCAGGGCCCGTGGGGCGGATAAATGTTGGTGAAGCAGGGCTCATACATATGGGAGTGCAGGTGCAAACCCAACTCAAGGTCGGGCTCAGTGTAGGCGTGGTGAAATGTTATGATTCTCATGTGCGGATTCACTAATGCCTTGAGGTTTTGGTGTAACGATTCGTTACATCATCACTCATGAATGCATTCAAAAGAAGGGTGTTTTCAAGGATAAGCTACAATCCAAAGTTTCAAAGGGTTTGCTTCATGGGATCTTCGGGGACAAGCAAATGAATTTTATGCAAAACTAGGGAAAAATGGTCATTTCTAGTAAAAATAAGATATAAATAGAGTGATTGCAGCCCATGAATGAGAGATCAGCTTAAAGGCGTTTTTGAGTAGAGGAGTTTGGCAAAGTTTCAAGCTTTTTTATCCACAGAATCTCTGACAATGAACAAAAGAGTGTTTTTGGAGGGTAGAGCATGGAGCTGGTTTTAATGGAGTTTGAGAATACAAAATGAATGAAATTCTTTGTTCGCCCCTTTCACTTTATCTTATTTTCTGTCGGGGGTTCTTGGGGAAAGTCAGAATCTTTGAAAGACAACTTAAGTGAGGGAGATTTGATGTGGAGAATGCAAAGTGAGTTTTGCAATCTCCACATCAAAAATGCGCACTAATGAGAGGGCTGCACACTTTTGCAATGTCATGGACATTCAAAATGTGCGCAACATAGCTTGGGGTCTTCATATGGGTGCATATTTGCTTGGGGGAAGAGGTTGCTCCGTAAAACAAGGAGAGGGAGGTGAAATTTTTGACTTTTAGTCAAGCCAAACCCACCAATGAGGATGATGTGCACATTTGAGAGGGAGATTGCAAAGTTTGAGTGCATAACTTATGCATCTCCCACTTAAAATGTGCACACCAATAAGATTCATTCACTTAAATTGTGTTGATGTCATCACCCCAATGAAGAAACATAACAAAAAGTAACTTTTTGAGCCCAAAACCAAAAATTTGAGTTTCTAGGGGTATAATGCATGATTTTGACTGGAAACCACTCAAAAATTCATAGCAACCATTTTCAAGAGCTGAAAATACCTCCTTTTTGAATTTTGAGCCAATTCACCCTTTTAGTGCACGAAGGAGCAATAGTGAGTTGAGCCACCGCAGAGACTTGAGAGGAGTTGGAGCAAAACCAATGCTTGTGCCATGAAGAGGATTCCATGAGTTTCAATTTGACCATTTTTTTGCATTTTGAATCCACCCAGAGCTCCTAGAATGTCCAGTTGAATATGACCTTTCTCCGCAAACCAAAAACACCTTCCTAAAAATGCCAGACTGAATGTGTTCCCAAGACCAGTCCAAATCTTCTAGACTATGACCTAAACCATACCAACATGAAGTGAACTCGGAGACCTTTCCAATGACTCTAATCGGGATTTGTGAAACCACCCGAGCTCACCCGACACTGCCTAGAAGTTGACACTTGCAAAAGGGTAAAACTGACAATATTGACCAAGACTCTTAAAAGAGACAATTTTTTCTTTAGAGTTGTCAAGTAAAATGCCAAGACATTTTACATGCCAACAGGTGGTTAAAGCAAGCCTTCAAAAATGAGTTTTGTATTTTGCTTATGTAGGATTTGGGGTAGAGAGGACCTTGTTGATCATACATTTTGAAGATGCCCTTTTGTTAGGATCTTTTGGGCTTTAGTTTCAATGTGGTTTCAAGATGAACGTAGTTATTTATTCAATGCCCCTTATCTTGGCGAGGACCTCTTCTCCATGACACTTGGATGATTAGGAAAATCTACAATTTTTTTATGGCCCACAATTTGATTGACCAATGTTTGCAACTTGTGGAAGTCAAGATGCAGGGCGAATTTTCATAGAGAATTTGGATTTGTTTGTTAAATTCAAAAGAAAAGCTTTTGTAAAGATTTCAAGGCAGTGTCTTTGGGGCATAACCGCAGCTGATAGGTTTTGTGGCCTGTTTAGGTAGAGACTTTGATTCTGCATTTCTAGAAAATTAACTAAGTCATAAATGTCAGACAGAATGGTGCATATGTCAAGTTAACAGGAAAGTGTCTTTATGCTATAGGAAGAAATCTCAGACAATATACAATTTTTTTGTAAAATCTAGGAAGAGGAGACACTGCTCGAAACCCTACTAGAGGGACATCTTAACCCTACCCACTTGTAGGATCCTATTTTGTATAATTTATGAGGAGTCTTCCAGCTTCAAGTTTGTGAATATTCGCTAATTGGTTTCTTAGATCAATTTATGGAGGACCTTATCATACATAGTGCTTTATAATGTAAGTGGAAACTGATGTTGTTGGGGGCCAATGGTATCATCTAGATTGTTTTTTCTCGCCGTAGAATTTTGTTGTGTCAGATTGCATTGATTTGGGGCAATTAGACAAAAAGGTAGGACACATTGGTCAGACATTAGTGATAGATTAACTTCTTGGTAGTTGTACTGCTTATTCTTATTGCACTCTATTATTTTGCAGGATGTGTCACAGAAAATTATGGCTTTTTGGCAGCAGATACCCTCCACTATTGTTATAATATCTGCAAATGGAACTGTTTCTAATGTGAATTTTCGGGATCCTTTATCTGGAGGCATTGCAAATCATAAGGTTGGGTTCTGCAATTTTGTCACATTTTTTTTTACTATATTCTGGATGGATACAAATGTAGAATTAAAACTACATAAATTTCCTTTTTCCTAGGACTTTACTATTCCAAATAGAAATAGAATTAGTAACAGAGGTAGAACCATTATTTATTCCATCTAGTGATTAAAATTAGTAAATGGGATTGTACGTACATCCATGGCATATCAATAGGAACAATGAAATGCACTGACTCTTGTATTTGCAATTTAAACAAATAAAGGTTTCAGAAAAACAATGGGGGTCCAAGGACATAGAATGATCAAAGGTCCTCATCATGGACCAAGGCTCTTCTATTCTCTAACAACCCACATGTCATGCTCAATGGGGCATTTAAAGACAGTGTTCTACATCTATCTTCAGTTGGTGTGAGCAGATGACTAATTGGCCAAAGAAAGTCTGATATATCATGGAAAGTGAGGTAAAAACACTGGGTCTCATGAGCAGCTTTAAAAAGATCCATGCGCCTCAATCATGCTTCTAAAGCTAAAGTTATAGAGAAGGATCGATGAAGAGCACTCCAAGATAGGGGTAAGAGGAAACAATCTTGAATGTTTCAGCCTATATAGGTGAATATGGTTGCTATTTTCTTGGTAAAAATATTAAATGCCACAGATTTTGTTTTAAACAAGCTGACATATCCGATCTCAGAAGAGGTGAAGCTGTATGAAGAATCCTCTTGAACCCCTGGGGCAAGGATTAGAAATCAACCATCACCATACGTAGCATTATACACCACAATTTGATATTCAATATCCTTATTTTGTTCAGAACCAGGCCGCTAGTTCATGGCTACAACCAGCTTGGCATATCATCCAACCTAATGGAAATAAGATTGAAGCTGATAAAACTAGTACTGCAGATGTCTGCAATGCAAGACCCTTTCCATCCTTGTCTATCTAGAGGAAAACTGAACCAACAGTAACTTCAAAGGTTTCTAAATTATGTAAGAGAAAAAGAGAACTTTGCTGAAATAGTAAGAGGGAGTTTCTTTCAAAGATTGGTATATACTCTTGAACTCAATGCACTGTAAGAATTATGTAACATGTAAGATTGCACTCCCATCTGACAACAATTCAATCATTTGCTACTCCTTTTTCTACAATGATTTGCAGCCTACTCTTTTGCTGCAAACATTCCTTCATCAAATATTATTTTGTTCTACAGTGATTTTGTAATATCCTTTTCTAGGGCTAAAACTGAAAATAAGGGTTTGGCCACAACCCTAAACAAATCTGAAAATACACCAACTGGAATGGAAAGACTGTTTGGAAAATGTTGTTTAGCTAGGGCATATTCTTGCATACCTATGGAGTAAAGAAATTGTTTTGCAACAAAAACATAGTTATCAAAATTTTTATACTTGTAAAGAAAAAGATTCATAAATGTCCTCAAGCCATATTCATGAATTTTGGCATCTTTTGGAAAAAATTCATTACGATAGCTGGACCTAATATTGTTAGATCATTGCAATCAGATTTGAAAATGTCTCCTTGGGTACCATGGGGTATATGAACTTTGAGATGTGTCCACCAATCACTATGTGAACCAGTTTGAGAATTCAAGGACTGTTAGAAGACTTAGGAGGATTAGAGTTATGTAAATTAGTGTGTGAATCAACCAACAAGCATCAATCTGAAAATGATTGGAAACACACTTTAACCCTATTTGAGCAATCAATAATCAGTCCTTTAGGGCAATGAACTCGTATAGGCACTTTAGACCATCATACAACCATGCAATAACAACTGAAAATGCTTCTAAATAATTATTTCAAGCACAAAAACATTTTTGCATCCAAATTACATCAAAATAATAGAGTGTAATACCCTCTTTTTCATTCCAACACCAATTGAAGACTTCTTTCCATTTCTCTTTTCGTGGCCAAGAAAGAATTGCACAAGGGAAGGCCTTGGGTTTCGTTTTTATTTTCTTTTATTGTTATTAATATTTTTCTTTGGTGTTTTACTCCCTAAGGTAGGTTAGCTGGGATTATAATGCTCCCAACATGAAGTTTAAAGATAAAGTAAGCTCCTTAAGAGGTCGGCAAGGTTGGAGAGTTTCCAACATGGAAATAAAAGATAAAGAAAACTTAAAGAGGTCGGTCTACACTCTTATGACTCTTGGCGCCAACCAAAGGGTATAAGAGGAGTCTTGGTGGTTCATTTGCACATCATCTTTTGGCATATACACTTTATACTTGGTCTCTAGGCTGATTGCTCTTAGTCAATTCTACTATTGGGTGACAATCCATTAGTGTGGCATCCAAGGAGGACGAAACCTTTCCTTTGTATTGTCCCCAATGAGACAATTTATACCCTCAAATGGAATAACAACAAATCCGATCTATAACAAAAATTTATAAAAGATATACTTGACAAAAATAATGCAGATCTGAATTTTATAGGGAAAATGCAACTTGCTCTAGGAGTGAAAATCCAAAAAAATGTAGTAAAACAACTCAATTATTTTGTCAAAGAGATCAACAATTCTTATAAGGACAAAAACATTAGAAAAATACCAGATTTAGAAAAATACCAGATTTAGATGAAGGCTGGAATTTTATTTAATAAATCTGCAGATGCACAACTCACGACACAACTGAAAATATAGTTTCCTCGGCCCAAAAAATTTGCAAAGAAGCTGATCTTGACTCAAAAAAATATGATTAATGAACAACAAATCAGATATGATTAGAACAAGCCCTAGATCACTCAGAACTGCACACAATGTGGGTCACTCCAATATGGAAGTGCTGGAAATCAAAGGTAGAACTCAACAACAATGTTCTCCCTTCAAACCCTAGCTGGAATCAATACCAAATCTGCAAATCAAGCCTTCAACACTGCTGGAAATCTGAAATATATCTTTGAAAACCAATGGAAACTCTTGAATAGAGCTTCTCAAAAGGAAGAGTTTTCGTTCTTCTTCCTAAGCTTAAAGAGGGTTTTCGTCCTCTCAAGCCAAACTACAAAGGGTTTTCGTCCTTTGGAGTTGATTTGGAAAGCATGCAAGCTTATACCAAAAATCAAAAAATATCATATGCAAAAAGATGCCCTTCCCTTCCATGGCGACTTGCCTTTATAGTTTATTTTGGCCTTTTTGCCACTCAACACAACCAATCAGATCTCTTTTCCCGCATTTAATATTTTCCTTTGCTTTTTCCCCTTCTCCACATGGGTCGCATTTTTCCTTAGGGGAAAATAAAAATCATAAAGTCACTTTTTCTTTTCTTTTTTTTACTTTGTCATTAATAAATTAATAAAAGTGCTTATAATAAAATTTTATGATGCACTTTATAATTAATTCATTACGACTAAGTTTTCCTTTTGTTCATCCTTTAGCCGTCAGGAAACAAAATTGGGTTAAGGGTCTTCGACTAACTGCTTCCGAGAAAGGGGATATTATAATCCTCCCTTCCCCAAATTGCTTGCCCTCAAGCAATTGTAACTCATATACCCAAGTGCCATGTGCAAGAGATAAAACATGTTGTAGTGCTCCAAGAGTCTTGATCCTGTACTGTTAAATGAGAGAGCTCTTGCCAAAATATATAGCTCTCATGATGCCCATACACATGAATTTGGATCAAGGGTACCACATATTCTATATTGCAAACTTGATCCTCTAACTCATCATACTTCTCATGAGGAAAATAAATCTGAATATGCAGCAATAAATATGACATTATATCATTCCTTCCATACCTTGGAGTGTCATCAAGTTCTTCATTTCCTTTGGTCTTCATGATATCTTGTTTTTGCTGCATCAAATTCTTAGCATCCTTGTCCCGAATGGGCTGAATATCCTCATGATAACACTGCTGCAATAAAAAAATGATGTACCTCTTTCCACACAATCTGCATCCCATGCAATCTTCTCTCTTTTGAAGGAACTTTCTATGCTCTTGGCTGTCACAACTTGAGGAGTACCATTCCTTATACCTTGCAAAACGACTTCCTTGTCTTGCACTTTGAACTTCAACTCCATAGTCTGATAATTTTGGATGAATTCACCCAAAGATTGTAGCCATTGTACTCCAAGTACTAAATCCATTTCACCAATGCCAATAATAGAAAAATCATCTCTTACCTCATGATTTCCTATGGTGAACTCAAGTTGTGGAATCTTCTTTCTACATGAGATTGAATGTCCATCCGCCACTATCACGTTGAAACCTTGAAAATCTTCCACCGGAAATCCCATCTTCGTAACCAAGTGTAATGTCCCTTTTAGGGGCAAAAACCAAAAATAAGGGTTTGGCCACAAACCCCAAGAATCAGATCTGAAAATACACCCACACCAAAGATGAAAATAATCTGATTTTTATGACAACTGTAATATCCTTCAAAACCCTAGGGCGAATTGTATAAGAGCTTAAAATTCACCATACAACCATGCACAACAACTGATAAATACTTATAAATAATTAATTCAAGCATGACAACCAATATCCATCCAATTTGGTGACAATAAATGGATAAAATCAATGAATATATACTATTGTAATTAAATTTAGAACAACAGCAGAACAACCACAAACTAACGCTGAAAATGATAGATAAACAAAACCAAAATCATGAAAATATAGATTCTGGCCTTATAAATTAAGTCAAATTAAAATATAAAATCAGATTTACAATTTGTTCCCTAGAAGGCACCAAAATACCATCAAACCCTAGTCGCTCCCTCTAGGAGAGCTCCAAAATGCATGCAAACCCTTGTAGATGTCTTCCTTGATATTTTAATGTCCAAATCTGCAAGAGGTCTTCAAAAATGTCTTCACTTCACCCAAAAATGGAGGGTTTTCATCCTCCACCCAGCCACAAGGAAGGTTTTCGTCTTCCTTGGAAATGCCACACTAATGGATTGTCGCCCAATAGTGGAATGACAATGAGCAATCAGCCCAAAGATCAAATGTAGAGTAAATGTGCCAAAGATAGATGATGAAAATGAAGTCATTGATCTCCTTTTATATTCTCCCATTGACGCAAAAAGCCAATTAGGACCGACCTCGTAAATTTTTTTTTGGTCTTTTAATTTGCTTTTAAGACACCTCCAACCCAACCGACCTGCCTTATTAAAGAAAACACTAGAGAAAACATTAAAAATTAATAAAAGAAAAATGAAATGGAATGCAACTCCTTTCCTTGTTCAATAATTCTTCGTTGCCACGAAAAGGGAATGGCACGAAGTCCATATTTAGGCCTCAAGATGAAAAAGGAGACATTACAGTCCTCCCTTCCCGAAATTGCTTGTCCCCAAGCAATTGCAAACTCATATGCCCAAGTATCATCATATCAAAGTAAAGGAACATGTTGTAGTGCTCCCATAATCTGGATCTTGTGCCTGTTAAATGAAGGAGCTTCAACCCAAACAAGCTCAAACCTCTTTACCCCTTTCTTCATGGATCACTTCAAAAATAGAAAGCATATCATCATGCTTGCTTATACTAAAATCCTTGGAAACTGATGTAGTTTCCATCATAATCAAGGAATGGATGCATAATCATCTTGATCAGATATCTCTCTTATCACCAAATACAAATCAGATTGTGGAGGGGCTAAAAACACTTTACCACAGTCATAATTCACATGGAGTCTTATCCAAATGGAGGCTATCAAATCAGATTTGTTCCCTCTTTTCAGCTGAACCCTTCTTCCTATATCAGCCTGTGATGGAATGCTCTTCAAAATTGAAAATTCACTGTTGTTCATGGCTGCTAATGGCAGTCCCCACTCTGACTTTTGCAAAATTCAGCCCTATGACCATGCCATAATAGCTTCCAAATTGAAATCTTATGAAGAAAGACAATTTCATGAGTAATGTAGGGACTGAAAGTTGTTTTACATAGGCTGAAAAACTAAGAACAAGTCTACAATTGAAATCAGTAGACATCTTGGCCTTTAACTCGAGAGAATCAACCTTCCCTTGCTTAATATTCCTATGAATTCTGATTTCATCATTTTGCAAGTGGAACCCCAACTCCTTGTGAATTTTGAGGGTAAATTCCTCTAAAATTTGAAGCTCTTGACCCCAAAAACAATGTGTGTCTCAGCTGAACTTAAAACAAAGAAGTCAATGCAAAACTCATACCTTTTCATGGGGACAATGGGCTGTGGTATCTTTCTTGTGCAAAGAGGATATGTTCCATAAGTTATAGTGACCATGAGGCCTTATAAACCATCCTTGCCAATTCTTCTTTGATAATTTGATGCATATTGCTGCCCATTCCTTCTAACTCTTCCATTTTTATGGAACCAAGGGTTAACCACATATGAAACAGAAAGTTAGAACCACCATTATGACCCAAACACCTCATGATAGAGTTCCCTTCCATAATGATTTTGAAATCAGATATTTCCCCCTTTGAAAGACTCAACATAGCACCTATATGCCACTTGTGGAAACACTTTTGAAATTGAGCCCAAGTATCTATATGTTCTTTACTACAAGAAGTACTTCTTACCTCATCACCCTGTGAAGTATGATGTGCACGAAGGTATTCAATCAGCAGTGACATAGGAGGATACAACACACATGAGATATGAGTACTCCTTCTAACCATCTGTCCATGGTAACAAATCTGAAATGATATATTAGAAAAAACCGAGATATCTTCATACCATGGGCTGCCCATGACACTCCTATGACCCAGATTTTTTTTTTTAAATCAACACTCTTTCTTGGCATGATTTCCTTGCCGGATGGGGTCCTTTCTTTCTTGCATTTGTTCCAAAGTTGTTGGTGCTTGTCTTGAGTAACCTTAGGATTCTTGTGAAGGATGAGTATTCCCTCAAATGACCTCCCTTTGACTGCTGTTAGGAATAGACCAGCCACCTCATCAAGTGCCTCAACAAGAGATTTTTCCAATCTTCTCGACCTTATAAGACTTTTGGAGATACCATCAACACAACCATCATTGTGATCCCAAATTCTTCTTTCAAACATAAGTATATCAAACGGATTACAAACCAAATGAAAAAGAGGAAGTAGTTACCTTTGCATGCATACCATGGGCCTTGGGAAGAGGGTTACCTCTTATCACTCCAATCTCAGTCCTTGTGCCTAAAGCGACATTTGTCTTGATGCATGCATAACTTGGAGCCTGCGTGAAAGGGTGTAAGTACCCCTTATTACTCATTGTGCTCCTTATTTTTCCCACATTTATATCAAACTGATTATTTTGATTAGCTCCATGTGATGGTGAACTAGGGAGCAATAAATCTGAAATATATTTGTTCCTTGGACTTTCAACAAGATTTTCATCTCTTTTTGCCTTTGCCTCTTCGATAATTGGTGCTTTCCCCTTTTGCACAACCACCATACCATGTTCACATGTGCTTGGGAGGTGTTTGTGGCTTGTACCCAAGTGTAGTTCTTAATCTTTTGGCCCTTTATTGATTGTTGTTATAAACAGACCAACAAGTTGACTGTTATCATATCTCCTTGAGAAATGGGTTCCACCCATCCCTTTTGCTTTCCCTTCTTTCTCATCACCCTTCTTTTCAACCCTGGATTCATCACATGCTGAAATACTATCAGTATTAATCAAACAATGATCAATAATTACCTCATAATGATGACTATCCGGAACAATAATGGGAGTAAGGGTTGAATCTTCATCCTTCATGGCTCCCTTTCCTCCAAGGTGCAGATCTTGAGTTGTATGCTCATTGATCTCCTTCTCCTTTCTTGGCTCGTGCTCCACTACTTCATCAAACCCCTGTGTCACTATGGTGTTGTTTGGAAAACCAGCCAAGAGATCAACTTTGGCAAGAGGGTTGGGGTTTCTAATTCTCCCAAGGGCTGCTCCCTCTTAATAACCAGCTACTGCAATATATCTTCCTCCATCTTAACCTTAGGGGAATAGGCATGCCCATCCTCTCCTAACGAACTTGGGAGTTTGGTTCCCTCTTCAACAAGCTCCGTAGCCTCTTCTTGCTTTGCCAACAAGATGGGGCTCTTTTCCACTAGGGTTGGGATATCCTTCCCATGACCCTTGTGCATGCCTCGGGGCTTGGACCAAGTCCTGATGCCCACTCTATCTTTTCTCCATCCTACAAACTCGGAAAATGATAGGGCATCATGAATAGTTTCTGAAGGGCTTGATACTCCTCAAAGCTAGCTGCAACCTTTGAAACCCTAGGCTCTTCCTTGAATGTCCTTCCCCTTTGTAGGTTTTGCATGGCGGAGGCAAGAGAGTCCACGGTGTCCGCTAGTCTTTCTTGCACCTTCATCAATCTATCCATATTTTCTTCCCCACAAGAACCCCTCAGGATGGGAAGATCAAGCTCGATACCACCGTAATGTACATTTTAGGGGCAAAAACCGAAAAGAAGGGTTTGGCCACAAACCCCAAGAATCAAATCTGAAAATACACTAACACCAAAGATGAAAATAATCTGATTTTTATGACAGCAGTTGTAATATCCTTCAAAACCCTAGGGCGAATTGTATAAGAGCTTAGAATTCACCATACAACCATGCACAACAACTGATAAATACTTTTAAATAATTAATTCAAGCACGAAAACCAATATCCATCCAATTTGGTAACAATAAATGGAGAAAATCAACGAATATATACTGCTGTAATTAAATTTAGGACAACAACAAAACAACCACAAACCAACACTGAAAATGATAGATAAATACCACCAAAAATCATGAAAATATAGATTCCGGCCTTATAAATTATGCCGAATCGAATATAAAATCAGATTTGCAATTTGTGCCCTAGAAGGCACCCAAATACCATCAAACCCTAGTCGCTCCCTCTAGGGAGAGCTCCAAAATGCATGCAAACCCTTGTAGATGTCTTTCTTGATATGCAAACCAGCCACAAGGAAGGTTTTCGTCTTCCTTGGAAAACCCACACTAATGGATTGTCTTCCCAATAGTGGAATGACAATGAGCAATCAACCCAAAGATCAAATGTAGAGTAAATGTGCCAAAGATAGATGATGAAAAATGAAGTCATTGATCTCCTTTTATATTCTCCCATTGGCACAAAACGCCAATTAGAAGGACTCGACCTCGTAAAAACTTTTTTGGGTCTTTTAATTTGCTTTTAAGACACCTCTAACCCAACCGACCTGCCTTATTAAAGAAAACACTAGAGAAAACATTAAAATTTGATAAAAGAAAAATGAAATGGAATGCAACTCCTTTCCTTGTTCAATAATTTTTCATTGCCACGAAAAGGGAATGGCAAGAAGTCCATATTTAGGCCGTAGGATGAAAAAGAGGACATTACACCAAGTCTTCATCAATGAAGTTATGTGTAGCTCCACTATCTATCAACACAGTGACCTTTTGCCCATGAAGATCTCCTCTAACTCTGAATGCATAGAAACTAGGTGGTACAGATAATGTAGCAAGTGTGGCACCTATGATAACCACTTCCTCTTCCTTTGCTTGTTCTTCAATTTTTTTTGGATCAACATTATCTCCATCATCTTCATCATCTGAAACTACCTCAATGTAGTGGATTGACCTTTACCATGACAATGATGGTTGGGTGTCCATGGGTCCCTACAATTGAAGCATAATTTTTTTCTTCTTAACTCATCCCTTGCCTCTATTTCTTGGTTTTTTATCCATTCCTTTGCCTTACCTTGCTGCCCAAAAGTTGTTGTCCCTTGCTCACTATTTGAAGTTGTCATTGGCTGTCCAAGTGAGTCCTTTTGCTGCCCAAAATATGTTCGTTGTTGTCCAAACTTTAGATTTCTGCTCATAACAGTTGTATATTCCAAATTCGAGTGATCTTTTGATGCTATCTTGACGAGGAGGCTCAAAATCCTTCGCCAAGCCCCCTAAGAGGTTCACCAAACGTTCTACGAACAAAACAATCAACCTTCTTCACTTATATCTGAAACCATGACTGCATGTTTATGAAAATCAACAACATACCTTTCTATTGAAGCCTTTTGTTTGAGTTGCGCCAACTCTCTGAAATGTACTTCTGGATCCTTCCTATCAAACCTTTATGTTAACCTTTGACTGAACTCATCAAGAGTGGTAATAGAACCATGTCCTTGTGTAACTATACCATGATACCACCATTCGTGAGCCACACCCTCTAAATGCAAAGTAACAAATTTGAGGGCCTCTTCTTCATACATAGGGTTTAGTGACAAATAAGTATCCAATTTTTGTAACCAGCCCTAGCAGAACATTTATCAGTACCATCATATGTAGGAAGAGTAATCTTACCCAATCTATGTTGGATATCCTTTCTTGGCTCTTGCTGATGACTCACCTTATTCTTCCTTGGTCCTTCGCTTCTCCTCAGTTGGCAAAAGTCCCTGAAAGAAAGCAACTCTCTTGTGTTGTGATTCAAGAGATGCATATTCTTCCCCATATAGATCCATTTCTTCAGCAACTCCAAGTGCTTGTGGCTGTTCTATCTCCACTTGTGGCTCTATTCTTTGTAGAAAATTAACGTAGAAGAATTTAGAGGGGGTCTTGCTTGAGACCCTTTCTCCATGATTGATAGAAGAGCTTCCTTCACCATGGTTGCCTTGATTTCCTTGAGAGTTTGGTCTTGTATTGCTCATCCCTTGTATAGATTTGCTCAAATCAGCTATAGCTCCTACAAAGGAGTCTCTTAGATCCCTATGAGCTTCCATCAAACGGTTTTGCAATTTTCATTCACATAGCTCAGTTCATCTGATGGTGGGGGTCTTTCTCTATCATCCATTCCTTCTTTTCCTGGAGTTCTTCTTGAGTAGTGATATCTAAAACCCTCTTCACCTTTGTCCATGCAAAACTGATTTCTTCTTCACACGTGTAATATCCCTTTCAAGGGATTGGACCAACAACCAAGGAAATTAGATAAAACACCAAATAACCAAATCTGATTTCTATAACCAGCATACTGTGATAAAAACCAGCGAACTGATTTCTCCAAACAATGGTATGAAAATGTATGCAAAACAAAAAATTCACTCCAATTAACCTTGCCACAATTTAGATATGAATTTTAGGCATCCAATATAACAATAGTCACTGAAAATTCAGAGTCAACACACAACTGGAAATTAATAAATAACCATCGAAGAGCAGCCACAACAAAAATATGAAATATGGGTCTAGAAACCCTCAAAATTCATGAGAATGTAGATTCCAGCCTTATTAAATATGACAAATCAGATTATGAAATGAAATATCAACTTTATGTCCTCCAAACCATCAAACCCTACACCAAGGTAGGTCGCTCCACCTATAGAAAGCAAATAAAAATCTGAAAATGGATGATTCTCCTCAAATCTGCAATTTACTTCAAGCTCATGCAATGTTGAAGGGTTTTCGTCCTCCAATAAAACCACTAGAAGGGTTTTCGTCCTTCTAGGAAGCCACACAAGAGGGTTTTCGTCCTCAAGTGGAAGAACATGGAGCAACAAGCTCTTAATGCCCAAAATAGAAAATGCACCAAAACTAAATGCTCTCCAAATGATGTTCTAAGTCTCCTTTTATAACCTTCTTTTGGTGTTAAATCCCATAAAAGTAAGGCCGACCCCTAATAAGTCATAATCTTTTATTAAGCCTCATTAAAGGCACTAAACCCAATCAACCTACTAAGGATGGGTAATACAAAGATAAACCATGAATATGAATGATGAAAACTGAAATATAATCCATGATCTTCCATTGTTCAACTGTTGCTTGCTAAGGAATCCTTTATTTCAGATTAATTCGAAAAAGGGGACATTACAATCCTCCCTTCCCGAAATTGCTTGTTAAGCAATTGTAAGAACCCGGATCCAAAATGAATCTTAACTGCTTCTTCTTCGACATACCTGCACATGGAGCAAACATGTTAAAGAAAACACGAGTGTTTAACAACACTTTTACATTCCCCTTGTCATGCCTTAGAGACATGACAACTAGCCCATTTCTGTTGTTTGATGCCACTTCATAATTTTCAACAAGATGATGGCTTCCCAATACTTTAGCAAGGCTGTCCCAAAAATAGCTGTGAGCATGCATTTTTCCTTCAAAAATTAGAACCTTCAAATCTGAAAAATAACTTACCACAACCTGATTTCTTCCTCCGTCCAAGTAGAATCTTCCTTCCTCATTTTTCTATGAGGGAATGCCCTCAAAAAATGAAAACATACTACTGTTTATGACTGAAAATGGCAGCCCCAAACCTGATTTTTGTAATTTCAGTCTTATAATCATGGCATAACAACTAGCAAACTGAATTTTCACGAAAAATGGAAAGTCCATGAGTAATGTGGAGGCTGAAATTTGATTTGTATACGTTGAAAATTTATGAACAACAAGCCTACAATTAAAACCAGTAGATATATTGGCCGTAATCTTAAGAAAATCAGCTTTCTTATTACCCCTTTGAATTCTGATTTCATCATAATTGCTTCTCTTTTTCCAAACTTCTTTTGGTTCTCTCATGGAACCATAGGTTAGCAAATCATGGAGAGAAAAATCAGAATTCCCCTCGAGCTTATGTTTTCTTAAACATGGCATGCTAGCATTTTCTTTCATCCAATTCCATAAGCAAAGAGGAAAACTGAAATTTTTACCTTTGTCTTCTTTGAGCCTCAAGGGTTTACCTGGATTCCAAGGATGCAAGCAATCTTTGTAACTCTTCATCATCCCTCTTTTTCTCTCAATCATCATATGCATGGCAATCCCTATCTTGAAATCCAAACTCGTGACAAAGGGTTTGTGATGATCAGCCCAACAAAATGGTAAGGAAACTATAGATCTCAAATGTGTGAGTACCTTGGACTGTCATAAAAATCCACTTTACTGCTTGGAAAATACATAGCGAGCCCTTGGAAAATAGCCTTCTTCCCACCTTGCCCCTTATTAGCATAGATATAATCACCCAAACATGGCGAGGATACATAATGATGAAATAGACCCTTGACATGATCAAATAATACATCATAGGACTTACCATGGGCTGCTGATCTGAAATTCACAGTGAGTTGAAAGAGGACATGAACACCTGGAAATGCTTGTCTCACGTGTGCACCTTCTAACATTGTCCCTTGGAAGATCCACTTCATCTTTCCTTATGTGTTCAAATTTTTCACCCCTTGAACCCCTTTTCTAGCTTGTTGATCCATATGTACTGCTACCTGCCATGTTTTACAAGGAGCCTCAACAATTTCATATTGTTACCAAATGGCTCAAGACAACAAAACTGAATTGGAGTAGAAGGAATCAATGATTTTAGAACACATTCATACCTTTGTGTAGTGACCCCACTTAGGTAAGAACCAATTAGATGACTAAGAATTAGGCCATGCTCATCCTTCGGGGACTGAATATAAGGATATAACTGTTGCTCTGAAAATGTTGTTGTAGACACCTCATAAAAATTGCATTGGCTGCCCTTTGCACTCTTGATTCCCTTCCATTGAACCATATTAGCATACATAATTATTTCAAAATAATTCTCCATCAATGTTTCTTTTAACCATGTGCAAGGAGTAATAATACCAAAGACTTCATTTCTATCATACAAGAGATCAACCGAACCACATACCCTTGCAAAGAAATGTCTAAATGCCTTTTATCATCCCACAAATGTTTCATACCCAAACATGACATGTGATCCTTAACAACTTTCCCATAATGACATTAGTATGGCAGCAATATAAAAGGAGATAAAATTCATCATACCTTGATTTGGTCCCCACATGTCTACCTTCCCATGCCAGATGAGGAGTGATCGAAACATCCTCCATTTTCTCAATCTTGTGACTTAGAATTTCTAAGTTGAAATCAACCTTCTTCTTCTCTTCGACTCAACAAATGAAGCCTTTTTCGCTTCGGCTTCAACCATATCTTGATGGTGTTCACAAAGGGCATCTTCGTAGCTCTTACCGTGCTCATGGATACCATAAATCTGCCTCTCATTGACTGCTGTTCTGAACAGACCAACAAACTTATTGTCATCATGTTTCATTGGAGAAGGGTTTCCAACCAGCCCTTCCTCTTCCCCCACATGCTCAACACCCCTTGCTTCATTTCTGGATTCATCACATGTCAAAACATTTTCAGTATTAACCACAAAATGAACAATATTTATCTTATGAAGTTGATTCTTTGGAATGGGTGCAAGTGTCATGGTCTAGATCTCTTGACCACCAACTCTTCTTCCTTAATGACTCCCTCTCGTATTGTCATATGAGAATTTATTGAGTTATTCACTTCACCCTCTTGTTTCTCAAGCTTCCTTCATCCTTCTGCTCATGCTCCCTCAATATTTTTCAACATGCAACCATTAGAATTCAAGGAAAAATTATTGACAATTAAAAATTCTTTACCTTCCTTTTCTCTTGGCTCTTGCTTGGCCATTTCTTCCTCTTCTTGTGTTTCCTTAGGGTTGTAAGAAAAATCAATAAAGGTTTCACCTTTGGCCATGGCGGTGGGTGCTTCTAAGGCTCCCGAGGGCTGCTCCTTTTAATAACCCACTACTGCAATAAATTTTCTTCCCTCTTCATCTTAGAGAAATAGGTATTTCCATCCTTCCATGGCGAACTTGGGATTTTTGTCCCCTCTTCAACAAGCTCCGTGGTTTCTCCTTGTTTTTCCTAGAAGATGGGGCTCTTTTCCTCGAGGGTTGGGATGTTTCTCCCATTACCCTTGTGCATGGCTCGGCCTTGACCAAGTTCCAATGCCCACTTTATCTTTTTCCAAATTCATGAATTCGGAAAAGGTTAGGGCATCACGGATCTTCTCCAAAGAGCTTGATATTCCTCAAAGCAATTTGCCACCTTGTTGACCTTTGAAACCCTAGGCTCTTCCTTGAATGTCCTTCCTCCTTGTAGGCTTTGCATGGTGGAGGCAAGATAATCCAAGGTACCTACTAGTCTTTCTTGCACCTTTATCAATCTGTCCATTGAAACCCTAGGCCTTTGAGAATCCAAGCTCTGATACCACTGTAATATCCCTTTCAAGGGATTAGACCAACAACCAAGGAAATTAGACAAATCACCAATTAACCAAATCTTATTTCTATAACCAGCAGACTGAAATAAAAACCAGCGAACTGATTTCTCTAAACGATGATATGAAAATGTATGCAAAACACAAAAATCACTCCAATTAACCTTGCCACAATTTAGATATGAATTTTAGGCATCCAATATAACAATAATCAATGAAAATTCTGAGTCAACACACAACTGGAAATTAATAAATAACCAGCGAAGAGCAGCCACAACAAAATTATGAAATATGGGTCTAGAAACCCTCAAAATTCATGAGAATGTAGATTCCGGCCTTATTAAATATGGCAAATCAGATTATGAACTGAAAATTCAACTTTATGTCCTCCAAACCATCAAACCCTACACCAAGGTAGGTCGCTTCCATAGTGACACAAGGGTTTGATGATGTAGTGGAGCACAAGCCAAGAAAGGAGACGGAGATCAATGAGCATACAATTCAAGGTAAAGAATTTTTGGTATTTGACGTTGACATATTGGTATTTAATGATTGCATATGGCTGAATTTTGGCAAGGAAAAATCAGATTCGGGGAAGGAACAAGGGGATGGCATTGTTGGAAGTCATACCCAAGAAGAAGGGGCATTTTCGGGTGCTCATAGTCACTCTCATCCTGTTGGAATTTTCTTAACAACAATTAATGAAAAGCAAAATGATGATGGATTAGACTTCCATAAGAGCCATGAAGACATTCCAACCACATATGAAGACAACCAAAGGTATGAAGCTAATTCAGATTTGTTGCTTTCTACCATACCATCTCAGATTTGTGGTCATGGGCAAAGGGTTGAAAAGGATGACCATGGGGCAAGTTTGATGCTCCATAGGAAATCACGGCAAAGGGGCACTCCTTGTGGTGCTAAGGATGTGGAAAAATCAGAATTACAAGGGGTTAATGGGGCTAGAATTCTGGGTGACATTGTTGGGAGGCATGCCCATGTAATAAAGGCCTCTTTTGATGCTCATGATAATCCTTAGCTCGCTGGAAAGTTCAGGACAACCACATATGGTGTTGGCTAGATTTTCTGCATAGCTAAAAACCTAGGCAATCATGAGATAAATCTCCCTCATTTAACAAAGTAAGATGTTTATCAATCTGGTAAGTATAAATCCTAATAACTATTTGTGGGGTTTTACTTTAATTACAAATCTCATGAACCATAGCTAAACAATTCTGCAGCAAGCAGCTGTTTATGAAGTATTTGTAGAAGGGGGAAATAATGAAATTTGGGAAAGAAGAAAGGAAGATATGTAATTCAACCAATAGTTTATAGAGTTGGTCTCATACATATAGATTAAATAAACAAGTAGATCTCACAATATTCAGAAGTAAAGGAAAATAAAAACTTATAATTTAAATCTCGATAATACAAAGTTATTTAAATATCCACACGTAAGTAAGAAGCATGCAACGTGGACACAAAGTTCTCCGAAAATCTGTCTTTATTCAACTCCCCAGCTTTCACAAAAATGACATCAAAGGCTGCAACACAAAGTCTGGAACTCAAGAATGTTGATTAACAAATTGTGATTCTTTAACCCGTAGGCTCTTCCTCTATTTATAGTGTATAGAAGGTAATTACAAATAGGGAGCTTTTTTAATGAATTGGCACATGTAGAAGCTATGAAAAAGGTAAGTAGCTGGCAATTCTTATCATAGAATTCCTCTTTGCATGACATGCATGATTTATAACTGAAAATAGAACCTTCTATTTTGCATGTCTGCCACCTATTTCTAAGTAATTGACTTCTTCTAGTAACTTGAAGTAACGGCTTTTATAGCCAATTACCTAAGTTTTACAATTTTAATTGATTGCTCAATTGTTGTCAGAGAAAATAAGAGAAAGAAGAAGAAAGAGGAGAAGAAATTAGAAGAAAGCTGCAACACTCTTAGTCTTGTTCTTCTTCCATACTCTGCATGTTGATCCAACTTGTATTGCACTTCTGCTTCATTCACTTTAGCAATGAATGATCTGAATGATATCTCTACCTTGAATCTGAGATGCCTTTTTCTCCCATATGCTTTGTTGAATCATTTCCTTTGATTCTCACCAAACTGGATCTGGAAGCAGCTGACTGTGATTTTGCTTGCGGGTGTTGCCTCTGACCTATCTTCCCTCTTATCCTTGAAGCTTTTGTAGTTCTTCTCTAGTACGTGCACTAGTAAAATGCTTTCCGTAAACAATTCAGACAAAACTCATCTTTTATTTTTAATTGCATATGAGCAATTTTAAATTCTGAAAGCACTCCAGGTGAAGGCAAATACAAGTAAATTCAATGAAGGCTTCAACTAGAAGATTGGGAGCACATGCATAAGATCCTGGAAAGGAATTTTCCATGCAATGAATTCCACTTGGGCTGTGTTAGAAACAAGAGGATGATTTTTTCCGGAAGCCTTTGCAATTATGAGAGTTGGATCTATTTCTTCCTCTTATTTTGAAGATATATTCAATGTATCAGACATTGACTTCGTCTTCTTTTCACCAATATGAGCACTAGTGAAATATTCTTGCAAATAATTCAGACAAGTATGCAATCCATGGCAGAATATTTAATTTCTTCACCGAGATTTGATATAAAGCTTTCGCCCTCTATTTTTAGACTTTTCTTGCATGCCAAGCAAGTTAAAAATATTATTTTATTCACCTGTGCACTCACATCAACATGCAGATAGCCAAAATAATAAAAGGAAGTCTTTCCAACCCTAGGCGCCAAAACTGGATGCTTCCCGACAATTAAAAAAAAAGTTAGCTTTTAGGCATTTAGCTATGTCGAATGGGTCGCACTTTTTGGCTAGAAGTCATGTTAAAAATAAGAAGGCAAGGAAGTGGGAATTTTTACCCTTCCAGGCAGCTCCAAAATTCCCATCTTTCACTTAAGTGATTTAACTTTAATGATGAGAAAAAAACAACCTTTCAGGAAGACTCCAAATTCCCACCTTCCATTCACCACCAAAATTCCCATTGGCACTTAAGTGATTTAACTTTAATGATGGGAAAAAACAACCTTTCAGGAAGGCTCCAAATTCCCACTTTCTTTCCACCACCAAAATTCCCATTGGCACTTAAATGATTTAACTTTAATGATGGGAAAAAAACTACCTTCAAGGAAGGCTCCAAATCCCCACCTTCCTTCCACCACCAAAATTCCTATTGGCACTTAAAAGTCCTAAAAATGCGACTTGCATGGAAGAAAGCTTCTTCCCAAAAAGTGCGACTTGCATGACTTTTGCTTTTAAAGTTGCGTGAAAACTCATCAACAACATTTTATTTCCATTTTTGGATTTTCAGTGAAGAAAACACAAGCATAGAATAAAATTTTCCATTTTTGGAAAGGGTCCGAGAAGATGTAGCAGCAAAAACTTGCAAGTGCCATAACTTTCACTTCGTGGCTCCATTTTAGGTGTCATTTTCTCTAAAAGTGCATATTTTCTCGAGCTCTACGCATTGATGGCAATATTTTCCTTATTTTCATAAAATCCATTTTGCACCTTTTTGGACCAAACAACTTCTTGCAATCTCCTGAAAGAATCATGAGCTTTGATCACCTTTAAACATATTAGTAATTAAAAATACTTGGATAACTTTTCAAAACCCTAGGCCTAGGGAAAGGTCTGGCAGAAGAATGAATAGGCTACGGGAATTGCCGAAGAAAACAAACCAAAACACAAACAAAAATAAATAAAACAAAACAAAAGAAGTTGCAGGCAATTGCTCGAAAAATTTCTCCAATTAGTTGATCTGCAAAAATTCTTCCCCCCGAGTGAATGTTCTGTGGTAATAATGATGGGGTGAAGTGTTTTATATAACCAAAATCCTCCAATTTTAGCTCAATCTATTTTTAAAAGAAATTTTTTTATTTAATAAATAAATAAATAAAACGCTTACAGACAAGGTCTAAGAAAAGGATTGAGTGAGCTTTGGCATGTGGGTATTTGTCAAATTTAGCTTTTATGACTCTCTGGGGATATCTTAGAGCAATGCAAACAATTGCTGGCAAAACAAACACAAGACGACCCGTTACATTGAAAAGAACGATTTTTTTTTAAAAGGTATAGTCCCGATTTCAGGGTGAAATCTCGAGGACACCATATGGTAAGGAATTTCATCATCTTCTAAGCAAGGATTTACTACATCACCTTCCTATTTTGTCTTTGCAATGTTTTGGTTATCTTAAGAAATATGCTAACAACCTTGTGAAGATGAAGGGTACCAAATGGGAAGAGGATTCCACTTCAGCCCTAGGAAGTAAACTCTTTGTTGACAATCTTAAACATGGCCCACATATTTGGGACTTATGGGTTCCTCCTATGTCGTTGCCATATTTGCATCATGGAAGGTCAGAAATCCCCTTTTGGGATATTATTAAAATCTGCAAATTAATTAACCAAATCGATCCTAGGAAGATTAGATCTTCTTAGTTTGACCTCAAATAACCCAATGTCGGCAATAATACAACCCAAAATGGGGTTGGAGTATGCCAAAGTGGTGGGTTAGATGGGAAGACTAATTAGAATGCTAATATCATCTAGATCTGATTTTTAACAGCTGAAAATAATTACTAATTCAAACCCCAACTGCTACAATCTTCCAAAATTATTTCCCGCTTAACCATCTAAGCAAAAATTCTCAAACTTTGGATTTTGGGCCACAAAAATATGAAGAATAATATTCTAAAACCAGATTTCGCATAACAAACACGAAACCCTAATTTTGCCCTAAAAAGTAGGTCGCCCAACACATTTAGGGCATCAAATCCACTCCAAAAATTATGAAATCACCTTCTCCTTATTTCTCCTAATTTCTACAACCACATTCAATATTAAATTGATCCCAAACTGCAGATCTGAATTTTATAACAGCAGTTAATCAATTAAAATGCACCCAGAACAGTTGAAACTTCAAAAATTAATATCTTACTCAATACTTGGAGTTTTTGCATGAAACAAATTGCACAATAAAGTAGAAATAAAGAGCTTTCCAATGAACTAACAAACTGAATTTTTAGCCCACTGAAACCCACTCAAATCTGCCCCTAAAATCTGAAAACCAATCACTAGGGTTAGGGAAAATTAATTAAATAATTTCCAACTCATAAAACCCTTCCAAAACCCTCAAACAATCAACCCTTGATCTGAAATAATTGATTAGACACAACAACAAATAGATCTAGCATAAATAACCTCAAAACATGATAGATCAAACCCCAATACCAGTCGCTATGGCTAAATAAATTGCAGCAGCAATAATAGTCATAAAAGTACTTCAAACCCTCCACATACAATGCAAATTTACTCTCAAATGAATGCACCAAAACTCTAAACCAAGTCGCCAATACTTAGAATGAAGAAACAATGCATAGATTCACTCAACAATGATTGCAAGAAGGCTTCAAAGCTAGGGCATACATCCCATTACTCCAAGCATGGAGTGATATCAAAAGTTCAATCAACATAACCCATAAAGGAAATGTGACCTCCTTTTATAGAACTAAGGGGTGCAATGTCCAATGACCGACCTTTTCCCTTTTGGAGGGAAAACATAAACTCTCATTAAAATATTTAATGCTAAGACTATGTGCACTTTATTTATTTTTTAATTAAATAAATAAAAGTAACTAATATATCTGCACATTAACTAAAAAGACTTCCACTTGTAGCATTAGGCATGCCAAGGGGTTACAATGCAAATGAAAAATAGATATTAATAATGTCCTTGAAAAGGGGACATTACAAGGGCATCATGGTCAATTTGATAAGAGGAAGAATATGTTGAGGGACAAGGGGGACATAGATTCTTCCTTGCAAATTTCGGATTGTTTGCACATAGAAGTTTGGGATCCGAGGAATCTTTTGAAGGATGTTGATACAAGCTTGAGGATTGTTGTTATCTACATCCTTATGGCAGCCATAAGAAAATTGGTAATCACAAGAAAAATGCATTTCTCATCCACGGTGGAAGATATAGTGTTTGCATGGGATACAAGATGGTCTTCCACCACCATCATGCCAATTTTGCATGAGACAACACAATGCTACAACCAAGGTAAAATGCTCTTCCTAAATTTGCATTTTGGATGGATAGTACTCTCCTTGGATAGCTGTAGGTTGATATTTTTGATGAAGATGTAATGTCCCTTTTGGGGGACCCAGAAATGTCAAAAATCTCCCAAATCAGATTTAGGGCACTGCTGTTATAACCCTACAAAAACTGAACTTCAAACCCTTCCTAGGGCAGTGACTTCCCTAGGTGAAAACAACCCTTCGAAATGGGGTTAAACCTTGCAAAATTCCTTCCAAACTTATGTCAAAATTATTAGAAAACCCTTAGCAATCATTTGCAGCTGTTAAAAATCAGATTTGCATGTGAAATTAATTAATTATGGAACCCTAACCAACGAACATTCCCAAGCTTGCTAAAAATAGTAGAACATCACCAAAATTCATCAAACTTGGAATCTTGGCCTTAGAAAATATAGAGAATAAGAGAGTATTTTCAGATTTGCCAAAATTGCATCACACATACCAAATTACCACACCAATGTAGGTCGCTCCACTATAAATAAATATAATATTACACCAAGAAGACCACAAATGCAAGAGAAATATAATTTATTGTTTTTCCAACCAACTTGGACAATCAAGACCTCATAAAGGGTTTTCGTCCTTCACAAGTTTCCCAACTAAGGGTTTTCATCCTTGGATGAGATCCTCAATCCAAGCGGTTCCGTCCTTGGATGAGATCCTCAATCCAAACAGCTTTCGTCCTTGAGAGAGAGTAGATGGGCTACACTAGCCAACTCTCACCAAGATAAGAGTAATCTTGAAAACATGAATCAATAATGCCCAAGTGACCTCCTTATATAGCCACAAGGAGTGCTTATGAACATAAGAAATGACGACCAACCCCATAAAGTAAGTGCTTTTAAATATTTAAATGATATTTGGAGCCTACATGCTCATAATACCTTTATTGCCTAACTACTTAAGTTCCTCTATCGGAATGCTACGTTTCCAATAGGATATATAAATGAAAATAAGTATCTAATCAACAATAAAAACATAAATAAAATATTCCCCTTGTTTTTCTCCTTAGACCCACGGAAGAGAACGGGTTAAGGTCGCGGATATCTGCCTCCAAAAAGGGACATGACAAAAGATTTTTGGGTTTAATATGATGTGTAGAAGGGATTTCAAGTATTAAAATTATTGCACCCTTCCTATGTCAATAACATCTAAGAATTTTGAGTTATAAATACTATACTACAACCACGATGGGCTGTTCTCTTCAAAATTATGCATGGGCACATGCATAACATCCATGGATAGTGAGAAAGAGGCAGGTTTAGAGACACCCTTTCTTCCGAATATGATGTGTAAGAGGGTTTACATGGGGATTGAGCAAAGCCAACATCCCAATATCTTTGGCGTTGCTTATGAAGAAATTTAGAGTTGTACATGGACACTACACCCACTCATCCGCACTTCTATGGTCTGATCCAAACTCAATGGTGAACAAAATTCAGTGGGACAGCTTCAAGTCAACAATTGGAAACCCAAATCAGCAAGGTAACAACCATCCAAAGGAGGTGAGCATAAGTTTTGGTATGTGTTGTTTGCATCTTATGTTGAAATACAATGATAAAGGGGAGAAGGCATTGCTTTCCAAAGCATGACTAGCATGAAGAAGGAAGAGGCATATCTTCAGGGCATTCAATGCATAGAGGCTAGCAAGGGTCTACTCTTGGGTAAGGTGCTCCACGGTGATAATTTTTAGATGGTTCCGGGCATGCACAATACTACCTCCATACGGGGAACACTTGAGGAATTAAGAGCAAATTGGAGATTTCTTGTTGAAAGTCATTTTCCACGCCAAGTTGGGGCAAGGATGGGTTGCAAGAATCTTGAGTTAAGGGCCAATATGTCTGCTGATTTCAATTGTAGGCCTGTTGTTCTTAAATTTTCAGCTTATGTAAGACAAATTTTCAGTCTCTAAATTACTTCATGAAATTGCCTTTATCCATAAGATTTCAGCTTGGTAGTTGTTATGCCATGGTTATAGGGCTGAATGTGCAAAAATCAGATTTGGGACTGCCATTAACAATCATGAACATGGAACTTGGTTGATATGGGAAGAAGGTTACAATTGAAAGGAAGAAATAAATCAGATGTGATAACCCCAATTTGGATAAGATTCCATGTGAATTATGGCTGCGGTGAATTGTTTTCAGCCCTCCACAATTTTATTTGCATCTTGTAATAAGAGAGATAGCTAGTCAAGTTGATTATTCGTCCATTTCTTACGTTATGATGGAAACTACATCAGTTTGCAGGGTTTTTGGTACAGTTGAGCATGCAAAGAAAGGAGATGTCATCATTGTTTTTGAAGAAGATGATGCAAAAAACTTCCATGAAAAAGGGGACAATAGAGGTATGAGTTTGTTTGGGTTGAAGTTTCTTCATTTAACAGGCATAGGATCTAAATAATGGGATCTCTATAGCATGTTCCTTTACCTTGATATGATGATGCTTGGGCATACGAGTTTGCAATTGCTTGAGGGAAAGTAATTTTGGGAAGGGAGGATTGTAATGTCCCCTTTTTCTTATTAAGGCCAAATGAAGACTTCTTGCCATTCTCTTTCCGTGGCCAAGAAAGATTATGGGAACAAGGGAAGTGAACTCCGTTTGTGTTTTCTTTTATTATTTTAATGTTTTTCTTTAGTGTTTATCTCCTTTAGGCAGCCAGCTGGGATTATGAGTTTCCCAACAAAGCACTAAAAGATAAAGTGAGGTTGGAGGTCTGTCCTCATCTATTTGGCCTTTGGCGCCAAGAAAGTGGTATAAAAGAGAGTGTATGACCTCATTTGGAAATCATCTTTTGGCACATTTACACTCACACTTGGTTTGTTGGGCTGGTTGCTCAATACCATTCAACTTAAGGACAAAAACCCTCTTGTGTGGCATCCAAGGAGGACAAAAACCTTCCTTGTGGCTTGGTGGAGAACGAAAACTCTCCATTTTGGTGAATTGAAAATCTCTATTGAAGACTCTTTGCAGATTTGGATCAAGAAGAAGACCTACAAAGAATTTATATATTTTTGGAGCCCTCTCCTAGGGGAGCGACTAGGGTAGAGGTCATTCTAAGTGTCTTCTAGGGCACGACACTCATTCATTTATTGATATTCAGATTTGATATAATTTATAAGGCTGGAATCACTCTTATTTGGGCATTGTTGGGGTTTGGAAACCCTCATTTTGATTATTTCTCTTTGTTGTACTTATGTTGTTAATAATTAATTTTCCAGTTGAGTATTTGCTTGATTTTCATGGTGGAAATTGTTCTAAGGTGTTCCTAAAAGGTCTATAAATATTGTGGATGAATTGTAGGGTGATATTTGGGTGAAATCTTGTGTTTTTCAGACTGCTGTTATAAAAATCAGATCGTTGTTCCGTACTTATTTAATTTTCAGTTTGCTGGTCCAAAAATCAGATTTAAATCAGATTGGGGTCTGTGCTAATTCCTTGTTTTTCAGTTTCAACTCTAGAAAGGGACTTTACATAATACCCAACTTAGACCGAATAAAGCTGGAATTTGTTCAAGGATTTCAAGAACCAAAGGGCAACTCATAAATAAGTTTCTAACTGACTCACTATCCTCTTCACAAAGGGCACATCTATTAGGAATGGGAAGGTCCCTTTTCAGCAAATTATCAATAGTAAGGACCTTATTTTGGGCCACCAGCCAGAAGAAAAGTTGACCTTTGGAACAAGATGCTTGTCTCGTAGCTCCTCCCATGGATACATGTCCTTACTGGGATTCAGCTCCATCAAGTACCCAGTCCACAACCCTATAATCCCCATCCTTAGAGTTCGACCATACTAGCTCATCTTTTTCTAATAGGCATAGATATGAACACTCTTTAATTTCTGTTTCAGGTTTCAAGAGCGTTGAAAGTATCTAGGCATATGATACCTAATTGTAGCCTCTTACAAGTCCAGCCCATATCATTTATAACCCAATAGTTCTTAACTCTCGCTCCTATGGTCTCCTTGAGATAGGATCCCACCACTTGCCATGAATCAACAGAAACCGAGGTGCTCCATAAAGCCATGCATCATCCAAAAACGAGCTTTATCCCCATCTCCAATATTCCATCTACTATCTTTCCTCAACAAAAGTCTACTTTTGACGATACAATTCCAAATGGTAGTCCCATCAAATGATCTTTGGTGGTAGGAAAGCACTCTTCCTCCTTATTGTTAGTCATGTATTTAGCCCTAATGATTCTCGTCTACAAACTATCTTCCTTCATCAATCTCCACCCCACCTTAGCCATGAGAGCTCTATTCATAGCCTTCAAATTCCTTAACCCCAAACCCCGGAGGATATTGGAAGAGTCACTCTTTCCCAAGCCACCAAAGGAATCATTTTCCTAACCTCCAACCACAAGGATCATTTTTGTATTTGTTCAATACATCTATAGACCTTACCTGGGATTTTGAACAAGGACATGAGGTAGACTGGTAAACTTTGGTTCGATCTCTTCAAAAGTTGAACCTTTCATGTCCGGTTTAATAAAGCTCCTTCCACCCCGTAAGCTTTTACTGAAATCTATCAAGAAAATAATTCCAAAAGCTGGTTTCCATCCTACCTTTAAAAAGAAGCATCCTAAGATATTGAGACGGCAACTTTTGAATTTGGCACCCCAAAATAGCAAAAATATGTTGTTGTCTTCTCTCGGGACATTAATAAAAACAAAGAACTCTTAAACAAGTTGATGCTAGACTAGACACCTTAGCATAAACTTGAAGAATATTTTTAATACCATTAGCTTCTACCACCGAGGCTTCTCCTAGCACAAATGTATCATCCACAAATTGTTGATGTGTAATAGTATTGAAGTTGATGAAGTAGTGGAATATCCATACTAATTACAGATCATATGTTTTCTTAGATCTTCTAAATCAAACATTGACTAAAAAAATATTAGAGGTTCTAGATATACATTACTAGTTATATCTTATTAGTAATATCTTGCAATCATATACCAATCCCATAGGTTCATGTATAACGTAAGTGAGCTTAATGGTGAAAGCTTGTAAATTCCAGAGGAAGCACAAGTTTAACTCCGAATAGGGTAGGGCATGTATCCCTAGATGAACAATATACAAGGTAAGTGGAAAACCAATCCCTTGTGGGATTTCACAAAGGGTTCTCTCGTAATGTCCCCAAATTAGGGCAATTCAATATTCACCCAAATTCAATGAAACCCTTATGCAAATTATCCTGAAGTATTCCAATGTCTACTATTCCTAACCCAGTGGGATTAGAACTAGCAGAGGTAAGTGGAATAAATCGAAAATGGCAAGGGCACACTAAAATTAGCACCAATCTGATTATAAACAACTGAAAATAATTAAATAATCAAACCCCAGACTGCTGCAATCTTCTAAAATTAATTCCCGCTCAACCAACCATGCAAATTACTTCAAACTTTGGATATTGGGGTTATAAAATATGAAGTTTATGAATGTAAAATCAGAATTAACCCAGCTTTTACCAAAAGTGCAGAAATGGCCCTCCTAGTATTTCGCCCAACACAATTAGGGCTGATTATGCATGCAAAAACACCCCAAGGGAGTTCGCTCCACTTGGAAACCCTTACACTTGCACAAGATAACTCAAATCTGATATTTATCACTCACAAACATGCAGATCTGATTTTTTAATTAGATGTAGACAACTGAAAATTAGAAATTCAATAACTCTATCAAAACTCAGTATTTTCCAGCGAACCAAAGCACAACTTCATCAATAAATTATCAGCTATCAAAAGAGCAAGGAGTTACAATTTTTGAATGGCCAAATCACCACCCAAACAACACTCCAAAGTACAAAACCAGTCGCTGCCCTAGGGAGGGCAAAACAACAAAGTACAAAAGTGAAATCCTTCAACAAATGAAGTCTTCAAACAACAATGCAAATATCTCCAATCAGCAACACAGAAAAGTCTTCTAACAGCAACACAAAAGGTCTTCAGACAACAACGAACCATTGGGCATACATCCCTTTCTTCAAGCATGAAGAAATATCAATTTATCAAATCAGCATCCCCATAATGGAGGACTTAATTTGTATTTATAGTCCTCTCTCCAAATGGAGCGAATCACTTTAGGAGGGAAACTTAATTCAAAAATCACTTAAAACACCTTTTTGGTACCTTTTCTTTTTCCTCTTGCCGACCTTATTTATTACCACTTTATTATTAAATTAAATGCCAAAGTTTAGCTTTAGTAATAATAATTACTCTTAGGCAAATAATATAATAATAATTATTTTCTCCTCTTATTATAATAATTAATAATATTACCTCTAATTTCAAATGATGAAAATCACTCTCAAGGTAATAAATATTAACTATTATTTTTATTGAAAAAGGGAACATTACATTCTCATACACCAAATTTGTCTCTTGGTGTTGCCCTAAAAACCTGCCTTTACCTTTACCTTTATATATCAAACACAATCCTTCTAGCAAGGAAAATCTCTTCCTCCTTAAAAACATGTTGAACACTTATAAATTGTATAGTAATTTTACAATTAGTGTTTATTATTTTGTTTGGGTTTTAGTTTTCGTTGATCGCTCAACTAGTGTTTTCTTTGATCCTGTCCAAGGATGGTGATTATTATGATTGTGATTTAGATAATGATAATGATGGATCTACATCTCTTTGCCTTTGCAAATAACATGTTATTCAAACATTCCCTCCTATTTGTTACAATTGCTCCCAGCATTTGTTTTCCTTAGTTGAGAGAGCTTGGAATTGTTTGATGCCCATTTTTTGAACAAACGGAAAAGAGTCAAAGCTCTTCGCTATCAAAATTATTATCATTATCCACAATTGAATGGCTAGCACCATGAATCAATGCTCCAAACCTATGTTTTAATCCTAAATATAGAAACAAATTTAAAGAACATAGTCATGGATAAACCTACTCGAGAAAATTACTATGAATAAAAATGATAATAATAATGGACCACCCAACTGTTTTTACAATGAAAGACAAAACTGTAATGTCCCCTTCATATAGTATGCAAATATGATTAGATCTTATTCCTCTACAAGCTATATTAGGTCCTACTTTTGGAAATGTCTCTAAGAGACATATTTAGTTAATTTTATTAGTTATGATGACCAATTATCATTCCCTCGATTAGTAAAACATTCATATAGTGAAACTAACCAGTTATTTTTTCGACTTGTATAATCGGAGAAAACACTCGAAATATTCTTGGTTTTGAATCTTTGCAAGTAAAACCCTAAGATAATGTAATGTACCCATTGGAGGATCAAACCCAAAGGGAACACCCGTAAAATCTTATTTATGACAACCAACTGGTTGAATAAAATAAAAATATTTTATGCAGATTTGAATTTTCCAAAAAAATGACGACTTGATTTAGAGATGAACAACTTTCAAATCTGATTTAAATTTAATCAAATCTCGGCCAAAATAATCAGAATTAATTATGCATGTATGAATACCAAAATATATAATTTTTGGACCCAAAATAAGTGCTGAAAATTTATTAAAAATCTGCAGAAGTACAACTTACAAAAATGGCAGGAAGGAAGTCATCCCAAACCCAAAATATATATAAACTTGCAAAGTTTGGCTTCTAAAAATTTGACAAAGATGTTGGTGATGAGACCTAGGATAACCGTGCCCTAGAATGTGTCAAACTCCACCCACAAGGGTGTAGATAACCCTAGATCTAGTTGAATTTGAAGGTAGAAATACGCCCCAACACTTGTCTTTAAACCCTAGCTAGAAACAATATAAATCTGCAACTTTGCCCTTCAACACTACTGGAATTCAAAAATAGAACTTGAAAATCAATGGAAACCCCTTAATAGAGTTTCCTCTCACAAAGGATGAAGAGTTTTCGTTCTTCAATCCTTGGCAATAGAGGGTTTTCATCCTTTGGAGTAAAATTGGAAAGCATGCAAGCTTAGACCAAATTTCAGAAATTATAAAATGTCAAAAGATGACTTCTCCATGCATGACGACTTGCTTTTATAACTGTTCTTGGTATATTTGCCACACAAAAGGGCCAATCAACTTTCTTTCACCTTATTTAATATTTTCCCTTTTGCTTTTCTTTATTTAATATTTTTTTATCCCCTAGCTTATGTCCCCATATGGGTCGCATTTTTCCTCTAGGGGAAATAACAATAAAGTGACTTTTCTTTTCTTTTATTCTTTTATCACTAATAAATTATTAAAGTGCTTATAATAAAATTATTATGCACTTGTAATTAACTTACTAGGATTAGTTTCCCTTTTTCCCCATCCCGTAGCCGTCAGGAAACAAAATTAGGCTAAGGGTCTTCGACTTGCTGCTCCTGAGCAGCAAGTCGAAGACACTTAGCCTAATTTTGTGGAGCAACACGTCGAAGACCCTTAGCCTAATTTTGTTTCCCGACGGCTAAGGAAATGAGAAAAAGGAAACTAAGTCCTAATTAATTAATTTTAAAGTGCATAATGAAATTTTATCATAAGCACTTAAATTAATTTATTAGTGACAAAATAAAAAAGAAAAGAAAAAGTTACTTTATATTTTATTTTCCTTAGAGAAAAATGCGACCCATGTGGAGATGAAATAAAGCAAGGGGAAAATATTAAATGAGGTAAAGTGAGCTGATTGGTTGTTTTGGGTGGCTAATAGGCCAAAGAAAGTTATAAAAGCAAGTCACCATACATGGAGGAGATCATCTTTTGACATCTTATAATTTTTTATATTTGGTTTAAGCTTGCATGCTTTCCATTTTTACTCCAAAGGACGAAAACCCTTTGTAGTTTTGCTTGAGAGGACGAAATCCCTCTTTAAGCTAGGAAGAAGAATGAAAACTCTTCTCCCTTTTTGAGAGGAAGCTCTATTAAGGGGTTTTTGTAATGTCCCCTTCTAGGACAAGTTAGGAATTAACACAAATCTGATCACACACAACTGTAAATAATTAATATTCAAACCCTAAACTGCTGCAATTTTTAAAAATTCATATCTTTGACTAGAGAAGTCCAAATGAGCTGAAATTTTGGATAATGGACCACAAAAATATGAAGAACAATATGCAAAAATCAGATTTCGCACAACCAACCCAAAACCCTAATTTTGACCTAAAAAGTAGGTCGCCCAACACATTTAGGGCATCAAATCCACTCCAAAAATTATGAAAACATCTTCTCCTTATTTCTCCTAGTTTCTACAATCATATGCAATATTAAATCAACCCCAAACTGTAGATCTGATATAAATATCAATTTTCCATACCTTAAAAGCCCAGCAGATACTAAAATATTCAAAAATGCATAACTCCTTCAATATTCCATATTTTCTCCTCAAATAAAATGCAGATAATTCTATAAATTAAGATCTTTCCAAAGAACTAAAGATCTGAATTTTATGACACCCGAAAACCCTCCAAAACAGCCCCCAAAAGTCTCAATCAAGTCGCTAGGGTTAGATGGAATGACATAAATTATTTTCAGCTCTTTCTACACTTCAAAAACCCTCCAAATAACAGTCTTCAACACAAGAGAACTCAACAATGGAGCAAGAGAAAATACTTCAATTGATCAAAACCAGCTCACTAACTTCCCACGCAAGAGAGAGAGAGAGAGAAAGCATCAATGGGCATGCATCCCAACTCCAAGCATGGAGCATAAAATAAATATCATCATAACATGAGTTTAACAATGATCCTAGCACTCCTTTTATAAGCAAGGAGGCACAAAATTCGAAATCCCTAGGAGAGGGAAATTATTAAATAAAAGAAGTTTATTTCCCCTAAGTGTGGTGTCCCCTTTTGAAAAGGGTGATTTTAATATTTAAAAGCCACCTAAATATTATGTAATTAATTTTCTTTTTTTAAATTTGTATTTTAGGAATTTAATTAAATAATTACTTGCTCCATAAATATTAAATAATTAAATAAATATTGTTTTATAATGTCAAATGATTAAAATCACTCTCTAGGCAATATTATAAAATTATTTAATATAATTTTCCCCTTGCAACATCCCTAAAGCCCACGGGAATGATAGGCTAAGGGTCTTCAAAAAATGGGGACATTACAGTTTCCATTGATTTTCAAGGTTCTATTTCAGAATTCTAGCAGAGTTGAAGGTCAGAGTTGCAGATTTGTGTTGATTCCAACGAGGGTTTGAAGGTAGAAGCTTGTTGTTGATTTCTACCCTTCATTTCTAGCTTTCTATAGTGGAGCGACCTACCTTGTGGACATTTCTGAGTGATCTAGGGCACGTTTGGACCAGATCTGATTTGTTGTTCCATAATTAGATTTTTAGAAGCCAAGATCAGCTGATTTGCATGTTTTTGGGCTGAGGAAACTCTATTTTCAGTCATGTCTGTGAGTTGTTCATCTGCAGATTTATAAATAAAATTCCAGCCCTTTATTTGATTCAAATCTGGTATCTTTTAAGTTCTTTCATAAATAAAAATTGCTGATTTGTTTGGTAAAAGATTTCCTCGAAATTACTTCATTTTTGTGGATTTATCACTCCTAGAGCAAGTCACACTTTTCATAAATAATTCAGATCTACATTATTATTTTTAATTACATTCTCTAGAATTTGCTATTTTAGATCAGCATTGCTGCTGTTCCGTTTGGGGGCATAATTTGTGCATTTGGGGACATTACAGATAATGGCTTTCCAATTGTTATCAAAAAGAGTTAAAATACTAAAAGCTCTGAAAAAGTTGGAAAATAAAAACACCGAAACAATAGGAGTATAATAAAACAGAAAAATTGTTAACCTTATCTTGGCCATATTCGAGAAAATAACTTCCTACGAAAAGGAAGAGAGATTTGACACCAATTTTCTCCCGCTTAGGTTAGGAAGAAATTGTGGTGTGAATGCAGGATAGGTTATGAGATAAATTTCTTGACAACTTGTGGGTATTTCAAGATCAAAATTTAGTAATTAAGTGGAACTCTATGTTGGAGTAATGTAAAGTTTTGATAAAATATACATATGGGATTTGGCCGAATTTATTGCTAAATATGATTATTTCAGCTTTAGGGCTAGGATTTAGGGGAGATTTATGGAATGGATTTAAAACATCAATCAAAAAAATTCACTTTGGAGTCTTATTTTTTTCCCGCAAGTGTCATCTAAGTAGTTGGTAAATCAATTGCTTAGAAAACATTATAACCTATGTTGGGGTAATGAAAAATTTGGGTAAAAGATACAAATGGGATTTGGCCGAATTTATTGCTAAATACACTTATTTCAGCTTTAGGGTTAGGATTTAGGGGATATTCATGTAATGTATTTAAAACATCAATGAAATAAATCCACTTTGGGGTATTTTTTTTCCTGCAAGTGGCCTCTAAGTCACTGGGAAATCACTTTTTTAGAAAGCATTTTAAAATCTCTTTCGTAACTCGAAAGAATAGGGTGTCGATTTTTCTTTTTGTACGTAGTGAATGCAAATTTGCATCACATTGTATGTCATAATTTTTGAGAAAAAATAAATATAGAAGGCTGCCTAAAATGATTCAAGTCACATAATTTTTCAAAGTTAGAATTTTTTTGGTCTTTTGCTGCTGATCCACATTTAGAAATAAAACGATTTGACACCATAATTTGCAAACAATGACCATGTAGAAGTTTTCTTTGAATAGTTGAGAACTCGAGACGACTTGTACATCGTAGACCACAATTATTGTAACATGCGACTTGCTTGATTTCAAGAATTTTCTATCAACATTGTTTGTTTTTTCTTTTAAACTAAAGCATTGTTTGGTTTCAGTTTTGAACTTGTTTTATATTTCTTTGGATATGCCGTATGTTATTGTTTTTTATTTTTTATTTTATATGATTTTGCATCTATCTTGTCATGATGTTTTGAATGATTTAAATATGGTCACATTTCTGCATATTTCTGGTAAGCAGCCATCGGAGACAAAATTATGTATCTTAGAACCGGGAGGGGTTTGAGAACCATTGTTTTTAAATAGATGGAGGTCTTCGTACATGCTGCGAACTGCTGGTTTTCTTTTTCATGTCCAATTTTCAAATAAAGTCTAAACTATAATGTCCCTTTTTCCGGGTTCCCACTTAAGATTTAGATTTTGGACTTCTTGCCATCCCCTTTTCCCGTGGCAAAGAAGTCGAGGAGTTGAAAAGGAAATTGATCTCCCATTTACATTTATTTTTCTAATTTTAATGTTTCTTTCTTAGTGTAATTATGTGTTTATCAAGTCAGATGGGTTTAACAAAATTAAGACGTTTAATGAAGGAATATAATGTCTCCTATGGGTCAGCCATGTCTTTTAAAGCTTTGGCGCTGAAGGAGGAATATAAAGGGAAGTGAAGACCTCATTTTGCAAACATCTAAGTTGGCACATATTTCTATTTGGGCATTGTGAGCTAGTGGCTCCTTGTTCTCCACTCTTGGACGAAAACCCAAGTGTGTGGCTTCTCCTAGAAGGACGAAAACCCTTCTAGTGGCTGGTTAGAGGACGAAAACCCTCTTTCCTTGGTTGGAGTGAAGACTTATTGAAGACCTTTATGCAGATTTGAGTGTTGGAGGATCAAAGACATCATCTACAAATATTTGCATGCATTTTAGAGTCATTCCTAGTTGGAGCGACTAGGGTTTGATGGTGTTTGAGTGCCTTCTAGGGCACAAATTACAAATCTGATTTTATATTTTGATTCAACATATTTTATAAAGCCGGAATCTCCGTTTTGGTGATTTTTGGAATAGTTTTCAGCTTCATCTACTCATTCACAAATTTCGGGATCAATTTTGAGAGGGTTTCCATGGTTGGAAAATTATGATATTGGTCTCATTTGATTGCTGGTATTTTTATGATCATTTTGAGCATTCATTTGTGTGGAGATTCCTTGTATTCTAAGAGTTATTGAATTTACAAGTTTCAGCTGTTTTTGTGCCATAGTAAATTCTAAAATTCTGAGTTTGATGATCTGATCACATTTTTTGGCTTCTAAAATCAACGGCAATCTATGGAATCATTTCTCATAATTTTTGAGTGTTTCTTCTGTGGATTTCTCTCTCTCTCTCCTAGTCGCTAGGGTTTGGGAGTGTTTTTTGATGCTTTATTAATTGTTGTCATAAAAATCAGATTTGTTGCTTGTGGTTTGAGCTAATTTCCTTAATTTTTAGTTTTGTCACCAAAAGGGATATTACAGTGGTATCAGAGCTCGGGTCTTCAAAGGCCTAGGATTTCAGTGGAAGAAGGCAACAAGGGTTTGATACTATTAAAGAAGGAGAACAATATGGACTCTCAAGAAGCTAAAGTTGACAAGTTGATTGCCGCCAAAGGAGACTTGTGGATACAATGGATTTTCTAGCCCTATCCCTTCAAAGGATCATTGGACCTAGGGTTCAAAATGGTTATGGTAGCTTGTCTGGATCTAACAATACATGGCAACCGATGGGATCAGCCCAAGGTGCGGTTACAAAGCCCACTTTCCTTTCTAGAGAAGACGCTATTCCAGGAGGAAGAAATAAGGCCCACCGCTGGACGGAATATTGCTGCAAGCTATGAAGAGTATATGGCTCTACCAAGGGAGATTCGTGAGGCTATTTCACTTGCTGAATTCATTGGAGTGAATCGAGGAAGACCTAGGCCCAAGCCTAGACATCACATGCCACACAAGCAACATGAAGAAAGCACAAAGTTTGATGAAGAGGGAGTCAAAACCCCAAGTTCGCCATGCAATAATGGAATCATTGAGGAAGAAGGGTTGGTGATCAAGGGACCTAAGGCCATGGCACTTACACCCATTCCAAAGAGTCAACAACATGAGGTAAATATTGCTCATTCTGTGGTTAATACTGAAAATGTTTTGACATGTGATGAATCCAGAGATGAAACAAGGGGTGTGGAGCAAGAAGGGGAAGAGAAAGGGCTGGTTGGAAACCCTTCTCCAAAGAAACATGATGACAATAAGTTTGCTGGTCTGATTATAGCAGCAGTCACTAAAGAGCAAAGTGGTGATAGATTAGACCTTGGTGAGAGCTATGAAGACATTTCAAACACACACAAACAAGGCAACCAAAGGTTTGGAGGTAACTCATATTTATTTCTTTATGCCATGCCATTTCAGATTTATGATCATGGGAATTTTGTTAACCTTGGGGAAAATATGATGCTACGAAGCAAATCATAGAAAACGGGTAGTCTTCATGATGCTACATATGATGAAAATTTTGATTTACATAGGGTCCATGGACCAAGAGTTTTGAGTGACCTTATTGGGGATCACATGGATGAAAAAGGTGCTTTTCCCAAAGGTGCCTACGATCATTTTCAGTTTGCTGGAATTTCCAGAACAACAATCAATAAGAGGCAGATTTATGGTGCCCATGATTACAACGTAAGAGCTACGGAGTTGCCCTGTGTGAACACCATCAAGATATGGTTGAAGCCAAGGCGAAGAAACTTCATCTGCTGATTATGAGGAGAAGAAGAAGGCTGATTTCAACTTAGAAAATCTCAGTCACAAGATTGAGAATATGGAGGATGTTTTGATCACTCCTCATCCGGCATGGGAAAATAGATATGTGGTGGAAAACTCAAGGTATGATGGAAATCACATTTTATCTCCTTTTATATTGTTGTCATACTTATGTCATTATGGGAAAGTTGTTGTTAAAGATCACATGCCAAGTTTTGGTGATGATATGAAGAACTTGTGGGATAACACATGGCATTTAGATATTTCCTTGCAAGGGTACATGGTTCTGGTTGACCTCTTGCATTGTAGAAAGGAAGTCTTTGATATTCTTATCCCATGCACATGGTTAGAAGAAATTTTGATGAAGGATTATTTTGAAATCATTATGTATGCTAACAAGGTTATGAAGGATTCTACCCTCCAAGAACAAGGAGTCATGGGTTTGATTAATGGTGGAGTCACTCATGATTCCATTAGTGAGTGCTTGGGATTGATTGGATACACGGTGGAGATAATGGATGGTTACTCTATGCCATGCTCAAAGGAGTATTTCCAACTCCATGATACATTGGAAAATTATGAGGTATGTGTTGATTTCCATTTCATTAACATGGCTGATATGAATAACATATTTGGGGTCCAATGGTTGCATTCATTGGGAGAGCTCACTTTCAAATGTCAAAGCATGGAGATAAGTTTCATGGACCAAGGAAAAAGATGACTTTACAAGGTATGTTTCCAGAAATATCCCAAGTTAATTATTTGGTTGAAGATACTTTGTTATGGGAGTCACATTTCTGCTCCTTATCCAAGATTACAGCGGATTGGAAGTCATTAATTATAGCTGAGTATGCCAAGAACAAGTTTGCTAATGATGTTTTTGAAGGGGAAATAAGTGATGAAAGGTACAAGGTAATGGATGAGCTTATTCTTTGCAAAGACCGAGTCTATTTGGCTTCCAAATCAAGGGTGAAGAACATAATATTGTGGGTTGTTCGTGATACCCCATGGGCTGATCTTCTAGGCTACTTCATGAGACATAAAAAGGGTAAAGGTAAAAATTTCAGTTTTTCTCTTTGCTTATGGAATTTGATGAAAGAAAATGCTAGCATGACATGTTTAAGAAAACATAAGCTTGAGGGGAATTCTGATTTTTCTCTCTATGATTTGCTAACCTATGGTTCCATGAGAGAACCAAAAGAAGTATGGAAAAAGAGAAGCAATTATGATGAAATTAGAATTCAGAGGGGTGTTAAGAAGGCTAATCTTCTTAAGATTATGACCAATATGTCTCTGGTTTCAATTGTAGGCATGTTCATAAATTTTCAGCATATGCAAACCAAATTTCAGCTCCTACATTACTCATGGACTTTCCATTCTTCATGAGATTTCAGTTTGCTAGTTGTTATGCCATGATTATAAAAACTGAAATTACAAAAATCAGGTTTGGGGCTTTGTTGGCTAGATTTTCTGCACAACCGAAAACCTAGGCAATATGAGATAAATCTCCTCATTTACCGGTGAGGCTCTCGTGTAAGATTTTGTCAATTATATTTTCCTAGACTGTCCGAAAACGCCTAAGGCCCCCTGCACTGTGTAGGAAACGTGCCGGTGTACTAGTACGGGTACGGTACGTTGTGGGTAGGTCCCCTACCTGGACCGTGCACCTTGTCCCCCGTGGGTATGTTTCCAAGCGTACTGCAGTAAAAAAAAACTTGCCAAAACCGTACCCAAACCGCACTCGTCCCTGTGGGTATGTTTCCAAGTGTACCCGTAAAAAAACTTGCCAAAGACTGCAAGCTTTTCTTTTTTTTTTGGCAATTCTTTCCTTTTTGGATTTTTGGTAGAAAAAATTTGCCATTTTTGGAAAGGGTCCGGAAGATGTAGCAAGAAAACTTGCATGTGCCATAACTTTCATTCTCGTGACTCCGTTTCAAGTGTCGTTTTCTCTAAGTGTATATTTTCTCGAGCTCTACGCATTGATGGCAATATTTTTCTTATTTTCATAAAATCCATTTTTGCACCTTTTGGACCAAGCAACTTCTTGCAATCTTCTCGAAAGAATCATGAGCTTTGATCGCTGTGTAGACAGTTAGTAATTAAAAATACTTTGGATAGCTTTCCAAAACTCGCGAGTATTCTCCGTGCTCGGACTAATCGTCCCACCGCCACTTGGATCCATATTTTCCCGCTTAGTTATGATGTTTCAGAAATATGTCGACACAATACCATCGTCTTTGAGTGGATCAAGGAAGGTCACCATGAACAATCAAAACTCCTTGAATCTTATCACAGTCACTAAGATAAATAACTGTGATAGAGAAATAATAAATTTCAATAAGTATGCAAATGCTTCTTTAAATTTATAATTTATATACATATTTATATATTTATATACATGTATATATAAATATATATATATATATATAAAACGTACCCAAAAGCGTACCGTACCCAAGATTTTTAAAAATTTGCCGTATCGGTGTAATCATGCACTGCACTGCATTCGTATCCAGTATCCAGATCAAGATATTTTCTAATATCTATCTCGTTGGTTTTACTTTAACCGTGTAGTAGCTCATGCACCATAGCTAGACAGCTTTGCAAAGCAGTAAGCAATTGTAAGAAATGAATATATGCGAAGAGGGAAATAATTGAATGCGAGCGAAAAGAAAGAAGATGTGCAAACCTAACCAATAGTTGATAGAGTTGGTCACATGCACATAGACGAAACAAATAGATCTAGAAATGCAAAATTCAAAGCAAAGGAAAGTTTTAGATCCGCAGATCCAAGATAACACAATTTATTCAAAGATTTAAAAAGAAATAAGAAACAAATGCACTTTGTTGACACAAAGTTCTTCAAAATTTGCCTCCTCTCTATTCCTTAGCTTTTCTTGGAAAGATATCAAGGGTTTCAACTCAAAGTATGGAACACAAGAATGCTGATTACAAATTCTCATTTAACCCGTAGACCCTTCCTCTATTTATAGTGTATAAAGAGGAAATTACAAATAGAAACTGTAATCAATTAGAACATGTGGATGTTGTAAAGGAAACGTATGACAATCTTTCTCCTAGAATTCCTCTCTAAGTGACATGCATCTGGAGATTAAGTCAAAGTTGTGCACATCTGCCGCTCATCTTAGAGAACCTTTTCGAATAACTTAAAGTAATGGCATTTAGACCAATAACTTTAACCTTATACTTTCACCCGGGAACATAAGAAATAAGAGAAGAAAGAAGATCTGCCAGCTATAAAACCCTACGCTTTCTTTTTGTTCTGATATTGAATATACTTGTCGAACATGTTAATTCAGCATTTTCCCATTTTTCGCCAACATCCTGCATGCTAATTGCAATCACCACTGGTTGTGCTGGAATCTTCATGTAATAATTAATGAATTGTGCATCCAACCTGATTATTGTCTTTCCTACAACATCTCAAATTGTTCGGGAAAGAGGATGGTAAGACCTTGCACATTCCATAACAAATTCATGCACACTCCATAACAAATTCGCATAATTGAGTTGTGACTAGAAACGCCGAAGCTTGAATAATCCTGCTACTTTTAATTGCCCGCATGAGAGATGTCCTTCCGGCTCTGGATCTGTCAATTAAATCAGTGATGGGTTTAGGGCCTATGTCTGTATCATTGACTTCAGCAAATCTGAAGCTATGCATGATTCAACTGATCCTTCTCTTTCATCATGCTTCAACATGGCTGGAACAATCTTTGTCTGAGCTCTTTTTCTTTTAATTATGCCGGAATCCTTTGTAATTGGATCAATTTGTGCAGATTTGGCAATTTCTTTTGATTTGGAAGAGATATTCAATGTATCTGACATTGATTTGAACTTCCTTTCACTAATATGAGCACTTGTGATGAATACTTGCAATTAATTCAGACAAAGATGGAGTCCATGGCATGAATACTTGATTTTTATCACCAAAATTTGCATATAAAGTCTGCTGCCTAAAATTTGAGACTTTTCTTGCATGCAAAGCAAGAAAAAATATTATTTAATTCACCTGGCACCTATACCAACAAGCAGACAATCAGAATAACAAAAATCAGGCTATTCCAACCCTATGCACCAAAACAGAAGCTTCCTACAATGGAAAACACTCTGTTTAATGCAAAATCCTCCTTCCCTTGGCGCCAAAACTTGTCCGGGCTGCAAACTTCATAAAAAAGAATTAATTGCTTCTCCCTTATGGTGTCCCATGCTTATATAGCCATCTGCATGCTATTTTTAATAATTGTCTTTTCCTATTTCTGGCAATTTAATTAATTAAAAATCATGCCTCTTCATCCAATTTGGGCGCCCAATTTTGCATGCTTCTGATTGCTTTTTAATGAATTTATTTTATTTATTTTTAGCATGCATCCTTGACTTCTCTTTAGCTCATCCACTTGCATTGACTTTCTTCCTATTTATGGCGTCAAACTCAGCTAGAAATACCATTAATCACATGCATTAATGCCAAGGTGGGTCACACTTTTTGGCAGGGGTATTTGTTAAAAATAGAAAGTCAAAGTGATGGGAATTTCCAACCTGCATTGCAGCTCCAAAAATCCCATCTTTCACTTAAGTGATTTGACTTTCATAATGAGAATTTTCACCTTGCGTTGCAGGTAAGAAATTCCCGTTGGTGCTTTAAGTGATTTTATTTTATAATGGGAATTTTCATCCTGCATTGTAGGTAAGAAATTCTGCTTGCCACCTCTGAAATTCCCATTGCAGCTTAAGTGACTTTGACTTGATGGGAAAAAGTAACCTGCTATGCAGGCAAGAAATTCCCGTCTGCCTGCCACTGCCAAAATTCTCACTGACAACTTAAAGTCTTCCTTACAAAAAGTGCGACTTGCATGAAAGATAACTCTTTTCCAAAAGTGCGACTTGCATTGTGACTTCTGCATTTAAAATTGCGTGAAAATTCGTCACTGAAGGCAACATGGAAATTGGACGTGGAAGGCAACCTTGAAAATTGTGGGATCGCATGAAGACAACATTTTTTTCGTTTTTGGATTTGCCATTTTTGGAAAAGGTCTCGGGAAGATGTAGCAACAAAAACTTGCATGTGCCATAACTTTCATTTCGTGGCTCTGTTTTAGGTGTCGTTTTCTCTAAAAGTGCATATTTTCTCGAGTTCTACGCATTGATTGCAATGTTTTCCTTATCTTGTCATTGATGTCAAAGGTACAACATTAGTGTTGATGGAAATATTGAGGTTTGAATATTTGTTTAATATTCAACATTACAACATTAGTGTTCGTAAAATATTTATCCATGTCAAAATTAGTGTGATGTCAAAATTTGAATATTTTAATATTCAACATCACCAAGGAATCTTACGACACATGGCGGGATGTGTAAGAGATTTTATGATGTGTAAGAGATTCTATGACAGCTTATGACGCGTAAGAGATTCTATGACAACTTATGACGCGTAAGAGATTCTATGACAGTTTATGATGCGTAAGAGATTCTATGATGTGTAAGAGGAGTTACTCTTACATGTGTAAGAGAATATTGCTATTTGGAGCAAATATTTAATATTTGGAGCAAATTGGCCCATGGTATGGGCACATGGTTTTAGGGAAACCACAAGTGGTTTTTCCTCTCCTTTCTATATAAGCAAGTGTTGTGTGCACATTTTGAGTAGAGCGAGAAAGAGAGCATTTTGCATGAGTGTGATATGTATGTGAGTTGATATTATAAATCTCTTAAGTGAGTATGAGTATGTGAGAGAGAGAATATAGGAGGAATTATCATTGATTTGTATTGCATATTTTTTGGAGTGGGTGCTTCGGATTGGGGATTGGTGTCTCCAGAAGTTGGTGCTTCGAATAAGAGATTGCACAGTCAATGGTGTTTGCATTCAAGGGCTGAATTGGTGTTTGGCTTAGAGATTGGTGTCTTTTGTGAGTGGGTGCTCACACTTTGTAAACACTATTTTTTTGGTCTGGATTTGGATAGTAGATCCAAGTAGTCTCTTTTGGTGGATGTGGCCCACACTAGGTGAACCACAGTATATTTGGTGTTATGTGCATTTGATTTTTGTGTGTACTCTCATTTTACTTTCAGATTTGAATATCTTGTTAAGTGTGAAAAAGAAAATTAATAAGTTGGAGAAAAAAATTTATTGTCGAATACTGATTCACCCCCTCTCAGTATTCCCGTGCTTCTAACAACTTGCATGTGCCATAACTTTCATTCCGTGGCTCCGTTTTAGGTGTCGAGCTCGACGCATTGATGGCAATATTTTCCTTATTTTCATAAAAACTATTTTTGCACCTTCTTGGACCAAGCAACTTCTTGCAATCTCCTGAAAAAATCATGAGCTCTGATCACCTTTAGACAAATTAGTAATTAAAAATACTGGATAACTTTTCAAAACCCTAGGCTTGGGAAAGGTCTGACAGGAAGAATGAATAGGCTACGGGAATTGCCGGAGAAAACAAACCAAAATGCAGACAAAGAAATAAAACAAAACAAAAGAAGTTGCAAGCAATTGCTCGAAAAATTTCTCCAATTAGCTGATCTGCAAAAATTCTTCCCCCCGAGTGAATGTTCTATGGTAATAATGATGGGGTGAAGTGTTTTATATAACCTAAATCCTCCAATTTTAGCTCAATCTATTTTTAAAAGAACTTTATTTATTTAATAAATAAATAAATAAAACACTTCATAGACAAGGTCTGGCGAAGGGATTGAGTGAGCTTTGGCATGTGGGTATTTGTCGAATTTGGCTTTTATGACTCTCTGGGGATATCTTAGAGCAATGCAAACAACTACAGGCAAAACAAACACAAAACGACCCGTTACTTTGAAAAGAACAAAATTTTTAAAGGGTAGTCCTAGATTTCGGGTGAAATCTCGGGACACCAGCTTCCATTTTCAGTCATGAACTGCAGTATGTTTTCATTTTTCGAGAACATTCTAGCATGGAAAATGAGGAAGGAAGATTCCAGTTGAAAGGGGAAAGAAATCATATTGTGGTGTATTAATTTCAAATTTGAACATTCTGATTTTTGAAGGAAAAATGCATGCTCACAACTATTTTTGGGACAACTTTACTAAAGTTTTGGGAAGCCATCAATCGGATTGAAATTATGAGGTGATATCAAGCAATGAAGGAGATCTAGCTATCATGTCTCTAAGGCATGACAAGGGGAATTTAAAAGTGTTGATAAACACTTGTTTTCTTTGATATGTTTGCTTCATGTGCAGGTACATCAAAGAAGATGCAATTGAGATTCAATTGAGATCCGGATACTTACAATTATTTGAGGACAAACTATTTTGGGAAGGGAGGACTGTAATGTCCCTTTTTCCACTTAAGAATCAGATTTTGGACTTCATGCCATCCCCTTTTCCGTGGCAAAGAAGTTGAGGGGTTGGAAAAGGAAATTGAGCTCCCATTTACATTTATTTTTCTAATTTTAATGTTTCCTTCTTAGTGTAATTATGTGTTTATCAGGTCGGCTGGGTTTAAGGCAATTAAAAGGCTTAATGAAGGAATATAATGTCTCCTATGGGTTGGCCATGTCTTTTAAAGCTTTGGCGCCAAAGGAGGAATATAAAGGGAAGTGAAGACCTCATTTTGCAAGCATCTAAGTTGGCACATTTTTCCATTTGGGCATTGTGAGCTAGTGGCTCCTTGTTCTCCACTCTCGGACGAAAACCCAAGTGTGTGGCTTCTCCTAGAAGGACAAAAATCCTTCTAGGGGCTGGTTAGAGGACGAAAACTTGCTTTCCTTGGTTGGAATGAATACTTATCAAGACCTTTATGCAGATTTAAGCGTTAGAGGATCAAAGGCATCATCTACAAATATTTGCATGCATTTAGAGTCATTCCTAGTTGGAGCGACTAGGGTTTGATGGTGTTTGAGTGCCTTCTAGGGCACAAATTACAAATCTGAATTTATATTTTGATTCAACATATTTTATAAAGCCGGAATCTCCGTTTTGGTGATTTTTGGAATAGTTTTCAGCTTCATCTACTCATTCACAAATTTCGCATCAATTTTGAGAGGGTTTCCATGGTTGGAAAATTATGATATTGGTCTCATTTGATTGCTGGTATTTTTATGATTATTTTGAGTATTCATTTGTGTGGAGATTCTTTGTATTCTAAAAGTTATTGAATTTACAAGTTTCAGCTATTTTTGTGCCATAATAAATTCCAGAATTTTGAGTTTGATGATTTGATCACATTTTTGGCTTCTAAAATCAAGGGCAATCCAAGGAATCATTTCTCATAATTTTTAGTGTTTCTTTGGCGGATTTATCTCTCTCTCTCTCTCTCTCTCTCCCCTAGTCCCTAGGGTTTGGGAGCGTTTTCGATCCTTTATTAATTGTTGTCATAAAAATCAGATTTGATTGCTTGTGGCTTGAGCTAATTTTCTTAATTTTCAGTTTTATCCCCAAAAGGGATATTACATAAACATTAAAATAATATAACTTAAGTGTCAAAAAGTGACTATAAAAGACACTTATGTTATTATTATTAAATAAAGGTGACTTTTCTATTTTAAGTGAACTCAATGATTAAATAGAAAGTCCCTTTATTAAATAAAGTTAAAGGCCCATATGTGGCGCCCCACTTGGGAGAAGCAATGAAAAGGTTATAAAAGGAAGTGTTGGGGTCATTTGGGAGATATTTTTGTCTATTGTCTCTCTCCTTTTGGGAAACGTTGAGCATTTTGCTTGTTTGTGCATTGAGGACGAAAAACCCTCCATCATGCGATCTGTAATATCCCACTTCTAGGATTTTAGAGAAAACTTGGATTCTCTAGGGAATCCCCATAGTTACACACTACCAAGGTAGTACTTTAACTCAAACTTATCATTTCATGGATTACATTTAGAGTACATAACCTTGAAATAGCTCTAACTTATGGTTGGATCAGGAAAGGTTCCTTGAGCTCAACCAAGGTCTGGATCTAATCAGGTATGACTATTTAATAATGACTCAATAAACCCAAAGAGAGGGGTTTAATGGCCTTAGTCCATTTATATTAAATAAATGCCACAATGAACTGAATATAGATCGCTGCAATTTAACTCTAATCACTGTACTCACATAAAGGTAAATAAATGCCAAACTACTCGTATCTATTTGCCCTCGTACAAGTCATTGAAACATATATATAATCAGATCATAAACTTTTTTTGCATGGATCGCTGCAAATGCTTGGGTATCAATTAAATAAACATACCAAATTACATCAATTTCCCTTAAACTAGTTCACCGCTTAAAAGAGACTTTCAACACCACAAACCTCGCACTCACACAAGCCATCAATAACCCACATTTAGACCTGCCATAGAAGACTCCAAACTCACCTTAATAACATGCAAACACAGCTTTATCAGACTCAAAATATCAACCATAAAAAGAGCATTTAATCCCGGATGAGTCACGCTGCCAATGAGTGATAAAGTATGCATACAACTCGATTATCCGTAATGCCCCCTTTTCAAATAAAAATTAAAATAAGAAAAAATCGATTTGCACATGTGAGTTAAAAGAAATAAAATATATTTTTGTGCAAATCAATTATAAGAGGGAAAATTGATTTCCTTGGGATTATAAATATTTGTTTTTAGAGGAAAATCAAGTTACCAAGCAAGTCACATTTTTTGGGATCATTTAATAATTAATATTTGGGATAAATTGATGATCTCTAAGCATGGGTCGATTTATCTGGGCATTTTTTAATTTGAAATTCCCTATGCATTTAATTTTTCTTTGAGTATGATCTTCAAACACTTTTTAAAATGATATTCCCTCTTAGCTTTTGGCGCAAAGATGGAAAAGAACTTTGGAGGATGTGCAAGGCCAAAGATATAAAAGAAGATGTGGATACTCTTTTTTCGCATGTTAACGGTTTATTAAACTTATCTTCATTCTTGAAGAAGGGATGTATGCCTACTTATGATAAAAAATAAAAGATGTTCATCAACATCACACATTTGTGAAGTGTGTGTGTCCATTTGAGCTTGAATTAATAAGTTATTTGCATGTCCCTTCAATTTAAGTAAAGGCGCCATTGTTGAGAGAGTTGTGAGGCTATTTGGAGTGTGATTCATGGTGAATATCATTTATTATATGTTGTTGGTTTTCCTTGATGAAATCGACTTGCCTAGGGTAATTTTAAAGCTGATTTGGAGGTGTTTTATGTGCTCAAATACCTGTTGTTCATTCCAAAATTTTAGTAAGCTCAAATCGACTTGGTATGAAGCATTTTGGTATGATTTTATGAGGTTGCATATGGGGGTTACATTCTGATTTATTAATGTTTCTAATTGGGGCATATTATGGCCATTTTCATGCTAGTTTGGTTTACTTACACTGCTTATAATTTATTTAATACAAGTCGACTTACCTGGGCATGTATTAATAGTGTTTTGGAAAGGTTTGAAGTGTTATTAAATCTGCTGTTATAGATCTATTGATTGCAGATTTGAAAACTGCATTTATTGACTTTTAAAGTGAAGGAAAAGTCCTAGAATTATTTTGCATATTTTGCCCTAACCCTAGGGACTTGAACTGCATATTTGAGGGCTATTTTGAGTGGGTTTCAATGGGTGGAAAATTATGATTTTGGTTGCATTTAAAAGATCATAATTTTATCTTCCTGCTGCACTTTGTTTCAAGCAAAAAAGTTAATATCGGGGGAGTTATTAATTTTCAAAGTTTTCAGCGAGCTTTAATTTATTTTTCTACTTCTGCAAAGTTTATTGGTTAAAGGAGTGTAAATTCTAACTAGATAGCCTATCTGAATCATTACATTGGCTCACTCCAACCCTATTTGGGTTGTATTGGCCGACATCAAGGTTAGTTGAGGTGAACCTAGAAGGGTTTCTCTTTTAATCTTGTTTCTTTTGCAAGTAGATTGATAATAATTAATTAATATCCCAAAAGGGGATATTACATTATCTTCCTCCTATAGTTCGTTGTTACCAGACCTTCAAAATACCTTAATATCATGCAAAATATAGTTGTCATGCATAGTAGGAACTAGCCACAAGAAGGAATGCTTAAGCAAGGTAAATCGCTGCCAACAAGACTTAAAATCATCATGAAAACATACATTTAATCCAAGTCGCCACACCCAGATGTTAACAACTAGAAAGGAAACCTCAAATGTGTGGAATTGATGTCAAACAAGTAATTAATATTATACCTCAACACTCTCACCCAGATCGCTGCCTCAAGGAGCTCAAAACACATAAGAATATCAGTTAGAAACAAGTTCTATCACCAATAAATGATGCCACACAGTTCGCTGATTTTAGGAGGTCCAAAACATGCATCAAACACTCAAAATTCTCCCCAAATGGAGTCGCTGGTTTTAAGGAAGGAACAACAACTCTACGATAAAAATCAGATCACCGACCATGTAAATTTACTACTAAACTTGCCCCTACAAATCGCTGTATTTAGCAAATCAATATTACCAAGTTCGCTGCACATTAGAGCACTTAAACATGCATCAAAATACTCAAATAACTATCCAATGAAGTCACTGCAGGTAGAAGACAAGATCACACAACCAACCAGTTGGTCGATTTCACACTAAATATTGCATACAAAACAGTCCATAAACATCATAAATGAAGTTGCTTAGGGCTGGAATGAACCCTAGACCCCAATCGATTTGCAAAGCATACAAAAACTCTTCAATTGATATCAAAACCAGCTTAAATTATATTTCCCATGCAAGAGAGAACAAGTATCAAGAGTGGGCATACATCCCTACTCCAAGCATGGAGTCAAATCGATTTCATCATAAAGCATAACCCATCTCAAGGAAATGCGACCCCTCTTTATAGAAATAAGAGGTGCAATCTCCAATGTTCAATCATTTAATGTTTTCCTCTAAATCAAAATTAAAAATAAAAATATTTAATAAGCTACTACTTGTGCACTTTATTTAATTTCTTAATTTAATATTAAGAAATTCCTATCCTAGGTGCACTTTTCTAAACTATCAAGAAGTTCCCATTTGTAGCGCTAGGCATACCAAGGGTTTACATTTGCTAAAAAGAGTGAACCAACATATATTGGTAATGTCCGGAAAAATGGGACATTACATATTCATCACTTGAGGACGAAACCCTCATTGTGATCAGATTTGAGGATGAAAACCCTCAATATCTTCTTGGTGGCTTCACTCAAGGGTCACATTTGAGTGTAATTTTGTATCATCAGAGCTAGGGCACGTAGACCAAATTTTTTGTGTGAGTTTGTAGTTTAACTAGGGCATGTTTTTTTACTTTTTCTGCTCTGAGATCTACACTTCAAGTGAAAAATTCAGCCAGTGGAGAGACAATCCACTAGACTTCAATCAGGGACAACTAAGGCACAATTTGCAGTCATTTCTAGGGCTATCTACACCCCTTTGGATTTCAAATCAGCATTTAGGGCATCAACAGTGGACGGAATTGGTTGGTTTCAATTTGTAGCGTCTCCTTTTGGTCTCCTCTTGTCATTTGGAGCATCTTTTGTGAGAAAATTGTTGTAATCTTATGCAGGTATTTTTCTTGTTTTATGGTGTGAAAATAAATAAAAATAAATTTAGACTTTGGTTGAAAAATTAATTTTCATCATCTACTTGTACCAAGAGGGTTTCTAGATGCTTTGGGCCTTCTAGGTATTTTGTATTGTGATTATTTGATAAATAAAGGAAGATTTCAGATTGTTGTATTTTTGTCTTACGGGTTTGCATAAAAATCAGATTGTTGTTATATTTTGTATAAGGGTTTTAGGAAATTCCATAATTTCTTAGATTTGTCCCGTACGGGACATTACATTCTTTCATGCATCTTTTTCTTATCATTGTTTGGTTTTGGCTTTTTTGAGGGTATATCTGTATTTATTTGTGAATTGTTGGTTTATTTTCTTTCAAGCTAATTTCGTTGTATTTCTTTATATATGTGGTTGGGTATAGTTCTATTCCTTTTACATTTTTCACAGTAATATGCTTTAGCATCCTACATTTCTTGGTGTTAGCAGTTGTTTAACTTTGGTTGTAATTTTGCATGTAACTTTTCAGGAGAGTTTGAAATTCTTTCTTTGTCATGTTCCTATGTGATGCAAAATGATGTCCTCCGTGCTACATTGATTCAGCCAGATGGTAGGATATTTTGGGGTGCAGTGGCAGGACTTCTTGTGGCAGCAAGCCATGTAGAGGTGATAACTTAAATCTTATTTTTTCAAAACTGCATATAATTTATTTCTTGACCAGGATTTTTAAGTAATTGGATATTTACAGGTTGTAGTTGGTGTGTTCCCATGCCCCTTAGCTGTCCCAGGACAAGTTGGCAGTAAAGAACCTAACATTGACAAGGTCAAGGCATATACTTTTGAGAGTCCTTCGTCCATTGCAGGGCAATCCAAGTCAGAAGTGTGCAGTACTACTAATACAAGCCAAGGACTTCTCCAAAATCAACAATTACAGAATAGAATGGGGGTGTGCAGATTGAAGCTAATGGAAGAATGGACAATGTAGAAATAACAGGTGCGTCATAAGTAGAATGTGCCTGGATATATGCAGAGTTCTTTTTTAATTCATTGCAGGGACGTCATAAGTTATGTATTCTGTTTTTATACTCATATTTATTTCTGAAAGCTATAACTGATGTGTTAGAATTTACCCTTCCTTCTTGTGCTCTTTAATAATAAAGGATTCTGCAGCACAAGTTTTATATGGAACTTGAAATCAGTCATGCTTCATGTAATGATAATCTCATTTGGAATGGACAATTATTTTAATTTAGATCCCTTACTTCAAGTTTTAAAAGCTAGGATTTAATTTATAGGATTTTTGACCAGCGATGTATAATATTGTTATTGCACTTTTTCATTGTGCCATTAATAGATTCAGAGCTCTTCCATTTCAGTCTGTTGCTGATTTAGAGGAAAGCATTTTTTTGTTGGTTGAATATAGAGTTTCAAAACGAAAAGGGTGAACAACATGGCACAAAACACATTCATCATTTGTGCATTGGTATCTAGTTGATCATGGCATTGTACTCTCTTCTTACTCTAGAATATAGGGTTTGGATGATCTCTTCGTAGAATGGTAAAACTTTTAAGGATTCTGTAAGTTCATGATAGAAGATTTAATGGATCAAAAGTCTTTCCATCAGAGAAGTGCTTGGGCAACATTTCTGTACTGCGAAGGCAGTGAGCAAGGACTAGACCTCGACAATGATACTTTTTTCCGATAAATATTTATTAAGATTCTTCTTCCAACAAAAGTTTATTTTGAATTTATACCCATATTGCTAATCAATTCTTCAATATTTGCTTTCTCTGCCTCTTTTGGATCTCCCTTTGTGTTTCTTCCTTTTTGCACATCTCTTTGTAGTTGTGCGTACAATTTTCAAGTTTGCATTAGACACGCGTCGTCTGAATAATTTTATTTCAAACTAGGAATTATGGCATTTTTAATGCACCAGGGCACTCAGGTTAAGAAAAGGGTTTGCTAAAAAAATTGTCACTGAGTTTGTCTATTTGAGATGATTGCAAACATAGGTCACTGATATTCCCTGTTTTTGCCCCCACTTTTTGGTTTCCGTCCAAACCATTTAAGAGTATATCATTAAAATTGTTGGTCATTTCTGTCTAGAAGATAAATTGTTCATATCTTTTTAAACCTCGTCCTCACCCCCTCCGTATCACATCCCACCCCTTGTACTCCTTCCCTCCCTAGAGTTGACCATGATCCTATCTTTCACTACCTAACCCTAATTCAATGCCCAACTAGTGTCCAAGGAGTAACTATTACAATACACCAACAAAATGGATTCAAGCAAAGAAGAGTCATTAGACTCAATTAGCATGGAAGAAGGAAAGAAAAAAGTCAATGAGGATTAGGAGAAATATGCAAATGAAGATCATTAGGAATCAAAGCAGGAAGACCTCAATGAAATTGGCTTAATAGTGTACAAGAATTATACTAAAACTATAGATGTCAAGTTATGTCCAAATTTCAAGTATTGAGTTTGATCAAGTACATTTTCCAATTACTATAAACTCATAAAGGCTAACGATGCAACACTTTTCCAACGACAACATATTTTTGTTCATTTTATCAAGTGTACTTGACCCACCTTCAAATGGAAGGAAGAATTTCAACTTCAATCACGACGTCTTCTCGTAATGGAGTTGATAAACCTTTCAAAGGAAAAGAACTCAATTGCAATCCCAGCCACAATTGTGGCAACAAAGCCATATAGACTTTTAATTCCGAAGGAATACAAACTTTAGTTCCAATCACATTTAGCTTCGCAACTTGTATCCTAAAGTACAATCTTTCAAAGGCTGAACCCCAAAGGTTTAATGGAAATAATGTATTGCCATGTATCATTCCAATTTACAAGAAAACTTGAAAAGAACATCTTTGGCAGTATCCTGTAATGTCCCCATTTTTGAAGACCCTTAGCCTATTTTTCCCCATGGGCTTTGGGATGTTGCAAGGGGAAAATTATATTAAATAATTAAATATTATTGCCGGAGAGTGATTTTTATCATTTGAAATTAGAAAGCAATAATTATTTAATTTAATTCCCAAAATATAAAATTAAATGGGGAATTAATTAAATAATATTTAGGTGGCTTTTAAAAATTAAAATCACCCTTTTAAAAAGGGGACGCCACACCTAGGAAAGATAAACTGCTTTTATTAAATAAATTCCCTCTCCTAGGGATTTCAAATTTTGTGCCTCCTTGCTTATAAAAGGAGTGCTAGGATCATTATTACATTCATGTTATGATGAGATTTATTTGATACTCCATGCTTGGAGTTGGGATGCATGCCCATTGATGTTCTCTCTCTCTCTCTCTCTCTCTCTCTCTCTTGCGTGGGAGGTTGTATTGAGCTGGTTTTGAGATTCAATTGAAGTATTTATTTGTGAGATCCATATTTCTGGCTTTGGCAAACATTTTGGTTAAATTTGCAAGTGGAAATCTGCTTTTTCTACTCGGAGCTAATCATCAGTAGCAGCGCAATGCACTTTGTGGCAGCTGGGTTTTTGTGATCAAATCAAAGTATTTTCTGTGTTTTGCAAATCAATTTGTTGGTGTGTTCCATTCCAGTTGTGGCAAGCTTCTTAGGGTGATTATGAATTGATTTGTATACAAAAATCTTATGCTTTAACCTTCAGCAGTTGCTAGTTTGTTTGCTAACTGGATTGTGGTATTTTTAAGAGTAGTTCGACCAGCCTGGGCATGATTTACAGTCTCACTAGCTCCAGCAACCCCTCTTAATATTCATGAACTGTTCTGGGTCATTATTGGGTGTAAATCGACTAAGTTAATTGCATGATTTGACTCCTTTATTGCAGCGACCAGCCTGGGCATGTGTTGTGACTGTTTGGGGCATTTTTTAGAAGCAAATCGATTGGTATTCAGTCTTATTTGCAGCGATTGGGTTGAGGCCTGTTGGGTAATAAAAATATTGTGATCAATGATCTAATTTTTGCTTTTAATAACCTGTTGTTGCAAGACTAGTTTTGGCGTCTGGTTTTGGGAGTGTTTTGAATATTTGATGCATATATTTAACCCCCAAAAATCTGCGAACTGTATGGCATTATTGGCTGGAAATGGCGACTGGTTTTTAGCTGATATTTTTATGTATTTTGGGTTCCATGAGCAGCAATCTGGGTGAAGGTGCTGAGATATAATATTAACTACCTTTTGGGTAACGATTCCATATAATTTGGGTCTCATTTAGAGCTGTTTATATCTGAAGTTGGCGACTGGGTTTGTATGTATGTTTTGAGGATGTATTGAAGCTTAATGGGCAGTGACTTACCCTGTTTTGTCATTCCTTTTGTGACTGGTTCCTACCGTGCATGGTAACTCTATTTTGCATGACTTGAAGATCCAGTAACCACAAACTATATAAGGAGGGTAATCTGATCTGTATGCATTCTTTATCTCCTATCTTGCATCAGTCCGGGCATAAAACATATGATCAGGTTGTATAAGTGTTTCAGTGGCTTCCATAGATGCAGTGGTTTGTCTTTTGTTTGCATTTAGGAGAATACATTGATCAGACTTTTATTGCAGCAGTATACATTCATGACATTGTGGAATTTAATGGATGAGTTAAGGCCATTAAACCCTTATCCTCGGGTTTATTGAGTCATTTACTCAACCGGTACAAGTAGTTTTGATTGAGTTGCTATATTCAGTTGATTGATCCATTGAAGGGTTGGTTGTTTGCCTAATTTCTATTGATCTCAGAAAGTGGGATATTACAATCCCATTAAAGAGTCAAGGTGGATCCACAAATGAAAAAGGCAATATTAGAGTAATAATGCCAAAAACATGAAGGGCCTTTGGCGATTCTGGCATGATAGATTACTAGCATTAATTCCTTAAATACGTGTCTGCATTGCAGCTCCTTTTACGACTTTGTTGATGAATTCATTTTGCATGGTTTAATGTTGCTTCTCGAATGTTCGTGCAGATCGCTACTTTCATTCTCGTCCTTAAGACCTCTTATTTTAACAAACTATTTTTTTTTTTGCTAAATATTTGAAGGCTTCCTTGGGAAAAATAATTAAATTACATCCATGTGTGTTTAAGTCATCTCAAGATGACCTCCATGAATTTTCATTAAAGGTACTTTTGTGCTAAGTGGGTCCCCTTGCTTTATGATTATTACCATAAACACACATGGATAAAATCCCACAAAAGTTAGTAATCTAAGGAATTCATTGTCAAGTGTGCTTCCTCAAGGAAAGTCTTGGCCCAATAATCATGCAAAGAACTTGTTCTCTTGCATGTAAAACAAAAAAATGAAGGGGAATAACTTGCAAAAACAGATGATTAGAAGGTGTTGGCCATTCTTAATGCGGTTGAGCAATGACGAAAATATGTAACGGGTTGACATTTTAATGTTAAGACAGCTCATGAAAGCCTCAAATACTTCATAAAGTAGAGATTATCTTCAAAGGAGCAACATCGATTGGTCATTAAGCTGTTATGGTTTGATTTTGATATCATCTAATATTGAAAGGGCAAGCTGAATGTGGTAACAAATGCACTTTCTAGGAAAGAAGAAGATAACGATCTCCTTTGTGTAATTTCTATCTTAAAACTCACTTGAATTGCAGCAATGCACATAGAACAGTAGCAATATCCCATAATCTAAGCACTCATAAAATAACTAGAAAGTTCTAGACTCGCACTGAGATAAGTTCACATGATTAAGGATTTTGTATGCTACAAGGACTTTCCATGTTTATATCCAACCTCACAACTAAAACCCCAAATGAGGGTCTGAGTTGAGAAATGAATGAATTACCCTACCCATATATGGGGCCCGGGCCAACGAGAGAGGATTCTATACCTATATATAGGGGGTGATAGAGGGCCTTTACCTTTCCTTTAAGTTCTTGTCGATAGGCCCATAGTTAGCATACTCGGCGAGTACTCTCCAAAAAAATTCCCAAACGAGTACTCTCTTGAAAAACTCACCACCCGAGTTTTTGCCCATTTTTAGGGAGTATTCCCAAGTTTTGTTCAATTTCAATCATCATAAATTCATATTACTTATCAGCCGGCTGTTGTATTCGCATGATGATGCGATTTTGTATTGTATTTGTATTCAAATCTAATAGAAAACACTTCTCCAACATTTTATGGGCTCATTTGATACATTTTGTAGCTATGTGTTGCTTAAAATTTATGTTTTTTTAAAGAAATTTGCGTATTTTTTAAGTTGCCAAGTATTCCTAAGTATTGGCCGAATATTGCCGAGTATTTGCCGAGTACGAGTATGCAAACTATGGATAGGCCTACCTTGGCTTATATATCTATATAGTGAGGGATTCTATAACTATGTGGGGCACTAACAATCCCAATCCCCAATAAGATAAGATAAGATAAAATATATAGGCGGGGGTCTGTCATGTCCCTTTTTGGAGGCTGATTTTCGAAGACCTTAACCCATTCTCTCCCCGTGGGTTTAAGGAAAAAAGCAAGGGGAGGATCTGAATCATGTTTTTATTGTTGTTTAGGTAGTTTTCATTTATTATCATGTATCCTATTGAGAAGCCTAGCGCTCCAAATACCATTTATATTTTTAAAAGCTCTTACCTTAAGGGGTCGGCCATCATTTCTTATGTTGTTAAGCACTCCTTGTGGCTATTTAAGGAGGTCGCTTGGGCATTAATGATTTATGTTTTGGTGATTATTCATATCTTGGTGAAAGTTGGTTAGTGTAGCCCTTTTACTCTCTCTCTCTCAAGGACAAAACCCCTTGGGTTGAGGACCTCATCTAAGGATGAAAACCCTTGGTTGGGAACTTGTGAAGGACGAAAACCCTTCATGAGGTTTTGTGTGTGCAAGCTGATTTGAAAAGCAATAAAGTATCTTTTTCTTGCATGTTTGGTCTCTTTGGTGCAATAATATAATTGTTTGGATGGGAGCGACCTATGTAATGTCCCTTTTTCCCACTTGAGAGCTGATATTTGGTCTTCTTGCCATTCCTTCTCCATGGCAAAGAAGCAAAGATGGAGGAGAACCTTGAGCACCTATATGATATGTTTTTACTAATATTTTTATATTTTCTTTAGTGTTTTCTTTCTTATACAGGTCGGCCTTTCCTTTTTGTACTTTGGCGCCAATTGAAGGATATAAAAGGAGATCTAAGGCATCATTTGCTATCTAGACTTTGGGCGCATTTTATCTTATTGGAGCATTGCGAGCTAGGAGCTCCTTGTTCTTGCATTTGAGGACGAAAACCCTCATATGCGACTTGCCTAGAAGGACGAAAACCCTTCTAGAGGTTGAGTGAAGGACAAAAACCCTTCAACTTGACTTGGGGATTGGTGTAAAGGCTGATTTGAGGAGAAAATTATCATTTTCAGATTGTTATTGATTTATTTCTAGTGGAGCAACCTACCTTGAGTAGGGTTTTGGACATTTGGTGAACTATATGTGCAATTTTAATTGATAATCTGATTTATCATATTTTCTAAGGCCGGAATCTCAAGTTTGGTGATTTTTGGGGGTTTCTAGGCCCTAGATCTACATTTTTCTTGTGGCTGCAATCAACTAGTTATAATTAATTTTCAGCAGTATATTTCTTCAGTATTTTTATTGATTTTGGCTCTTGTGGTTGCATAATATATATAAAAATTGTGGCAAGTGAATTTGAAGTGTTCATGGTGTTTTGACATATTTTGTGAAGAGTACAGTTCGCTGATTTTTGCATTTTTCAGTCTGCTACAATTAAAAATTGGATCTAAAGATTTTGGGTGTTTGGCTAAATTCCATTGTTTGTGGTTAATTCCTTGAAAGGTTCATTATAGTGGTATCAAAGCTCAGATCTTCAAAGGACCTAGGGTTTATGGAAGAAGATAACAAGGGTTACATCTACTACCAAAGAAGGAAGAAGGCGGACAAAGAGGACCAACCAAGAGAAGAAGGAAGCATGGTTGATCAAGACTCCCAAGAAGCAAAGGTAGACAAACTAATTGCCGGCCAAGAGAGGCTTGCCGATACTATGGACTTTCTAGCTCTTTCCTCCGAAAATAGTACAGATTCGCTGATTTTTTGCATTTTTCAATCTGCTGCAATTAAAAATTGGATCTAAAGATTTTGGGTGTTTGGCTAAATTCCATTGTTTGTGGTTAATTCCTTGAAAGGGTCATTATAGTGGTATCAGAGCTCGGATCTTCAAAGGACCTAGGGTTTATGGAAGAAGGTAACAAGGGTTACATCTACTACCAAAGAAGGAAGAAGGCAGACAAAGAGGACCAACCAAGAGAAGAAGGAAGCATGGTTGATCAAGACTCCCAAGAAGCAAAGGTAGACAAACTAATTGCCGGCCAAGAGAGGCTTGCTGATACTATGGACTTTCTAGCTCTTTCCTCTCAAAAATCCATTGAACCTAGGGTTCAAAATGGTGAAGGGAGTTCGAATGGAGCCAATAATGCCAAGCGACCTAATGGATCAGCCTGAGGATCGAGTTGGAGGCCCACTTTCCTTCCTAGAGAGGAGGCCATTCCGGAAGAAGAATCAAGACCTATAGGGAGAAGGAATATTGCAACGAGCTATGAAGAATACATGGCCTTGTCAAGGGAGATCCGTGATGCTATTTCTCTTGCCGAGTTCATGGGATTGGATAGAGGAAGATCTAGGCCCGAGCCTAGACATGCCATGCCACAAAGAGAGATCCCATGGTGGAGGAAGATGCAATTAAATTTGCCACTTTACATCTTGAGGGCATTGCTCATGAATGGTGGTTCCATGGGCTTGTGACACAAGGGCATAGTGAGATACATGCCTATGATGAGTTTTGCCAAAGGCTCATTGATCGGTTTGATAGAGTGGATCCGGAGGTACATTTCCGTGAGCTTGCACACTTGAAACAACAAGGTACCGTGGAAGAGTATGTGGCTGATTTTCAGAGGCTCTCCGTCATGATCACGGATGTGTCCGAAAGAAGACTCAGAGTGCTTTTTTGTGGAGGGTTTGATTGAGCCCCTAAAGGGGTTGGTTCGTGCATTTGATCCTTTGTCTCTACAAGAGGCAATTAAGAAGGCTCTTGATCTTGAAGGTGCTGCCACAAAATCAGCAGCAATCAGCAGCGTTCCTAAGGTTAATTTGAGAGGGGAACAACCCCCAAGCAGCCAAGAAGCATCCCTTTGGACCAGCCAAAGAGACCTCTCCAAAAGGTGCCCATTGTTCATACGAATCTGCAAAAAACCAGCCATGATAAGGAAGCAAAAATGAATTACAAAGGAAGAATTTGTGCTTTTCATGCAGCCATGATAAGGAAGCAAAAAATGAATTACAAAGGAAGAATTTGTGCTTTTCATGCAAGGCCTCATGGACTCTGAGACATCGTTGCTTGGGCAAAGGTAAGGTTCACTATATTGAAGTAATTTCTGATTGTGATGATGATAGCAATGAGGATGAGGCTAGGCATGATAGTATATTGGAAGAAGATCCGGAAGAAGTGAATAACACTCTTGCTACCTTGTTGGGAGCACCAAGTTACAACTCTTTTCATATTGAGGGTGATCTACAAGGGCATAAGGTCACAATTTTGATTGATGGAGGAGCCACTCACAATTTCATAGATGCATGTTTGGTTTCAAATTTGAAATTGAAGGTTGAAGACTTCAAAGGCTTCATTGTAAGGATAGTGGATGGTCACTCTATGCAATGTACGAAAAGGTGTTCTCAACTCCACATTACCATGGGGTTATATGAGGTATGTGCTGATTTTTTTGTGATTAACATGGCTGAGTTAGACATCATACTTGGAGTCCAATGGTTGTGCTTGTTGGGAGAGCTCACTCTCAACTATCAAAACATGGAAATGAGCTTCATGGACCAAGGGAAAAGAGTCACTTTGCAAGGTATACTTCCGAACACACCCCAAATTAATTATTTGGTGGAAGAGGCCATTTCATGTGAGTCATATTTCTGTTCTTTATCAAAAATTACAGCGGATTGGAAAGCATTAATTTCAGCTGAGTATGCAAAAAATAAGTTTGCTAGTGATGTCTTTGAAGGAGTAATAAGTGATGAGAGGTACAAGGTGGTGGATGGGCTGATTCTTTACAAAAACTGAGTTTATTTGGTGCCGGAATCTAAAATTAAAAGTAAGATTTTGAGGGCTGCTCATGATGACCCTTCAGCTGGTCATCCAGGTTATTTTAAGACCTACAAGCACATAAGAGAAAGGTTCTATTGGAAGGGTCTAAAAGGGGAAGTGCTCCAATACATCCGGGAGTGCCTTACATGTCAACAAAACAAGGTGGAGCACTCATTTCCAGCTGGTCTTCTTCAACCACTTCCCATTCCCACTCAAAAATGGGAAAGTATCTCTATGGACTTCATTACGGGGCTGCCCATGGTTCAAGGTAAGAATTGCTTGTATGTTGTGGTTGATAGACTTACTAAGTATGCTCATTTTTGTCCCCTTCCGAGCTAAGTACAATGCTCCTATAGTGGCTGATGTGTTTTTCAAATAAATATTCAGACTTCATGGGCTGCCCAAGGAAATAATAAGTGATAGGGACAGCCGGTTCTTGAGCATGTTTTGGCAAGAATTATTTCAGTTGGTGGGTACTCAACTTGCTCATAGCACTAGCTACCATCCCCAAATGGATGGGCAAACTGAAATAGTGAATAAATGGGTGGAAGGGTACCTCTACGGAACTACATTGATGGGCAGCAATCAGCGTGGATAAAATGGTTGTACATGGCTGAGTTTTGTTACAACACTACCTTCCAAATGTCCATTGGTATGTCTCCATTCAAGGCTTTGTATGGGTATGATGCTTCTTCCTTTGTTGATTTGGTTATGACTGATAGTAGGGTGCCAAAAGCTCAAGATTTAATTCAGCATAGCCAAGATATTTTAAAGGAGCTTAAGGAGAACCTTCTTCGTGCACAAAATCAACAGAAGTTATATGCAGATCAGCATAGGAAGGAAAGGACATTCGAAGTGGGAGACATGGTGTTTTTGAGATTGCAGCCCTATAGGCAATCTTCCATCAAGCAAAAGGGTGTGGAAAAATTGAAACCACGTTTTTATGGCCCCTACAAGGTAATAAACAAGGTGGGTAAGGTTGCATATGAACTAGAGCTTCCGGAAAATAGTAAAATACATGTGTTGCCCCATTGGATGAAGAAGGTAAATTGGTCCTAATTCCAGAAGATATCATTGAAGTTCGTGAAAGGAAATTGAGGAATAGAAGTATCAAAGAGTATTTGGTTCGTTGGAAGGATCTTCCCCTTGAAGATGCTACATGGGAGAGTGCAACGATCTTAGAACATCCACAATTGCAATTGCTTGGGGACAAACAATTTTGGGAAGGGAGGACTGTAATGTCCCTTTTTCCCACTTGAGAGCTGATATTTGGTCTTCTTGTCATTCCTTCTCCATGGCAAAGAAGCAAAGATGAAGGAGGAGAACCTTGAGCACCTATATGATATGTTTTTACTAATATTTTTATATTTTCTTTAGTGTTTTCTTTCTTATATAGGCCTGCCTTTATTTTTGTACTTTGGCACCAATTGAAGGATATAAAAGGAGATCTAAGGCATCATTTGCTATCTATACTTTGGGCACATTTTATCTTATTGGAGCATTGCAAGCTAGGAGCTCCTTGTTCTTGCATTTGAGGATGAAAATCCTCATATGCGACTTGCCTAGATGGACGAAAACCCTTTTAGAGGTTGAGTGAAGGACATAAGCCCTTCAACTTGACTTGAGGATTGGTGTAAAGGTTGATTTGAGGAGAAAGTTTTCATTTTCATATTGTTATTGATTTATTTCTAGTGGAGCGACCTACCTTGAGTAGGGTTTTGGACATTTGGTGAACTATATGTGCAATTTTAATTGATAATCTGATTTATCATATTTTCTAAGGCCGAAATCTCAAGTTTGGTGATTTTTGGGGGTTTCTAGGCCCTAGATCTACATTTTTCTTGTGGCTGCAATTAACTGGTCATAATTAATTTCCAGCAGTGTATTTCTTCAATATTTTCATTGATTTTGGCTCTTGTGGTTGCATAATATATATATATATATATATATATATATATATATATATATATATATATATATATATATATATAAATTGTGGCAAGTGAATTTGAAGTGTTCATGGTGTTTTGACATATTTTGTGAAGAGTACAGTTCACTGATTTTTGCATTTTCAGTCTGCTGCAATTAAAAATCAGATTTGAATATTTTGGCTTTTTGGCTAAATTTCATTGTCGTGGTTAAACCCTTGAAAGGGTCATTACAATCTACTTGGAGATGAATATTTGGTATGTGTGATGTTCATTTGATAAATCTGAAATTACTATCTTGTTCTCCATAATTTATAAGGCCAAGATCTTGAATTTCATGAATTTTGGAGCTTCCTAAGTTAAGTTATGAATTTTAAAGTAATGTTGCAGACAAGGGTTTATAAAAATTCATATCTCCAAATCTAGGGCATTAAAAATCAGTTTTCTTGCATGATATGATTGTTGGTGATATATCATAATTTTAGAGACTTAAGTGGAGCTGATTGAAAGGGTTTTGAAGGCACAAAGGTGGGTTTGAAACCCCAAAACAGGTTGCTGCCCTAGGAAGGGTTTAGTTTGCAAGTTTGCAGGGTTATAACAGCAGTTCCAAAATCTGATTTGTGAGCCAAGTTTAGCTTTTGGTCATTTCTTAAGTCCCCCTAAAAAGGGACATTACGGGGTCGTGGCATTGAAACCAAGGGTTTGTCTGAATTTTTAGAGTAATATTGCAAACAAGGGTTTATAAAAATACATATTTCCAAATCTAGGGCATTAAAAATCAATTTTCATGAATGATATGATTGTTGGTGATATATCATAATTTTAGAGATTTAAGTGGAGCTGATTGAAAGGGTTTTGAAGGCACAAAGGTGGGTTTAAAACCCCAAAACAGGTTGCTGCCCTAGGAAAGGTTTAGTTTACAAGTTTGCAGGGTTATAACAGCAGTTCCAAAGTCTGATTTGTGAGCCAAGTTCAGTTTTTGGTCATTTCCGAGTCCCCCAAAAAGAGACATTACAGGTCGTGGCACCAATCCCAATCAATAGGTCCCAATCTGAATGAGCTAAGATATATAGGTGGGGATGACTCTGGTGGCACCAATCCCAATATTGGTGGGTTGGTGGCAATTAATAGTTTTGTAGCACAAATACCAATCAATGGGTACCCCAGGTGATTGTTGTCCTCAATATATGTAGAGGGCCCCATATGGATATAGAGGGGGTTCAATGTGTACTACAAGGTTGAGGACATGGACCCGCCCCGGATTGGCCCTTCTATCCAATCCTTGGGCCAACTCCCATATATAGATAGGGCGATAGGCTTTCTAGATCGAGAGGCGGGTTGACTCCATTTTTGTTATGCCCATATATATAGATGGGGGATATATACTCATTCCATAGATAGGGGCAATAGGCCCCAGGAGCGGGACGTTGGGTTGGGAGATGGAGATGACCTACTCAATCCAGTGTGCAAGTGACACCCCGCCTATCTATATATGTGGTGATAGGCACATATATCCATGGGTCCTATCATTGTTAGACTAGATTATAGAAAGATATAGATTTCTATGGCTGCTCCGCCACTTCTACTCATCCCTATATATAAATGGGGTCTTACCAATTCATATTCCCCCTCTATCCTGGGAGAGGGGAGTTCAAACACGACCTAGAGAGTGAAATAGAAGATAGACCTAACCATGGATTGCTTTTGTTTTCCCATTTCGAAGTACATGGCACACCAACTCCAATGACGAGATTCGACAAGATTGGGTTACACAAGATGGACTTCTCATTGATCATGGAATCGGGATCTCATTCCCCTTATTATAGAAATGGGCCGGGTAGAATGATGTAATATATCTATATATAGGGACATATATAGAATAGAAGGGGGTCGGGATAGAGAATAGATTGTCGAGGACTATGCAAAGGAACCTCTTTCCATGCCAAGCACCTCTCTTGCTATGTTGAGGACCCACGCCGCCTTGCGATATATCTATGTAGGGACAAACATATATAGAATAGAGGGGGAACTAAAGAGAGAATAGATTTCTCTCTCGGTACTCATATCTATAAAGAGAGGTCATTGTCATATATATAAGATAAAATGTATACAAGATGGGTAGTGGGCCCCCATATAGAGATAGGGGAAGTGACGGTGATAGTTGATTAAGGTAACATATCTAGGGGCACACATTACTATTCTAGATTGAATTTGAATACTCCTATCTCCAGTCAACTAATGGCTTGAGATCAACCAACGGCTTGAGAGATCAATCATGGCTCATTCATATGATGTATATAATAGATATGGAAATGTATGGCGAATAGATCATTGCAAATGGGAATGGTCAACCATTTAACTCGAATCATTAACTACATGAATAACAATGAGGTGGACCCTATTCTATATATCCATATGGTGAGTTGGCTATAGTTGGTGATTGACCCCAAGGTTCAACCATGGTCAACTTGCCATATAGGTATATCAGTTATTGATGTCAACTCACAACTCAACCTCATCACCGGATTCATGTGAAGGTTGACCAAGATAGCCCTATGTATCTATATGTGAGTTGACCGTGGCGGCATTCCGAGTCAACTCACAATATAGAACTATAGGTTCAACTCACAATATGCTCCTATAGTTTTGTTTTATATGGTGAATTGTAATGTCCCCTTTTCCAACTAGTTTAATTTGAAGGAATTTGAGCCCATTCCACTTCTCGGGGCAAGAAGGAAATGAGCAAGGGAAGTAATTGTCGTATTTTTCATTTATTTTGTGAGCATTTACATTCTTTTTAATCGTTTTCTACATAAGTCAGGTCAGCTGAGTTAAGAAGGTGAAAAGCCAAAAGGAAAATAAAAGAAAGGTATCCATTATGAGGTTGGTTCTATTTGGGAGCTTTCTAATTGGTTTTGGCACCGCAACAATGTATAAAAGGGGTCACTTGGTTCATTTTTGCATCATCATCTGGTTTAAAAATTAACTTTGCATGGTTTTTGAGATGATTGCTCAATCACTTCCACTTAAGGCGAAAATCCTTTGGTGTGGCTAACAAGGAGGACAAAACCCTTGATTGATGGAAGAATGAAAAATCTTCAATTTGTTGTTTCCAAGGGCTTCAAGAAGGTTGATGTTGCAGATTTTCAACTAGGGTTTGATTGGAGAAGAGCTGCTAGGGTTTGAACACCATTTTTAGGCCCTCTCCTAGGGTAGTGACTTGCTTGGAGGAGTTGGGTGCCATCTAGGGCACATTTCTTCATTTGGAGTTGATATCCATATTCCTCATAATTTTAGAGGCTGATTTCACACTTTCATGAGATTTTTGGGGGCTTGTAACCTCCATTTCCAGCCATTATTGTGAGCTGTAATTCTGCTGTCATTAATTTAATTACAGTTGTATAGAACTTCATAATTTGCATATATTTTGGAGTAATTTTGCTTGGTGTTTATTCCATTGGTTGAATATAATATTTTTGAGAATTTATACATCCATTTTCAGCTTGTTTGGAGGGTGTTTGATGCCCTAAAAGTGCAAATACAGTTCACTGCTAGGGTTTATAATATTCTTTGGTTGGCTGTTGTAAAAATCAGATTACTCTCAATTGGGATTGTTGCTATTTCTTTGTTTTTTCAGTTTCAGCCCTAAAAGGGATATTAAACCAAGTCACAATTCAAACAACATAATCTCCAATCTCATTGATATAATCTCTAACTCTTAAGATAAATCATAAGATATGATCAGCTTTAGATAGATGAATAGGGCCCATCTCTTTAAGATAAATCATAAGATATGATTAGGTTTAGATAGATAAATCACAACGTTACGATGTCTGTCGACAAATTTGAACTTGTCTTGATTTTGATTGGTGTCTTTATTAGATTGGTCCCTAGAAGAGAGTTTGATGAGCCCTTTTGCAATGAGGGCTTTCTCAATTTGATTTCCTTTCTCGATGACTTCTTCAAAGTTATTTAGGCAATGCATTTTGATGAACTCCATTTTTATTATGTTTAAGCCCTGTTCAAACTCATACCATTTTGATATCATGATACACGATGAACAATGATTACTCTTTATATTTAATACTTTACTATGATTATGAAGAAATTATTGCGTATACTTGTGATGTTTTTATCTTGTTGATCTTTTGCATAAATGGCTTGAATAAGATTGTTTATGAACATTAACTTCATTTTTGAAAGAAGTATATGTTGAGTTGTCACAGAGAGCGCATGACTTAATTCACGCATTGGCACATGACTCTATTTGATGTGTTAGCGCAAGACTCTCATCCGCGTTAACGGGGTCTCAAAGCAGCACATCCAAATCATCCAAGTCACCAGTCTAGATTCTTCGAAACTTGGGGAAACTCACATGCGCATGTAGATAGTTCGGATCTCTGAAATCACAACTGGAAACACTACATCTTGAACAGAAATCATCGCCATTAATTCAGCAAGACATTCAAGCCACAAGAAGATGAAATATGACTAACAATTGAAGACTCGTCATTATTTCAGTTCTCTTCAATCAGTTGATGATTTGAAGAATCTTCTAGAGGTGATTGACTCCTTCCAAGGAGTCAATCACGGATCCTTTCTTCAGTTGTCGAGAATATTTCAAGTTCAAACACTTTATGAACTCTCCATCCCGCCATTAATGTATTTCCAAAAATAGATGGCATTGTTTAGTTAAACAGTCAATTAAACTTAGACGTAGTCATTTGGAATAACTAGATCTCTTGGAGAGACTAGGACTTCTCTTGTATAAAAGAGATGATGTAATTAGACTTAGGGGTTCAATCTTTTCAATTGTACAAGCATATTTCTAATTCAATAAAGATAGCAGATTCAGGAGGAAGTTCAGTTGTGTGAGTTTCAGTTCAAAGCCTGATTGAAGGGCAAGAGCAAGGGCCACTCCTACCCAATGAGAGGGGGATTTGCAATTGTTTCCTTTCTATGTTCTTTATGAGTTAGTTTCACAGTTTATTACATTCTTGAATGCAATTCAGTTTCCATTATTAATGCTTTAGTGAATTTCCCAGTCAAGCTTTCAATTCTAGTATTTCATTTCAAGCATTTCATTTTGTAATCACGATCAATTCGTTAATTTATAGTTTTATTATTGAAACTCGTGTTTGAGCCTGCGCTCCTACTATTCCCTTTGTTGCAAAAGCAATGTGGACACTTTTACCCTGGATTGTGCGAGAATAATATGATTAAAGTACAAGCATCAACAACACTCGTCACTTTTTAGCGCCATTACTGGGGACTTCAAGGTGTTATCAAAGGTTAAGGTGCTAGCTAGAGGTATTGCTTGTTGTCTAGTAAGTTTCCATTTAGAAATCTCATTTTCCATAACTCTTTCTTTTCAAAAGATCGAAGACCTTGTAGTGACAGTGAGAATCCTCTGAGTTGGAGTATGTGGAACACACACAATTGAGTTCAGTACTAATAGCTAGGGAACCATTTTCAGTATGATAGGATTGTATGTTTAGACCTAGAGACCATAGAGGTAGATTCATTAGATTAAATCCTCAAAACCCCCACAAAACCAGCCCATGGAACAACTTGCTAACCAAGGAAGAATGGTTGATGAAGTACATAACCCCAATGGTGCAAACAATGGAGATCCTCCAGTTGGCAGGACGTTTACCTACCCTATTGAATTGGATCCTAATGAAGATGCTCCTATGAAAAATATCTCCCCATCAATTCTACCAACTTTCTGGGGATTAGTTTCAAAGGACCCTAATCAATTCCTTTTTGAGTTTAAAGTTTTATGTCAAACATATGACTACACTTCTAATAACCAAAAGCTTAAACTATTTCCCTCTACTCTGAAAGATGCAACTATGAGGTGGTTTATGGGTTTAGGCCCAAATTCCATTCATAATTGGGAAGAAATGGAACAAGCCTTCTTGGACAAGTATCAAGATTATTGTAGAGTGAGGGATAGGAAAGAAGAGCTCTTTCGAATTCAACAAAAGGAAGATGAAAGTGTAGAAGATTACCTAGATCGGTTCCTTTTCCTACACAGAAGGTGTGGAACTGGCTTGGATATTAACCTACTTAAAACTTTATTTCTTAAAGGGTTGGATGAAGACACACAAGAAGCATTCAATTTAATGGGAAAGGGAGACATGAACAAGTTAGAGTTCACAAACATTATTGACCTCTGTAGGAATTATTCTTGAACTCACCCCAATCTGAGAATACAAAAAGGCTAAATGGTTAATAGAACCTATCCAAATTAAGGGAAGAAATTGCAAATTTGAGAACAAACCTCTTGGTTCAACTCAATACAACCATGGATAGAGAGAAGGCTAGGAACACAGCCTTTGTTCATTTACTACCCAAGATGTAGAGCTAAACATGGACTTAAGGATTGTCCTTTGGATAAGACAGAAATTTGTCTTCTCTGTGAACTTAAGCATGTCACAGATCAATGTGGACTGCTTCCCTTGCTAAAGAATCACCTAAAACAAAGTAACCAAGAGGAATCTGAGCTTAACTATATGGCTCAGAGGCAAGGAGGAAATTTTCAGTCCAACCAAAACCAAGCCTACAATAGAAAGCACAATGGGCCCCAAATCAATGGAATGCACCATGGCCATATCCTCCACCTTGGGTTCAACAAGTTCCATAGGAGTGGAGCCCACAGTATGCCCCACCAAATTATTATCAACAACCTTGGGCTCCACATCCAAACATTCCACCATACCAAAATATAATCCTCAATATCAACAATAGTGGAATGCACCTCAAGGGTCTGGACAACAATATTATAATCAAAGAAGATCACAAGGTCAACAAGCCCTATTGGTTGGACCTAGTAATGCTGCCCAACCTAAACAACCTGCGCCCAACCACGAGATACACCGCATGATGTGGCAAATCTTAAAAATGTAAGGCGGGGCAATCCAACATATACGGTAGAAACAAAGAAGAACCTCATAGTGAATTCGTCTGGATTGCAAGAACATATTGTTGCGTTCAAGAAAGGTTACATCAAAACCTTCCTCTCCTGTTATTGAGGAGATTCATGAAGAAAATGAAGAACCAGAGAAAACGCAAACTAGTATTGTTGAAGAAACTCCTCGGCCCAGACATTGACATTCCCTTCCCATCTAGGCTCTCTGAGAAACAAAATGCCATAGTTCCTGAAAACCCAGAGTCGAAATTAATCCAAGGATTAAGGAAGCTAAGTATTGGCATTCCCCATTGCAAACTCTTAAAGATATCCCCAAACTAAATAAAACAATTAAAGAGCTTTGTTTCAAAACTCCAGGGAGAAGGAAGAATCAACCCAAGACCATTCACATTGATGGGAAACTTGCTAGCATTTTAGAAGGAAATAATCCTCCTCCTAAGTATGGAGATCCTAAGTCCCATTGTAACATTTTGCATAGGAAATGTTCAGATTCCTAATGTCCTTATTGATTTAGGAGCTGCCATAAACGTCATGACCACAGACACTCTGTCCACATTGGCACTCCCTGAACCACAGTCCACACATATAGTCTTGCAAATGGCAAACCAATCAGTGAATAAACCCAAGGGAATAATAGAGGATGTTACTGTTACAATTGAATCCTGGGACTATACAGTAGACTTCATGAAAATAAAAAAAAAGAATAGAAAAATTAGTTACCCCATAATCCTAGGGCGCCCTTGTCAGCCTACAATTCTGATTGCTGCCTTTATCAACTGTAGGACAAGAAACATGGTCATCACCAATGGTCAAGATTCAAATAAATTGTCATTATACCTTACAACCAAACCATTTGCTACAGACAACAAACAGTGGTCTAAGGATGACTTTGATGATTATGAAGATATCATCTCCTCTCTTGCCATGGTATTAATTCAAGAACACTCAGATCAGATTCAATGTGACTACCATGACATTGGTGTTGTACATAACCTAAGTCCTATGCATGAGTCCTGCGTTAGGTTCGGTTCAAGTCTCGCAAGCGTAACTCATGCACCGAGTCCTGTTCTAGTCCTACGTTGCAACTTCATCGAGATAAGGGATGATTTCATGGATGAAGATAACAAGCCCATTATTTTTCCTTTCGCGAAGAACATAGATATGAGAGAGTGCATCTTCTAAAACATAACCTTTGTGCATAGATTGCTACCACATAGGTGTCCATTAAACACACTTTTAAGAAATTACCCCATGGTAAATTCAATTCATCCTGATACAAAACAATTGCATGTTCTCCTTGGAAAGACATTGACAATAAACAACTGGCTGACTGATCACGAGGAAAATACATTGTTCAAACTTCTTTGCTCTCACCCCCAAGCCTTTGCTTGGGAGTATAGAAATATGAAAGGTATACATCCTAGTATCTCAGCACACATCGCATCTACACCACGGAGGCCGGACCGGTTAGGCAACCTCAAGGAAGGATAAACCCGGATCTCGAGAGACATTGTGAAAACTGAGATTGAAAAGCTTTTGAATGTAGGATTCATTTACCCAATCTCAGACAGTCAATGGGTTTCCCCTTTGGTCATAGTCCCAAAAAGAATGGAAAATGGAGAGTTTGTGTGGACTATAGAGAATTGAACAAAGCCACTCATAGGGATTACTTTCCATTACCTTTTATTGATCAGGTCTTAGATAATTTGTCCAATAAAAGATACTTTTCATTTCTTGATGGATTTAGTGGATACAATCAGATAACAGTGGCTCCTAAAGACCAAGATAAGACAACGTTCACCTGTCCTTGGGGGACATTTGCTTACAGAGTGCTACCTTTTGGGTTATGTAATGCCCTTGCCACTTTCCAAAGAGCCATGTTGGCAATCTTTTCTGATCTCACCCATGATTGTGTAGAAATCTACATGGATGATTTTACGGTCTATGGGGAAACATTCCAAGAGGCAATCAATAATCTGGATAAAGTTCTTGCTCATTGTGAAAAACACTAGCTATCCCTAAATCATGAGAAATGTTTATTCATGATGGAACAAGGTATAGTTTTAGGCCATCATATTTTAATTGAGGGAATTAAGGTTGACCCAAACAAGGTGAACATCATTGTAAAATTGCCATCGCCCACCAATCAAATTGAGATAAGAAGTTTTTTCGGTCGTGCTCTTTGTTATTACCGTAGGTTCATATCAGATTTTAGTAAAATTGTTTCTCCATTATTTGCTCTTCTAACTAAGGATTTTGAGTTTGAATGGACAAGCATGCCAACAAGCTTTTGATGCAATTAAGGACAAACTGATAAGTACACCAATGTTGAGAGGTCCTAATTGGAAGTTGCCCTTCCATATCCAAACAGATGCCTCAAATGAAGCAGTAGGTGTTGTCTTGGGACAACAAGAGGAGGGAAAACCCATGCATGCAATTTACTATATCAGTAAAATCTTTCCCCGATAAGAGGAATTACACAACCGAGAAAATATTTCTGGTAGGAGTATACGCAATCAATAACTTTAGACATTATATTACAGGTTATGAGGTGTTTGTTCATACTGACCATTCAACCATTAAATAACTAATGAATAAACCTTTAGTTCATGGCAGGATTGTTAGGTGGTTGTTGCTACTGCAGGAGTTCAATCTCAAAATCATTGACAAACCACTTGAAAGGAAGATGAACAAGTCAATGATGACTTTCCATATGAGCATTTGTTTGCACTTTCCACTACCTCTCTAGTGTCTCCAGATTTTACCCTGAAATCTGAGACTACCCCATGTTTAAAAAATTTCATTCTTTTAAAATAACGGGTGTTTTTTGTTTTTATTGCCAGAAGATGTCTGTATTATGTTAAGATATTCCCAGTGAATCATATGAGCCAATTTCGACAAATACCCAGATGCTGAAACTCATTTTATCCCTCTGCCAAGTTTTGTCTGCAGGAAATTTTTATTTAATTATTTATTAAATAAATAAAGCCTCGTTTGAAATAAATTGTGCTCCAGTTGAACCCTGTTGAATTTTTGCATGCCAGTATTCACACATCTCAATGGGATTTTCACCAAGAATGAATTCGAGTTTTGTGCGTGACTTAAAGCAACATTTTTCGTTTTTATTTATTTCTTTTGCGTTTTTCTCTAGTTTTCCTCGTGGTCTTTTTGTTTAATTCCCATAGGTCCGTTCTTTGTCCTGTATAGTCTGTTTAATTTCTGGAGCATCTGTAGATCATTTTCGACCGCTGCACTAGAAGAAATTAGCCTCAGAAAACAAACTTCTGACCAAAAAAGATGAAGTCAAGCACAAAAAGCCTCTCCTAGGCAAGTCACACTTTTTGGAATGAATGGGTCTAAGCTGCAATGGGATTTTTGGTAGTGGCAGGCAGGCGGGAATTTCTTATCTCCTTTAGGGTACTTTTTCCCATGAAGTCAAAGTCACTTAAGCTGCAATGGGAATATTAGAGGTGGCAGGCAAGCGGAATTTCTTACCTGCCTTGCAGGGTAAAAATTCTCATTATAAAATAAAGAAAAATCACTTAAAGCACCGATGGGAATTTTTTGTTTGCCTAGCAAGCTAACTTTTCCCACCAAAGAGGTTTATTCACCCATGCAAGTTGCACTTTATCAAAGGAAGCTATTTTTAATACAAGTCGCACTTTTTGGGAGATGTTTTAATTTGTCAGTGGGAATTTTGGCAGTGGGCAAGCGGCGAGAATTTCTTACTTGCCTTGCAGGGTAAAAATTCTCATTATGAAAGTCAAATAACTTAAGTGGAAGAGGGGATTTTTGGAGCTGCAGTGCAGGGTGGAAATTCCCATCAAGTTGACTTCTTATTTTTAGCAATTCCTCTTGCCAAAAAGTGCGACCCACCTTGGGTGAATAACAATGCATTTAATAATATTTATTAATGGTTTATTCACCCAATTTTGGCACCATAAATAGAAGGAAAGTCAATGCAAGTGGAAGAGCTAAGGAGAAGTCAAGGATGCATGCTAAAAATAAATAAAATAAATTATTTAAAAAGCAACCAACAACATGTAGACTTGGGCGCCCAAATTGGATGAATAAACATGGTTATTAATTAATTAAATTGCCAGAAATAGGAAGAGACAATTATTAAAAATAGCATGCTAGAGGTTATATAAGCATGGGACACCATAAGGGAGAGTCAATTAAATTTTTTTATGAGGATTGCAGCCCAGACAGGTTTTGGTGCCAAAAGGAGGATTTTGCATTAAAGTTTATTTTCCACTGTCGGGAAGCCTCCAGTTTTGGCACCTAGGGTTAGAATAGCCTAATTTGGGTCATTTTGGGCATCTGCATGTTGGTATGTGCCCAGGTGAATTAAATAATATTTTTGTTTTCTTTGCATGCAAGCAAAGCCTCAAATTTTAGGGCAGCAAACTTTATATGCAGATTTTGGTGATAAAAATCAAGTATTCATGCCATGGACTCCATCTTTGTCTGAATAAATTGCAGGTATTCATCACAGGTGCTCAAATCAATGTCAGGTACATTGAATATATCTTCTGAATCTGAAGAAGTTAGATCTGCACAAATTGATCCAATTGCAAGGGATTCCGGCAAAATTAAAAGAAAAAGAGCTCAAACAAAGATTGTTCTAGCCATGTTGAAGCATGGTGAAAGAGAAGGATAAGCAAAATCATGCATAGCTTCCAGATTTGTTGAAGTCGATGATTCAGACATAGGCCCTGAACCTATCACCGATTTAATTGACAGATCCAAATCTCATAATTACAAAGGCTTCCGACAAAAAAATCATCCTCTTGTTTCTAACTCAGCCCATGTAGAAGCCAATGCATGGAAAATTCCTCCTAGGATCTTGTGCATGTGCTCCCAATCTTCCAATTGAAACCTTCATTGAATTTACTTTGCATGTAGAAGAAGAATTGCAAAAACTTCAAGGATAAAAGGGAAGATAGGTCAAAGGCAATACCCGTAAGCAAATCACAGTCATACATAGCCTCCAGATCCAGTTTGGTGAGAATCAAAGGCAAAAGAGTCAACCGCATGCAGAATATGGAAGAAGAACAAGACTGGGAGGGTTGCAGCTTTCTTCTTATTTCTTTTCTTATTTCTTTTATTTTCTCCGACAAAGTAATTGAACAATCAATTAAATTATAAAACTTAAGTGATTGGTTTAAAAACCGTTACTTGAACTTCTTGGAAATAGGTGGCGACATGCAAAATAGAAGGTTCTATTTTTCAGTTATAAATCATGCATATCATGCAAAGAGGAATTCTAGGAGGAAGATTGTCAGTTGTTTCCCTTTTCATAGCTTCCACATGCGGGAATTCATTTAAAGCTTCCTATTTGTAATTGTCCTCTATACACTATAAGTAAAGAAAGAACCTACGGGTTAAGGATCGGAATTTGTAATCAGCATTCTTGTGTTCCAGACTTTGAGCTGAAACCCCTGATAGATTTCTATAAGCATAGGAATAAAGAAGAGATTTCCAGAGAATTTTGTTTCAATGGTGCATTCGTCACTTATTTCTTTTTAGATCTATACATAAACTTTGTGTTGTCTTATTTCTAGATATGAAAATTACCCTTGCGTCAAATTCTGCATCTTAAGATCTATTTGTTTCTTCTATGTGCATGTAATCAAATCTGTCAACTATTGGTTAGGTTGCACATTTTCTTTCCTTTCTTCTTGTATTTAATGATTTCCCTTTCCTATACATATTGCTTACAACTGCTTACTTGCTGCAAAACTGTCTAGCTATGGTTCATGAGCTACATAGTTAAAGTAATACCAACAAATAGATACTTAGAAAATACAATTGACAAAATCTTACACGGGAGCCTCACCGGTAAATGAGGGAGATTTATCTCATGACTGCCTAGGTTTTTAGCTATGTAGAAAATCTAGCCAACACTCTCCTTGGTATGCAAACATGGCTAATTACTTAACCACAAGGAAGTTTCCAAACTTTTTCACACTTAAACAAAGGAAACAATTAATCAAACAGTGTGATGTATACTTGGCTAAATGGAATACTTTTCAAATGTGGTCTGATCATGTTTTACGCAGGTGTGTAGCTGAAAATGAAGTATTTGACATACTAAGAGCATGCCATGATGAACAATCAAGGACACTATTCATAACAAAGAGCCATCCACAAAATTCTTGGAGCTGGTTATTATTGGCCTTCCTTGTTTAAGGATGTCAAGAAGTATGTATGGAGGTGTGATCAATGCCAAAGAATGGGGAAACCAACATTTACATCAGAAATGCCCCTCTAACCACAAATTTTCCTAGAACCATTTGAGAAATGGGGACTCGATTTCATTGGGCCATTTGACCCAACCTCCCAAGGTAAGGAATACATCTTGGTTTGTACGGACTATATTACTAAATGGGTTGAAGTGCAAGCATTGCCACATACAAGAGATGAGAAAGTTGCAGGACTTTCTCTATGAGCGTATCTTTGAAAGGTTTGGAGCACCAAGATGAATGTGTTAGACCAAGGGCCACTTAGTTCATGTTAGGAGTAATCAGCTCTTTTGTGGAGACATATCAGCTGAGGCACAAGAAGTTATCCCCCTATCACCCACAATCAAATGGACAAGTAGAAGTGACCAACAAAGAATTGAAGAAGATACTCACGAAGACTGTAGACATCTCAAGAAATAATTGTGCTCAGAAACTACCAGAAGTAGTGTGGGCTTACAACACTACATGGAAAACAACATGGTTTACACCATATGAACTAGTCTATTGTAAGAAACTAATATTGCCCATAGAGTTTGGGATCCAAACATTAAAGACAACATTTGAGGTGGGCATTGAATTGACAGAAGCACGACAAACAAGAATTGTTCAATTAAATGAACTGGATGAGATCAGGCTTCAGGCACTGCACCATACTGAGATCATCCAACAACAAAGGCAACTTTGACATGACAAACAGATAAAGCCAAGAAAATTTTAGAAAGGAGACCGAGCCTTCTTGTTTAATTCAAAGTATAGACTTGAAAGAAAACTACGAGATGAGGTGGATGGGCTGTATCAAATCAGGGCGAAGTGTTCTACAATGGGACAGTCCAATTGGTTCTGATCGATGGTGAAAGGAAGGTAATGTTGGTTAATGGGCACAAACTGAGGTTGTACCATAAACCAACATCTCGAGAAGAGTTTCAAAGAGCAATTCAAGAAGATTCAGATCTTAATTGTGTAGGCAAAGTCTCTTTGCCTATCACAATCTAGACCTGAGCAACCACTTGCTAAAAATAAGAGGGGATGGTTGAAAACCAGAAATGGCGGCCAATACTTCGTGAAAAAAATAAAAAATAAAATATATATATATATATATATATAAAAAAAAAAGTAAAAATGATAATGTACAGGATCGAAAACCAGCAGTATGGCGGTCTTCTCTCTTGAATCGATCAACATAATAAAAGGGAATACGACGTGTGCTTGAAGCATGACATCAACATGGGAATAACAACAAAGATTTGACAAGTTCGGATATCAAGGTGTGCACAATTGATTACTTCTAAAAGTAGAAAGAGTTAAATTTGAAGTTTTTAATTATTGCCATCGTGTTTATTGATTGCCCCTCCTTTCCCAAGTCACTTTGCACGCTCCCAAAATCAAAATCAAATCCACGACCCATTACTTACCATCATACTCACATCCGTCCCATTACTCCCCTAATCAACTTGGGATTCTAGTACCACTTTCCAAATGCGGTTATATACCCTACATGTTAATTTTGTTCGAAATATGCTTTCCAAATTAGTCACTTTCAATCCTGCGCCATCTGTTTCTTTTCTTTATCACCTTGAGACTTTTGCACTATCGGTTCTGTGTCATTTTGTCTTTTATTAACTCCGCTCAAATCTAGCATGGGGCCCAGACTACGACATGAACCCACTAGTTTTGTCTATCTTTTAGTAGACACAGTCAATAGAGATCTTTGAGAAAGCGGGATGGTTAAATTTTTTGTTGGCATACGAAGAGTTCAGTGTCCTAATGACTAAAGAATTTACAAGGAACATAGAAGAGGGTGCACCACTTGTAAATGGTAAGGAAATTCCTTTCTCTCCCATTGTAATTAGTCAATTGTTTGGTATACCTAATGAGGGGTTAGCAATTAGCAATAGGACAATGTATCATGAGATAATCAAGAGATTTGCAGTAAGGAAGAAAGAGAAATTATAGTTGGTAATTGACAATAAGGGAAAGGCAAAAGGGGTTAAGAGATTGAGCATACGGAACCTTGGGCTGAAGTGGCCAAGTGGTTAATTAGGTATTTCACATGTGAAGGCCAATATGAAATTGTACTAGGTCCAATTTTAAGAATGCTCATTCATTTGTGACATGGCAAAGACAAGCCCCAATATAAAGTCAATTTGCCCCAATTCCTTTATGAGTCCATTTGTGTTGCCACGGAAAAATTTTGTTGGGGGGATTCATATCTCAAATTTCAGGGTTTAATTCACTTAATTTGCAAACACAAATTTGTGAAAAAGAGGCATGGGACAAAGAAGTGGCTTAAATTCCAAAAATCATACTCCTTGAAGCTTGAGACTGTTGTGGAAC